>PISX010000982.1:0-222632 GCA_004024625.1 Mellivora capensis
GGCAAGCCGCGCTCTCTGCCGACTGCCTCCGCACGCAGGACGCAGGACGGGTCAGTTACCGGGGCACGGGGGCACTTTCTTTACAGCCGCGGGCTGCAGAGAGGCTGACACGGAAACCAGGGCTCTTCCAAGGGACCTCGTCAGATGTTTCAACATGACATCGGGTGAAGAGGTAAGTGGCCTGAGTCAGAGGAGCCCGCGGGGTTAGCGAGAGGAGTACCTGAGCCCTCAGGAAGGTGACACACGGGTGACACACACCTGAAGGGAGCCCTCCGGGCATGAAATGTTACTCTTTTGAAGATTTCTCTTTTAGGTTTTTTCCTCCATTTTCTAAGACCCTGACTTTCCCTTATCTGAGAACTTAGCCTGGCTCTCGGTCAGACGTTATAATAAAGTGATAAAGTGAGCTTTAAAAAAAAAAAAAAAAAAAAAAAAGGCGTTTCGGTTCCGTGGCTGGTTTTCTCTGCTTTCTTTGTGCTGTTTGAACAAAATGGGGGCTCACGTTAAAAGATCACAACGGGGAGAGCAGAAGCTACAAAGGAATTAGAGGGCATTTTCATACCACTCTTGGGAAAATGCAAACCTGTGGCTGCTTTTTGAAGAAGAAAAGTCTCAAAGTCATTGCCTGTCTCAGTAAGGTGGAGAAGCCTGAAACTTCTCATCCTGGCTTAACGGCCAGACACGGTGGCTTATTCTCCTTCAGATCTGGCTGCATTCTCAACCAAAGAAACGGACCAGAGTTAAAGCAAGGAGAGGTGGATTCATCGAGAGCTGAACCTTTCTTCTCTTTCCCTTGGGTATGAAGTTCAACCACGAGCCTGCTGGGCTGCCACTAGCTCTGCTGGTGGTCGCTAGGATCTCTGTAACTGAGATCCAGCAGAGGGGTAGGATCGGAGAGAAAATAACGCATCCCCAAATCCAAGAGAGGAAGCCAAGGAACCACATACACATGGCTGTGTGTCTTCAAGGCTGCAACTGTTGGTGCAGGCAATCTCTGGGCTTTCTTGGTGGTTCTCAGTTGGGTGACACTTTGTATTTTTGCTGTGTCAGTTCTTCCTGCCATTTCAGTGCTGGGCTGGGGGGACACAGGAGCAGTTCTGTATTGTTGCTTTCAAGTCAGTCAAATAAAATATTTATGCACTTCCAGTTACAGCTTTTTGAAAACACTCCGTAAGGTCAACAATGATTTTAAAATAAATTATTGCTCATTCAGACTTACTTTTGGAAGGGGGGTGCTACAGCAGAGACAGGAAGTGATATTCATGAGTACATTTCAATAGACATTCCATAAATACCTGTGAAAATGGCAGGCCACACCTGTCCTGTTGTACCTGATGTGTACAGAACAAGCCTCAAATATAGCTCAAGGCAACCCCCAGTCCCAAGTTAAGGCCCATTTGGAGGGAGGAGTCCATACTGAATTTTCTCTAGCAAATATTGCATTCCCCACCCACTGGACCCACATAAATTAAGGGCTTTTATTTTTTTTATTTCTTTTTTAAGATTTAATTATTTTTTTGACAGACAGATCACAAGCAGGCAGAGAGGAGGAAGCAGGCTCCCCACTGAGCAGAGAGCCCGATGCAGTGCTCGATCCCAGGACCCTGAGATCATGACCCAAGCCAAAGGCAGTGGCTTTAACCCACTGAGCCACCCAGGCGCCCCAAGGGTTTTTAAATACAAATAAAATAACTGTATATATTATACTTGAATAATAGACAAAATAACAAGTAACTCAATAAATATTTTCAATCAAAAGCTTTAGCATTATTATTTACTAAAAATACCCGTGCAGAATTTATGTTACATTGTGCCATTTTATGGAGCACAATAAAAGGTTATATTTTTATCAACGTGAGTGACCTTGCATACTCTTTGAGACAGTCGATCTCCTGTCCAGGATGTATAAAATTAATAGACCTTAAGGGAAAAGGTTATTAGTATGTAGCTCAGATGACGCAGGGAAATATAACTCGTTGAATATAATGTCCAAAAGTCAGATACTGGTTAAAAACAAAATATAAAAAAACCACGCTTCTAACATTTAGCTCAAACACAATAATACATGCTGGCTACATTTTCATTTCATTTATCTTGCATGGAGATGAGTTTAAAACCAAATGGAGTGGGGGCGGGGAGAGCAATTAAAGAAAACCAACATATTAAAAGATACCTACAATGAGTACATTAAAATACATTATTCAGTAGCAAAATTCAGGGAGGCTGTGTTTGCTTCTGAAGTTCTCACCACTACCAGAAAGGAGGTCTTTTTCCCTTAATCTATTTTCCTACTGCCGACTTTACCCGTGCAGTTCTGACTTATTCTACTGATCAAACAGGCCGAGCAAGAGAATTATCTATGCATGGATGCTTGGGAGCAAAAGACATCTCAGGAGTAGTTCAACTTTCTTATTTTTAGAAAACAAAAGGGGCAAAAGAGAGGAGCAACAGAGCTTCATACACAACTAATGAAAAGCTAATGTGCACAAATGAATTTCGAAAGAACACAAATATTGCTTTGAAATTAATTATACCTCTCCCATTGTCTTAAAAAATGGAAGATTGAAACCTGTTTTGCGATGTTTACTATGTTTAATTTTCAATTGTTTCTTTGATGTTTCCGACGGAAAGGTTTGCACCTGCAAAGAAAAAAGGCTCTGAACAGCTTGCAAACACTCTGCAAACACTTCATCAGGAATGTTCGTTGTCAGCCTCCCCCCAGCACAAGGGAGCCTTGATGATATCTTGTGTGCCTTTGACTCCTTTTGATTAATAAATGCAAACAATTTTTCTCAGTAACCTCTGTTGCAATCTATGCATGACAATTAGGGACAACCTCTGGTGAAGGGATGCACTGAAGTCTGTTTTTGCTTCTTCTGCTGCAAAATAAATAGTTGATGTTTAATGCTTTTTGACAATTAGAGAATGAAATCTCTGCAGCTATGCCATTTCAGCAACTGTTTATTATTTCTGTTCCCTGCAACGAAGGATCAATGTTTATGACAATTTTAACTCCACTCTGGATGGACAATTTGATTATTTCTTTCCCTGAGTTTCATGTCCTATTATTGAATTCTTGGGTGCAAATATCATTGGCTTTCATAAAATGGATTTGTGATGTTTCCATCAAAACAATGTATTGAATGGGCATTATAAGGAAGCCAAGTGTGACTCTCAGGGAATATTCCATCACTTTCTAGGGCAGAGACAGCTCTGAAACTTGTGGAGAGCCACGGTCGGTCCTGTTCTGAGCCCTGCAGCCTTCCGGAGAGGACCGGCTGGCGGAAGCTCAGCGGATAGGTCCATGTGTAGGAATGAGGGCACTGGGGCATGCCCAGCCTTCTGGAATGGCAGGGGTTAGACTTCTCTGCTGCCAGGGAGGCTTTGTGAAGCATGGAGGCAGCAAAGGGAGGGTAGTGTTGTCACTTCGCTCGGCTCTAGGAGACACCAGCCCCATGGGATCTAGGATGGATGGAGACCTGTGCAACACACCCGGAGCTGCATGGGTCTGTGGGCAGCCCAAGAGCTCACAGCATGCCAAGGGGGCCAGGGTGCAGAGGAAAGAGCCCAAACCTTAGAGACTGATAGACTTGGGTTTGGGTTCAAAGGTGTGAACTTGAGTGTCTCCTGTGCCCTCCTAGGCAGAGCCCAAGATTTCTGCCTATCCATTCCATCTCTTAGTGATTTACTCAGTCATTCAATCCATGCTCTGTTATGTCCCAATAAGCAAGTCCCCCAGGGGCAATGGTGGAGAGCTGGTGGCCCTATGGAAAGGAGGAGGGATGGACAGTGTGTCAGCTGGAGTTGTTGTAGTAGAACACCATAGACTGAGTGGTTTATAAACAACAGAAATGTGGGGCGCCTGAGTGGCTCAGTCGGTTAAGTGCCCGACTCTTGATTCTGGCTCAGGTCATGATCTCAGGGTTGCAGGATCGAGCCCTCCATCCCACTCTGCGCTCTTTGGGGAATCTACCTGAGAGTCTCTACCTCTCCCTCTGCCTCTCCCCCACCCCCACTTGTGTGTGCACGTGCACGCTTTCTCTCTTTCTCAAATTAAATAAATAAATCTCTGTAAAAAAAAAGACAAGAAACAGAACAAATTTATTTCTCAAAGCTCTGGAGGCTGAAGTCCAAGATCAGGGGGCTAGCACAGTCGGGCTCTGGTGAGACCCTCTTCCAGGTTGCAGACTGCCATCTTCTTGTTGTATCTTCACATGGCCGAGCAGGTGAGAGATCTCTCTGGGGTCTCTTTTGTAAGTGTACTAATCCCATTCATGAGGGCTCTACTCTCCTGACCTAATCACCTCCTAAAGGCCCTCCTCCTAATACCATCCCATAGGGGGTTAGTATTTCAACATATGATTGAGGGTTTGGGGAGATTCATGGGATAAGGTAAGGCTATGGCTGGGTGATGGGTTAAGACCAAGGCCTACTTGGGGCGATGGAGGCCAACAGGACGGTGGTCTGGGTGCTGAGAATCAGGTCAGCTCAGAAGAGGCATGGGAAGTGCTAGATAGAACTGTCCCGTAGCCAAAGGAGGCAATGCTAGCTTCATCTCAGGCCAGAACAGGAAGTGTGGCAGCCCCCAAAATGTCAAGGCCGGAGGAGTGGGCAGAAGATAAACAAGGGATCCCAGGGGATGGGTTAGCCACAAGGAACAGGCAGAGGAAGGAAGAAGTGGTCCAAGAAGTGGAGTCTGGAGAGGCTGAGTTTCTGGAATGTGGGGGACAGAGGTACAGAGGAGAGTTTTGTAAAGCTTGTATAAGCCAATCCCACAGTCAGAACATTCCTTGGCCTTCAGAAGTTGAGGGACCAGGCAAATTACTGTCACCACTGGATGGACACTCCATAGTGAAACCAGGGACAGAAACACTCACCTACAAGCTGGCTGGAGGGCTTCAGTGAAATAGCGTATATGAAACAACTGGGACAGAGTATGTGTTAGCAAGTGGCAGGTGTGATGACTGGCACCGTAATGATTCATCACCACTGGACCTCGCACTTTCAGGAGGCTCTCACGGGGCTGAGTATCTATGTCCTTCTCCACATGGACAGTCTTTACATTTTTTTTACTTGTCATATGATCTTGGCATCTGTATATTTGTTACCATAAGTCACCTCCAACAATTTTGGAGATGGATGGAGGTCCCTTATAAATAAATATACTTACCTGAGATAATAAGTAGATTTCATGTCCTACTGATAAATTCATTCATTATTTTCAAGGTGCTTTCCATGCGGAAAAGGACACTGTATATCTGGGAGAAAAATAAGATGGAAGAGAGAATCATTTCCCTTTTAGGTTATTATTCTTAGTTGGATGAGTTGAGAGGAAAAATTCCCCAAATCTTATGCAAAATGAGATTTATGTGATATGAATGTACTGCTGTTATTAGGTAGAGCCATATTCCGTTCCAGTCGATAATCAACATGGCAGGAGTTCAATGTGAAGAATGATTGCAGATAATAAATACTCCACCCTTCATACCCAGAACTGGCCCTCCAGGCTCTCCAACGCTCTGCTCAGATCCACTAGCACATTCTGACCCACGGTCTCAGGACTCCAGGCAGCTGTGGGAAGTGAGGGGCCAGCCTAAGTGAAACCACGAGGGATCATGGCCGGTGAGAGAGGCAGACCTCTCCCCGCACAGCAGATTTGGGAGGTGGTAGGCAGTAGGCAAGCTTAAGCCTGCATCCCTTCTTGCTGCTTTCCAGCTTCCTGAACTTGCAAGGACTTTCTGTCTCTCGGGGCTCTGGTTTTCCTTATCTGTAAAATGGGTGAAGATAACACCCACCTTGCAAGGTTTTACAAGTGATGAGTACTTGCCCTAGACCTCGCCTTTTGTACACCTCATGTACAGTTAATATACAATTTTTAAAAATTTTTAAAGATTTTTTATTTTTTTATTGGGGAGAGAGCAGAGTGAGCGAGAGAGAGAACACGAGTGGGAAGGGAGGGGCAGAGGGAGAGGGAGAAGCAGACTCCCCACTGAGCAGGGAGCCCGATATGGGACTCGAAGGCAGACACTTAACCGACTGAACCACCCAAGCATCCTGATAATTAAAAATTTCTTAAAGAAAGATAGCAAGAATAATACTCTGGAATTTGGTCTGGTTGATACCAGATTTCTATTGATTTTATGAACCACGGAGATGTTTTTAGAAAATAAACTTTAAAGATTAATGAATGGATTAATGAAATGGACAGAAGCCTAAAAATCATGCTGGGTCTGAATTAGTGAGTGAATGCCCACACGCCCACATTCCGGAGACCAGACACATCTGGCTGGTGCAGGTTTGGCCTTGGGCCGGGCAGCAGCAATGGTGGGTTGTGAATTTTGCTGGGCCACTCCTGGTTGAGACCGAGGCAAGAAGAGGCTCAGCTGGGACTGTTCTTCTATGAGATGTGCCCCCGGGGAGAGAAACCTCTCAATCTGACCCACGGTGGTAAGACCTACGCATACAAGGTGCTTACATGGGCATCTCATTCTATCGTCAGGATCATCCGGGCAGGAGGAGCTGTTATTATGATTCCCATTTCACAGATGGAATGGGAAATGGGCTCAGAGAGGCTCAGTGTCACCCACCAGATGGCGTGAGGTGGACCCACAGGCCACTGGACCCCAGGGGCGATGCTCTTGGCCACTGTCCCTCCCGACCTGGGTACAGAGCCTATAAAGGTGTGCCGGGAAGGTACAGACAAAGGAAGCATGCCAATGAAGACATTCCACAGAGCAAGCTAGACCACCGACTTTATATCATATTTACGAATGTCAACGTAGAGAGAAAAATATTAAATGCCCAGCAATAGATTCGAATACCTTTAGAGAAGAGAGGTAATTAAAAAGCAAGGGTGACAAAGGCTGGGTTATTAAAAAGAAAAATTGTTCACATGAAAGGAGATACCCTCAGAGCAGCCCACAGAAGAGTGTGGACGACCAACCAGTTCTCTGGGTGGGAAGGGAACGTGCAGCTTTTTGAAAGCGCTGATTTGGGACATGCTAGTCCTAGAAGAGTCTGTGGTCATTATGGATGGAGCCCAGCATCGGATCCTAGTGTGAACTTGTTATCGGAGTATTTTATAGTCCACCTGACCGAAAAGAACAACTGGACTGTGAAATGATAGAGCAAATAAAAAAAGCCGTAAAAGAGCCAGAGTGATAGTAATGGGAGATTTTAAGTACCTGAGCACAGAGCAGAGTGCATTAAGTGGATGAAATAAAGCTTGAAGCGTGTGTAGAAGAGGCTTTGGGGAGGGGAGAGCGAGAGAAGGGGCCGCTGGAGAGGAGGGAGAGGACTCTTTAACTCGGCATCTAACATATTAGTATATAACACGGAACTTACCATCGTGACGGGAATCTGCATTAGTCGTGTGACACAGTCGACCCAACTCTTTCTCTGCACCTTCACACTCAAGGAAGTTCCTCTGCCCCACCTTCTGCATCCTTCGAAGGTCCCCCGCACAGCTCCTAAGCTCACCACATCGTTGCTTGGTTCACTGTGCGCTGTTTAGTGCATTTATTTAAACAATTATTTTTTAGGTTTTTTATTTGTTTATTTGACAGACAGAGATCACAAGTAGGCAGAGAGGCAGGCAGAGAGAGAGAGGAGGAAGCAAGATCCCTGCGGAGCAGAGAGCCCGATATGGGGCTCGATCCCAGGACCCTGGGATCATGACCTGAGCGGAAGGCAGAGGCTTTAACCCACTGAGCCACCCAGGCGCCCCTAGTGCATTTATTTAAAATTTAAATTGCATTCCTGGATGATGGTTTTAAGATGTGTTTCTGAATAAGTCTCAGAGTGAGAGCTTCCTGTACCAATAAATTGATGAATGCATGACTTCGAGATGACTGCCAAGCCAGGGTGGCTTCAGGGCAGCGATGCGTCAAGCACTGCGGTCCTGCACTGGGGGCTAAGGTTGCAGGATGGATGCTGAGCCAAGCACCCACGTGCTCCTGGGGCAAAGGAAGGCCCAGGAAGCCCAACAGCAAATCCACGGTGACCCACAAGGCAATGGATGTGGAGCCCGTTGGTACCCATTCAACGCTGAGAGCCAGGGGGCTCTGGTGACAGGAAGGTCGCTGTCATTGGCTCTATTTTCAGGGTGGTATGGGAACCAAGCTTCCCCTGGCCCTGGGGTACGACTAATCCAAACTCCCAGTCTGGGTGCCAAGAAATGGGGTCTCAAATCATGGGCCAGCCCAAAAGTCCAGAAAATTTTGATAACGTGGCGGCGGGGGGATGTTCACCCCGGGGGTGGCCAAGAGTGCCATGAACTAAACAAGTTGATCATTTGCCGGGATGGCTGAGCTGCCCAATTCTGGGCTTGCAGGCACAAGAGGCAAAACGGATGGGGGACGATCCACAGTCCCAACCACCACACAGGAACACCTAGGCAAGATGCAGGAGGCTGGGTTCCCCCTCGAAAGGGAGTGATAATGACCCAAAGCCTGGAAGGAAATGCAGTCTCCACTACCAAGCCCCTCCTGCCCTCTTCAGTTCAGTTTCCTTTGTTTCCAAAGCACTTTGTTCTAGCACACCGAACTCCAGGAGAAAACGGAGAGAGAACAACTGCTTAGTGTTCCCTCTTCACAACGCAAAAAGAAAACCCTGCCACAATATTATTTTAGCTATTTGTTCTGACATTATGCTTTCCATTTTCAGGATGTTAATAATGGGCTCTGGGGGGATTTTTTCTGGGCCCAATAGCAATGTTATAAAATTAAACATCCATGTGAGTGAGGGAAATTGAAGTAATTATCCCGCAGAGTGGAAGAAAGCCTCTCCCATTCCCCAGCACCTTCAGCCCGAGCGCAGCCAGGAAGCTCACGAAATCCACCACGCCAAAAGGTTAACTCCTCTCGTGTTAGGCATGAAGCTTCCTGTCCCTAAAGCACGTCCTCAGGAAGCACTCTGGCTTTCCCAGGCCCCTTCAGTGTCTCGTGGACAGAAGACATTGCAGCATGGGGACACCCACACCCCTGCTGCTAGCACCCGGGGTCCTCCCGGCAAGACTCCATGGGGTTTGACGACCAGGGCAGGCCAAGACCGGGAATGAGAGGGGCTCTAGGGAAGGCGGCCTCCCTTGTCCAGCTCAGCCGCTCTCGAAGAATGAGCTGAACATCCCGTGCCTGGAAACATTCAGACTGGAGACCGAAGCAAACTGAAAGGCTTCCGAGAGCCGGGGGACGTGGACCCAAGGACAAACACGGCACAGCGGTGTGTCCCGACGTTTGCTCCCACAGAGGGCTGTGGTCCCTGGCTGGGCCATCCATCCTTCATTCATTCCTTCGGAAGCATGCCCGCTCCGCTTCTCACCGGCTGAAATCTCGGGCAACTTGCCGCATCTCTGTTCCTCCATCGCTGTTTGTAAGTTTGCAGGAATCGGCTGTGGACCTCGCAGGATTGGAGAGCTTGCCGGATCCGCGGAAAACTCTGGGAACAGTGTTTGGTGGGTCATTAGCGCTCAGTAAACGCTGGCCATGATGATGATGACTAGGGCCGTTGTCTCAGCAGGGGCCCAGTCAAGTAAACGGAAGCGACATCAGTGATTGTCACACAGAGAATTTAGTGTGAGAAGCTGTCCGAACCAGCAAGGGAGAACAGAGGCGAAAGGGGGGCACAAACAGAAACTGTTGAAAGCAACCACCTCCCAGGTAGGGCTGCGGGAAGATTGAAATTGTTAAATATGTGGCATAGATAAAAAAATACACTGTACATCATATTGTACATAATATATAATATATTTTTATTTATATTACATATTATCTATTTATGATTATATAATATGTGGCATTATATAATCAATACCATATGATGTATACTACATAATATATGATATATTAGATATTATATGACCCATGGCCTTGGCAGGGCTACCCAAAGGAGCTGGGACCTACGCCTCTTAGATGGGGAGTGAGGGCCCACGGGGATCAATGAGCAGGTGGAAAGAAAAAAACCCTGGAAACTGCTAGGGAAACTTTGGCAGGAAGAGCAGTAAAAAAAAAGGGGGGGGGGCGGTGAATCTCTCCTCCCTGACCCTGCCTCCCACCCTACTGGCACCAGCTGTCAGAGGAGACCCGAGTTTGCCGAGACTCAGCCCCCATCCCTGGAGGAGGAGTAGGGAAGGCTGGGGTTTGGGGCCCAGAAACGGAACTTAATAACAGACACAGTGCAAATGGGCCACCGACATGAAGTAGGTTATAGCGGGGAACAAACCAGAAAGGGCCTCTGGCCCGCGTGCAGCTCAGGGCCCCTGAGGTAGGTAGACCTTAATAAATAAACACAGAGACAAATGTGTCATTGCAGAGTTTTTAAGGTCTGAGAAGGACATGAAGAGTAGGACAAATTTGAACGGGGTACCTCTCTGAAAATTTTGCTTAGGCTGAGATGTGATGTTCTCAACCCACAGAATACAGGGATGGGGTGGGGGAAGGGTGATTTTCTAGGCAGAATATGCAGACACGTGGTCAAAAGGGGAAGAATTTGGTGTCTGGGTGGAATACTGGGAACTGGGTCTCCTGCTAGGTTCAGCCAGAACCAAGAGGAAGAGTAGGGGCTTCTGCCCGGCTTGCCCGTGCCCCCAGACCACTGGGGCCAAGCCATGGAGCTTCCTAGAGTATCGGTTTTCCATCTTCACAAGAGTTGACAAGGTCTGTCCCACTCTCCTCCCAGAGATACTTTGTGTGACGACAAGAGAGAGGATAGAAGCGCTCTTCAAAGTGCCACACAAATGGAAAAGGGCGTTGCCGCTGTCTGGAGCTCAGGTCAGTCTGGCGTTTTTAGCCTAGTATTAGGGTTTACACTGGAAAAGTATGGAGGGTAGTCTTCTGAACTAGAAGATTCCAACTGGATTTTAGCACAGTCATGACAACTGGAAGCTGTTCTTCTGGTGCATAAGAAATGGCAGTGTTTGTTGACGAAGAGTCATTACACCGACAAATCTCGAATCTCGGTGTCCACAACCACTAACCTCTGCACGAAATAAATGCTTGTGGCAGCTCTGTCCCCAGAGCCCTGCATTTATTTGCTTTGTGTGGATTAGCTTTTGTCATATTTCTGTGAAGGACAGTTTGAGTATTAAGAGGGAATGCTTTTCTTGACTCCGTGGTAGCATGTCTGCTCTTGGGGTCAGCATTCACTCACTCATTTATTCATTCAATAAAGCCTTGAGCACCCACTATGTGTCAGCACAAATTTTGAAGCATGATTCCCTCTTAGTAAGTCTTATGGTGTCTATATTTCAAAATATTTTCTTAGATTTATATTTATAAGAGTCAAGAAATCCACTCATCAAGGAAAATTGGGGGAGTGATTGCTAGTCTTGTCTTCGTACCATTCGTGGATCTGTTGGATAATTTCCCCAAGTCATCGGGAACCCCCTCTACATGCAGGGTCTCACTGCTCACTGTTCAACTACATCTAGCCTTATGCCACAGGTTTTGTTTTGCAACATCTCATGAGGGCTCCTCTCCCCGGAAAGGATATCTGACAGCCAAGGAGTAGGTTGGTTCCCCTTGAACCAGACCTCAGTTCCCAGACATTCGGTGAATTTTGAGTCTTGAAGAAAGCTGGGAAAGCCATCTGCTAGATGCCACCAAGATGGACTGAAACTCAAGGACATTGTCGCGTGGCCATATCCCCAAGAGAAAGCCAGACTGGGGAATGAGGCTGGGTCCCAAGACCCAGAATTCAGCACTGGGGCGCTCAAGACAGGACATTGGAGCCTAACACATGGCGCCGGCTCACCATCCTTGAGACTTGAGTTAATGAGAGGTGTTTATTTTATGTACTGCTATGTCCTGAGCCTTTTATGGCTACCTCATGCATATCTTAATGAGCCAGTGGTCCCTGCCTAAGTACCTCCTGACATTTAATGCATCCTGGTGACATTTTTCCCAGCAGTCACCAGATCCTGAATTGTTTTAATGAACCATTCCATTTCCCCACCATGCCACTGCCTCACCTGAGTTGTAACCCAAATGCAGCCTTAGCTCATCGTTTTGGCTCAGTGGGGACAAGTCAGCACCACGCTGGCTCTTTGTTTTCCTGAATCCGTGCTTGGGGCATCGGCAGATTACCTAATGGAGGGTGCTCCGTCTTGCCAAATGTTAATGGTGTAAAATGTGATCATTTTGCTGACAAATGTAAACAGGTTTCATTCCGACTTGCAGTAGAAATAATCCCTCAATTTTGCAACCTGGGAACAATAGATTTTGTTGATGTTGATTACTCCATTTCTCGCCTCTCCCAGTGATACAGTGATGCTTTCCGATGCAGCTTTCAGGTGATAAGTGTATGATGTTTTCTCGTTAGCACCTTAATGATAGATAAAGCCGATTCCATGTCTGTACCGCCCCATCTTAGAATCACCAATGAATTTGCCAGAGCCGTTGCTGCAAACGCATTTCTGTTTCACTCTGGCCGGCTTTGAGAACTTCCTTTCTTTCTCCTCTTCACAAAGTCACGAAGCTCAGGGGTCTCTGAGGGGACGACACACCCTCGCGCACCGCCTCCTAGTTCAGTACCACTCCTGGAGGAAAGGACTTCCAGGTTCAACCTTGGATTAATATTAATAGTCTGGGAATTGGGGCTGAAAATGTCATTTTACATCTCCCCGTTTGCAAATGTGTGTAAAATGTACCCCCACCCCCGGTGTGGCTCTCATTATGGCGTTTCTCCCCAAATTTTAGTAAAAAAAACTGTTTAAAATTACATAGGAATTTGGCATTAAATTCCACACTTAAGGAGCCCACTGGTAGGTCTCTGCTTGATGGCCTCTAAATTAATAATGAGGAATTCATTAATTTATATTGCGTTTCTACTACTGTCCTAGACCCTGGAGGGACCCAAGCGAGCAAAGCATTCCTCAGGAAACTCGGAGCTTGGTGACAGAGACAGAATGATGGCAACAGTTGCAGAGACTAAGGAGTGAGACAGTGTGGTGCAGGCTACATGGGGACAGGGAGCTCTGAGAACGTGTGACCGACCAGGCCCCCGAGGCCTCCATGAGTGGCGGTGGGGGGCTTCCCTGTGGGAGCGCTACAAGAATGGAGTTCTGAAGGATGCACTGGAGTGAACGTGGGGGACAGAATCTCCCAGTAAAAGATGCTCAAGGGCTTGGGAGGATGGAGGGCTGAAAGGGGGACAGAGGAAGACAGTGTAGGGACAGGTGGAACCGGGAGGCTGGCATCACACAACACTTTCGTCCTGGCGAGGACTTGGATCTTCATCCTGGGATCAGACAGAAGCCGGAGAAGGGAATGAGCTCTGGAGCCATGGCCAGATTTCTAATTGGAAAACAGTCACTCTGGTTTTGTGCTGGGTTACAGATTGGGAGAGTTCAAGATGAGATGTGGATGGCCCCGTCAGGAGCTTCCTTAGGAGTCCAGGAAAGACAGAGGTGGTGACTGGGGCTTGGGGGGTGGTGGGAAGAGGGGAAGGTACACACGGACTGAAGACATTTAGGAGATAAGGTGGGTGGGGCTTGGGAGTGGAGGCACGGGGCAGGGGGGGTATCAGGAGATGTTAAGAGGGGCTCCCATGGGCTTGGCTGGTGCGTCGTTTGCTCCAACAGGCCACACTGAGAGCACCTGGTGATAGAGAAGGATCATGAGTCTGAGGGACCTTCAAGAGACCTCACTGCATCCTTTGGTTTTCTGTACAGAGTTCTGACTCGGCGGTGAGCCCTGGGAGCATTGCCCACACGTACCCGCACCTGACACACAGCGTCGGCAGCCTTGGCAGCCAAGATGCGGGGTTGGCAGGAGCGGGCAGGAATTCCCAGTGGAGAAAGAGCTTATAGAGAGCAGTAAACCCTATGCTCCCCACGTACCCGGGGAGGACAGAGCAGAGCACATCATTTTAGGGGCCCCCTTCTCCCCTCTACAGGTTCCCCAAGAGAAGTCACTTCTGGGTGGTGGGCAGTGGGAAAGCTGAGGAGGAGACCGGGGAACAAAGAGAGGCCCCCTCTGGTTTCCGTCTCCTTCTCAAAGCAAGTCTACTCACCTGCAGGGCGGATGCCTGGACGGGCTCCAGCCCCGAGGAAGAGGCCAGCAGTTTGGGGAAGTAAGTCTACCTAGGGTGGGGGCGTGTAGGGAGCCAGCCCGTGACAGAGGACTGAGCTACACTCTCAGGAAGGGTGTATCAACCCTCAAGCTGGTGTTCGATCTACATGGCCCCCTTCATAGCCAGTGACGGTCAACTCCGTCGGTTCTGGGGTTCCCTTGGATCAGATCATTTTTGCCTCCGTTCCTTAGTTGACTGGCATGACCTTACCAGCGCCCCCTCCTCATCCCAAGTGTGGCCCTCACGCCACGTCCTCGGGGCCTCTGCAGCCTCCTCTCCCTCCGTCTTACTCGGGCCAGGCCCCCGGGGCTGTCCCTCCCGAGGGGTCTCCAAAGCTCTCTGTATCTATCGCCACCCCATGCTATCAGGGTTCTGGGGTGTCTCTGCATCACCTAGCCCTGTGTCTGGCTCCCAGGGTTTGTCAAGTGACAGAAGACGGTCACTGCTGGAGACCCGAAAGCAGAAAGTCCAAACTTAAGCCAGTTGCTTCACCTGCCAGCGATGCCCAGAAAAGCGTTGTCCGACTCCCCTTCACCCACTGCTCCTGGCACCAGTAGGCGCGCCCGAGGGAGCCAACGGGCAGCGTGGCAAGTGGAACGTGGTGCAGAGCAGGGCAGGAACTGGAAGTGAGCTCTGCCCAGCCCAACTTCTCCCTACAGTTTCTGGGTGACTCAGCTTGAGAAAAAAAGCAGAAATGAGAAAACATGGAAAGACTTGCTACCAGTGGTGGGAGTCTCATAAAAATACTTCTGGGAACATTATGACACTCTACACATGAAGCACTTTATAGGCATTATCCCATTCACTGTTCGCAATGAATGTTATTATCCCTGTTGTACAGATGAAGTCCAGAGAGTCTAAGTGACTTGCCCAGGGTTGCACAGCCAGAGGGTAGGAGAGCTGGATTCAGATGCAGGCTGCCCAACATCAGAGCCTGGGCTCCTCTGTGACTTTAACAGGAAGGGCGGTGGCTGAGACATGCTGAAGTGGGCAAAGGTTTTCCTCCAAAAGCAGAAGCCCCTGTGTTATTAAAATCAGATTACAATAGTGCAAGGCACAGGACTTTCATTATAAAGACTGTCGTGGTTTCCAAACAATGCAAGAAAAGGCAAGCACTAGTTTTTTTTTAAAAAAGGAAAAGGTAAGAAGGAAGGAAGGCAAAGGAAAGAGAAGGCACACCACAGATTTCCTCTCTTGGGGGGGTGGGGGAACCAGGGAAAAGTGGAAGAGGAGTTAAGTCATGTGGGAGCCTGGCCTGGGGTGGGGATTGAGCGGGACAAGGCAAGTTTTCTCTGGATGAAACTTAGAAAAGTATGAGGGCATCCAAGTGTGGAAGAGAGGTGAGGGTCTCTGAAGACAAGGAGCTTGCCAGGACAGAGGGAGGAGACTGAAAGGGAAGCATGTATGTGCTTCCTCTGCAGGCACAAGCATGAGAGGCCCGCCCAACCCAGGAGAAGGCACTAGGAGCCGGTGCTGGAAATTCCTGGGGCATGCACGAAGCCAGAGAGCATCACCCATCTTAACCCTCCTACCTGCCTCCATCCGTGCTCGCTTCTGTGCCAGCCAGGCGGGGTGTGGGCTCAGGGATACCGCAGAGGAGGCAAGGTCCTGCCCCGGGTGGGAAGCACGCAGTCCAGACACTGAATGATTGCCAGCTGGGGGAGGCGCTGCACCAAGCACTGACCCATGGGAGCTCATCAATTCGCATGGCGAGGGAGGTACTGTAAAGACCTTTCATGCTGTAGACAAGGAAACGAGGCTCACAAATCTGCGTTACCTGCCCGAGTTCACAGAGCAAACAAAAATCCAGCAAGTAGCAGATATCGGGTCCAAACTCCCATGTGTGGCTCAGAGCCACATTTTGAGAACTGTTGTGCTGAGCCGTCCCCTGGCCAGGGCCACCGTCCCATGAAGACTACTGGGGATAGGCCGACAAGGCAATGGGGAGACAGAGCTCATCTCATGGGACAGTAAGGCTAACATGATTAAACACCAAGGTGATGAAAAGACGGTGAATTTAGCTCACAATGGAGGACAACCATCTTAAAATTCTGAGATTCTCTTTGGAGTTAGATGCTTTTCGTGCTACCAAGTCATCTGCAAAAGAAGAACATAAAAAAAAAAAATTCTCAACTTTCCAATTTTCTGTTTAGAAGTTTTATGCAGAGGGTCAACACTAGCAGGGGAGATGACAATGACCCAGAGAAAGAGGCATAATGCGCGGCAGAGATAATGTCTTCGCAAGGGAAGGAGTGAGCAAGAGGCTGTGAACACAGGTAGCAGGTGCCCCCGACCCCGACCCAAGCAGGCGGCCTTGGGAGAGCACTGAGTCCATGCCAGATGCAGAAATGGAGGGACATGTCCCCAGGAATGAGAAAATGCTGTCACCGAAGGCAGAATAGGGACCTATTGGTGGAATATTGTGAAGAGGTCCTTATTGAGACAGACACGGGCTTCTGTCTTGGGAGAAGGGAGGAGGGTAAACCACCCAGACGTGGGGCAGCCACTGAGTTTGCAGTTAGAAGTGCCTTTGAAGGAAACCAGACAGGTCTGAGGTTGTCCGTGCCGATGGCACAGGTGAAGGGTGCAGTTTTAACTGATGCACGATAAATGAGCTGAGAGGGTCCTGGAGTCAGTACGAGTCTGTACAGTGGACAACACGAAGGTGTGACCAGAAGTGCAAAATGTGTGCTCGGGCTGTGAGAGGACGCAAAGCTCCGGAGACACACGAAACAAAACCAACCAAAAGTTGCCACCGCCCCAACAAAACTAAACCCGCCAACACAAAACCAAAATGAACCCCTTTTTAAAAAGGGGGTACAACAGGTACAGAAAGCACAGTGGAACAGGGTATATGTAACAGTATATCAGCAAACTTGAAACCAGGGTTATGCTTTAAAATAAGAGCTAGCACAGCTGAGCGAAAGCATTTTGCACTTTCCTGGGGGATAGGGTCACGCGGCCAAGGTGACACTCCAGGAAGTTCTTTGACAACGAGTCTGAGCTGGGTAACTGAAATTTGATATTTAAAAAACCCGTAGTTAAGTCAAAGTAGCTAGATCTGGGTGGGGAAGGCATGGGAATTTCTTTCTACTGTGGTAAAAGACACATGACACAAAATTAACCTTTTTAACCATTTTAATTGTACAGTTCAGTGACACTAAGTGCATTCACGTTGTTGTACGTTATTGGTCTTCAGAACCTTTGCATTCTTCCTAGCTGAAACCCTGTATCCATTAACGCACCCCATAGCCCTCTTCCCCGGTTTTTGGTGGCCTCTAGCCTACTGGCTCGATGAATCTGACTATTTCAGAAGTGAAATCATAATCTTTGTCCTTTTGTCTCTCCTTATTTCATGAAGCAAAATGTCCTCAAGTTTCTTCATGTTGTGGCAGGTGTCAGAATTTCATTCTTTCTTAAGGCTGAGAAATATCCCATCCTTTGGACAGATCATATTTTCTTTACCCACGGATCCACCAATGGATGCGGGTTGTTTCCACATTTTGGCCGTTGTGAGCACTGTGGCTAAGATCCTCGGTTTACAAATATCTGTTCAAGTTCCTTTGAGTAAATACCCAGAATTGGAATTGCTGAATCGTATGGTAATGCTGTGTTTAATTTTTTTTTAAACCGCCATACTGTTTTCCACAGCAGCTGTCCCATTTTATATTCCCACCAGCCAATGCACAAGGGTTCCTGTTTATCCACATCCTCGCCAATTTTTGTAATTTTCTAGGCTGGCTTTTTTTTTTTTTTTTTTGAGTTTTATAGTAGCCATTCTAATCGGTATGAGGTGGAAACCCATGGAAAAGTATGGACTTTCTGATTTTTTTTTTTAATCATCAGAGAAATTTTGTATTCAAGTGGTACCAAATTCAATGCCAGTCTGAGAATCTGGATATCCATATTCCCATGAAATCTAGAAGCAATAACTAGCCTCGGGCAGAATTTCACGGTTTACAAAACACTTTCAAATGCCTGGTTTGTGTGCCTGGAAAATATAATAAGAAATCTTGGTGGGATGGTTGCAGTTATTATTGTTGGGTTTATTATTATTGTCCTCGCTTTAAAGATGGAGAAACTGAGGCAGTGAGCACACACATTCGCTTCCTGATACCTCACATCCAGTGAGTGCGAGGTGGAATTTGCTCTCGGGGCTGTTCTACAAAATGTCAGATGCCTTCCCCGACGCCATGTTGTAGGTAAATTCCAACACCTAAACAAATCCTACAAATATGGCTTGTACATATGGTTCTATGTAAATATTTCTCTATGATTTATGTGTGCCCGTGAGTACACACACACCCACATGTGCCTATTCTGGGAGCAGGGTAAACTTTTAGTTATAGGATAACTAATCTCTCTCTCTTTCTCAATTGGTCGAGATATTCCACTAGACAATTAAATGTGAACCAATGCTGAAATAAACGTGAACAGAAAATCTGTGTTGATAATAAGCGGGGGCCGGGGGGCTGTATGTAAAGCATGTTCATGCTTTATTCAAGGCATCTGGGAATTAAAGCACGTACTGACACCAAATATTTCTAGTCACTTAGGTCACCAAATTGCAGAGCCCACCAGCCCACACAGTAAAAAACAAAAAACAAACAAACCAAAAAATGGCCAAGCAAACGAAATATGGTTAGGGTATAAAATCAGAATTTGTTCACTAAGTCAGAAGCTGCATTTGGCCCAGCACTTGCTCTCTGTTCCTCCCTGTCCACCTCTGATGCCCGCCCCAGACCCTCCCCCCGGAAAGAACAGGCATATGCTAATGACAGACCACCAACCAGATAGTTGGGGACGAGAGTGAAAGTCAATTACAGGGACAAAAGGGGAAGAGGACACCTCTGATCCTTCCACAGGCATTAGCTGGAGCCCCGTCCTTTGCCATGTACTAGAGGTCCTCAATGACTTCTTTCTTCTTAGCTCTTAGTTCAGGCCAGCTCTCCGACACGGAGTCCCTGCTGATTTCAGCAGTCCTGACTGAGAAGGGAGGGTTAATTTAGCTGTAGATCAACAGCAGCCATAGCGCCGGATCCTGCAAATTCAGGAAGAATGTTCTTTAGTTCACTGTACCTAATTAATGTAAAGGCTCTACTTTGCTTCCAAGAGTATAATAAATATTAATTAATTTGCAGTAATCTTACTAAACAGTTTTATAGTAGCTTCATAAAGCATAATTAAGATAACAGAATAAAAGACTATATCAATACTAGGTATGATTATCTTGCTTCATTAATTTTCAAAAAATACAGTGTCTAAGCAATATCTTAATCACCTAGATAAGTCGAGCTCAGTCATAGCACTTTGCAAGGGACACTTTCCAAGGGACGAGAGGAGTTCGTAGGTTTCTGGATTGGAGAGCCAGGGTGGAGGATAATCAGGGGCCATTTGCTCTTGGTCGGCCCACCTCATAGATATCATGACAGCTAATAATCGGATGAGGAGACCAAGCCTCAGAGAGGTCACTCGCCACAGGGTCACACAATGAATGAGTAGCAGAACCCACTCCCCATTTCCTGGCGCACAAGACCCTAGGCTCCTGGAAGACAGCACCTTTTCCCCCAGCGTGCTCTCAGCCAGAGGTCTGGGGGCCCTTCTCTGGGGAGATATACGGAACATGAGAGGCATGGACTGTGAGGAACACTTTTCTCAGTGTGCAAGGATGGAGTATGATGGAATCATTCTCCTTAAGGGCATGAGAGGTTATTTTACAGAAGATGGTTTTGAGCTGTGCTTCATTGCCTTTCAGGGAAGAAAAGAAAAGGAGTAAGTGGAAATGGAAGCATCAGGGATTTGGAGCAGACAAGGAGGACTTGGCAGTGAAATCAGATACGGGGGAAGTTCAAACGCCCCTTGGTGAGCTGCTGAAAGAAGATGGTCTCATTGGTTGGGCCTACCTGCAGGTATTCTAGACAAGAGAGAAGGGGTGCTGGTGTACAACTCATTCTAAGCCAAGGTCTCAGAGGTTTGCAGCTGTTGGAGGAGAGAGGGAAAATAGAGTCAGCATGGCTGCACAGGGCTGTGGGCGATCCACAGGAAAAGCCCCCTGAGACCCCACGGAACAGCAGACTTGATTGACTCTGACAAGTGTCTCTTGTCTTAAGCAAGAATCAGCTGATCAATTCCCAAGCGATAGACTGTGTATGTACAAGGGAGGAGACCATGTCAGTTTTTGCAAATGTCTTCCTTAAAGTCTCTATTGGTACAGAAATTATTCTTGCTTTTTCTGGACACATTTGGGGAGTATGACTTACATAGAGGAAAATTTGCTCAAGTAAAATACACAGTTGGATGAGTTTGGACAAATGTACCCAGTCACATAAGCTCCAGTACTGTCATGACACAGAATATTCCATCCCTCCAAACGTTGCCTGGGCTCTGCTGCAGCCCATCCCCTAAGGTTGTACAGTCTGTAGTCTTCTGCATCTGGCTTCTTCCATTTAAGCACGTATTTGAGACTCATCCATGTTGTTGGGTTCTATCAGTAGCTTTTTCCTTTTCATTGCTGAGTAATTGTCCATCAAATGGATAAACCACAATGTGTTTAACCATATGATGGCCATTTGGGTTGTTTCTAGTTTGGGGCTGTATATATTGTAAATAATGCTGCTATGAACATTCACATACAGGTCTTTGTATAGACAGATTTCATTTCTCTTGAGTAGATATCCAGAAGTGGTATTGTTAGAGTAATTTGTCAAGTCCATGTTCAAACTCAGTGAAACTGCCTTTTTTCCAAAGTGGCTATTCCATTTTCCATTTTTGCCAGCGGTACATGGCAGTTCCACTTGCTCAATGTCTTTTCTCATATTTGCTGTGGTCAGGTGTTGTTTAACCATTCAAAAAGTTGATTAGTGTTATCTCATTTCGGTTTCCATTTGCTTCCCTGAGCATCTTTTCGTTTGCCTATTGGCCACCCGAAGGTCTCCTTTGGTGAAACATCTGTTCAGATCTTTTTTTTTTTATTATTTCTTTTCAGTGTTCCAGAATCCATTGTTTATGCACCACACCCAGTGCTTCATGCAATATGTGTTCAGATCTTTTAAAGTAAGTTGGGTTGTCTTTTTATTTTTTATTTATTGAATTGTAAGAGCTCTTTATATATTCTGAACACATCCCCCTTGTCAGATATATGTTTTATAAGTATGTCTTCTCAGGCTGTGGCTTACCTTTCTATTTTTTTGAATTTTGATGAAGAGCAAAAGGGTTTCTTTCCTTTGGGTTTCCTTTTTCCTTTTTAAGAAATCTTTTTTTTCCTACCAAAGTTCACAAAGTTTTTCTCTAATGTTAACTTATGGAAATTTTATAGTTTTAAAGCCCATTAAGTCTATGTATGACCTATCTTACATTAATTTTTGTATATGGTGAAAGAGAAGGGCTGAAGTTTTATTTGTTTGTTTGTTTTCTATAGGACTATCCAATTATTCCAGCACCAGGAATTGAAAAGACCAAAAGTTCACATTGAATTACCTTGTCCCCTTTGTGCAAAAACAACTAACTATATAAATAAAATTCTTGGACTCTCTGTCTACCCTTATGCCAATACCATACTGTCATGATTGCTATGACTTTATACTAAAGAGATCAGGTAGTGTGTATCCTCCAACTTTTTTCTTTAATTATCATTTTGGCTGTTTTAGGTACTTTGAATTTCCATATAGATTTGGGAATCAGCTTGTCAGTTTCTACAGAAAAAGAACTGCTAGGAGTTTGATCAGAATTTTGTAGAGTTTGTAGAGTTTGTAGAACAATTTGGAGAATATTGACTTCTTCATAAAACTAAATCTTGCAATCCATGCACATGTTATGTCTTGCCCTTTCTTTGTGTTTTTAAATGTATCTCATCTATAGTTTGTAGTGAACAGGTCTTACACATGTTTGGCTAAATCGATCCCTAAAAGCTTTATAATTTTTATACTACTGCAAATGATATTTTAAAATTTCATTTGCTAATTGCTCATTGCTAGTACATAAAAATGTCATTGACTCTTAAACTGACCTTTTATTTTGGGATCTGACTAAAATCACAGATTAGTCCTGGTGTCTTTTTGGAGATTCCTTAGGAATCATTTTCTACATACAGAGTCATGTGTTCTGAGAGTAAAAATGGTTTTACTTTTTCCTTTCCAAACTGTATGCTCGTGTGTGTGTGTGTGTGTGTGTGTGTGTGTGTACCTGACAGCATATGCTAGGATTTCCAGTATAATGTTGAATAGAAGTGGTAAGAGTGAACATCCTCTGACCATTCCTGATCTCAGAAGGAGATTTTATCATTTTATGATATTTTATCATTTTATTATTTGTATGATATTAGCAGAAGGTCTTTTGTAAATTCTGTTTATCAGTTTGAGAATGGTTCACTGGCTTGCTGCTTTCAGAGCTTTTAGGAATTGAATTTTATCAAATGCTTTTTCTCCCGCTGTTGAGATGATCATATGGTCTTCTTATTCTGTTACTATCATGATTTGTAGTGACTAACTTTCTAATAATAAACCAATGCTTCATTTTCTTAACAAATTAAGGATTTTTGCTTATATGTTCATGCATGATAATGGTGCATATGTTCTTTTTCCCCCTCTGATGTTTTTGTCTGGCATCGATATCAGGGTAATTCTGTCCTCATAAAATAACTTGGAAGTGTTCCATCTTCCTGTATTTTCAGAAAGACTTTCTTTGGGATTGGTATTATTTCTTCCTTAAATGTTTGGTAGACTTTACCACTAAAGTCATGAATGTCTAGAATCTTATTTGTAGGACTGATTTCAATCAAGAATTTAATTTCCTTATTCATGTTTTTATTTGTTTTTGAGTTCATTTTCATAATCTGTCTTTCAAGGAATTGGTACATTTCATCTAAGTTGTCACAGTCATTGGGGTAAAGTTGTTCACAATAATTCCTTATTGTTTTCTTAAAACCTGTAGACTCTTTAGTAATACCTCTTGTCTCACTCATCATGATATTAGTACATTTAGTCTTCTCTCTTCTTTCTTGATAAGTCTAGGTAGAAGTTTATGAAATTTATTGATTTTTTTTAAAACCCAAACTTTTGGTTTTAATTATTTTGTCTATGCTTTTTGTTTTCATTTTCATTGATTTCCACTCTTCATTATTTCCCACTTTCCACTTACTTTGGGTTTAATTTGTTCATGTATTTCTAGCTTTTTTAAAGTGGAAATTCAGATTACTGATTTGAGAACATTTTGCTTTTCTAACATAAGCATTTAAGGGTGTTTGTTTTCCTTTAAGCACTGATTTAACTGCATCTTGCTAATTTTAAAAGTTGTGTTTTCATTTTTACTCTGACTAGAATATTTTCTAATTTCTCTTGAAATTGTTTCCTAGACCTGTGGGTTATTTAGAAGTGTTTGTTTAATTTCTAAATATTTGGGAGATATTCCAGAGATCATCTGCTATTGATTGCTAATTTAATTCTATTGTGATACATAATACAAAACAAAACATAGTATGTATTGTTCCAATTTTTAATAATCTTTATTGAGACATTTTATGGCCCAATGTACAGTTTATCTTAGTAAATGTTCCATGTGTCCTTGAAGAAAACATACATTCCATTCTTATTAGATGGAATAAATGTCAGCTAGATGGGTGTAGTTTGTTAATAGTATTGGTGAAGTCTTTTATATCTTTACTGTTTTTTTTATTAATATTTAAAGGGGAGTGTGGGAATCAATTATAATTGTGAAGCAGTTCATTTCTCCTTTTAGTTCAGCCATTTTGTTTGGTGTATGTCATAACTCTGTTATTATATGGGGCCACATTTATAATTGTTGGGTCATCCTGCTATAATAACCCTGTTGTCATTATGAATGATCTGTCCTGGTCTCTAGTGATTCTCTTTGACTTACAGTTTATTTCATCTAACATTAATATAGTCATTCCAGCCTTCTTAGTCTTTCCTTTTGAATAGTATATCAGTTAAAAAACAACCATAAGAACCACTAGGAATGATAGGGAATATGCAATATATCTAAGGGATCTGACTTTGTGTAATTATGGGAGCTCATTGGTCAGTTTATGTCTGTTTGCTGCTTCTGCATCTCAAGATGAGCCTAGACCTGGAGTTAAAGAAGCTGAAGGGAACTGACAGGAGCTGACGGAGCTGCAGATCTGGCTGCTGACCACCCCATCCACAAGGTGAGCTAGTAAATGAGTGACAGCTTGCACGAGGTTCAATAGTGCCTAGTGCCCTTGCTCTCAAGTGTTAAAAGAACATCTCACACAGTTCAGCAACCAGCCAAGGGTGTAGACATCGTTTGCACTCAGATTTTGGACTCCTCCTCTTTGTGGTCCCCTACACTTCCAGGTTCTCTGCCAAGTTCAAATTCTGCCCTCTGATGAAACTGCTTCATGTCTATCTCTGAGCAGCCAAGTGATTTACTGAGTCTGCCATACCGGCCCCCAGATTTCCCCTTTGTGAAGTCAAGCATTGGAGAGGGACCAGGTGACCCCCAAGAGTCCTAGTTCTAAGTAAACTCTAAATAAATACATACACTCTTAGGATCAGGAAGGATCTCATTTCATTATCTGATGTCTTAAAGACATCCTGCCCTTCAGTGTCTTCTTTTTGATGGGGATTCTAACTTGTTTGTAATCACTTCGTTTTTCAGACTACTCATCACCAAATGCATGTTGCTTAAATTTCCCACTTAGTTTAAGGAGACCACCAAGGCAGGAGGAAGGGGCTGGTGTGAAAGATCCTTTAGACCAAATGACAAAAGCCAAATTCCATTGATATTTCCTAGCTCAGCTGTGTGTTTTTGGTCTCAGATATTCAATAACACCCACATACCATCAACAGAGGAAATTCAGTCTTGAAATTGTGCCTGCTACTATTTTTCTCATGGTCACTGGTTAGCTGACTTTATAAATGAACTGAGAGTAGTATATTCTTATCATAAACAATACAAATTCTAGGAATTGTGTCACGAAAAACAAATTGCTCTAGTACACTGAGCTTTTGTCATTTTTTTTTTAAAGAAAGCAAGGACTTCTCTATCTTACCAAACCTATTGTCGCATTCAATAGTTCTGCTGAATTTAACTGTTTATAAACAAATATACCTGGAGGTAAATGATTCTGAGCACTTCTTGCTTGTTTGGTAATTTACTTGTAGCATTTGCCTATCCCAGGGACTCATAACTCAAAAATTCCCAAACAATTCAAATGGCCATCTACTGAATCTTTTCAAGTTTTCTGTAGTGCATTGAAGACAGAATTATGCTTAGGTTTCTTGAGTGAAAGGAGGCTGGGAGAGAGGACTGGGGTGCATGAGGCTGGCTTCCCCTTTAACAGGTTCTCTGAGGAAGAGCATTTCTTTTTCCAAGTTTTTGTAAACTTCGTTGATAAGTGTAAAAATATCAGTGATCTCCAAACAGATTTAAACAAAAGTTTGGGGTGAGGGAGGGGACAAGTCTTTATTTTCAGCAGCAAGGCATTTTTTTGCAAGTGACAATGCATTTTGACACCTTTCTTTTACTTAGCTAAGGGTTTAGGCCCATGGTTCTTTACTGGTGGTACAGTTCCTTCAAAATAATTGATTAGCATTGGTCACAAATATGTTATTTTACATTGCAAAAGTTTGTAGTATTGCAAGAGCAGAATGGTACATCCCGAGGATGGAAATGCTATGCAACTGGGAAAAAGAATGATGGGACACTTGGGTGACTCAGTTGGTTAAGCATCCAACTCTTGATTTTGGCTCAGGTCACGATCTCAGAGACCAGGGATGGTGCCCCACACTGGGATCCATGCTCAGTGGGGAGTCTGCTTGAGGATCTCTCTCTCCCTTGCCCTCTGTCCCTCCCCCAACTCAAGAGCATGCTCTCTCTCTCATAAATAAATAAATCTTAAAAAAAAAAAAAAAGAATGAAAACGAGCTGCATATGTACCACCTGGGAAATGATATCTATATACATTTTTTAAAATATTTTACTTATTTTACTTCAAGAGAGAGAATGTAAACAGGGGGAGGGGCAGAGGGAGAGGGAGAAAGAATCTCAAGCAGATTCCATGCTTAGCATGGAGGCTGATATGGGGCTGAATCCTAAGACCCTGAGAACACAACCTAAGTCAAAACTGAGTTGGTCACTTAACTGATTGAGCCACCCAAGCACCCCAAAATGATATATATTTTAAGGGATAAAAGCCATTTGCAGAACAATACATATAGCATAATCACATTTTGTTTTTTAAAGTGCATGTGTCTACACATTCATATCGTTTCAGAAAAATAACTAGAAGGATACGCTCCAAACCATTATTGGCGGTTAACTCTCGGGGTGAAATTAGATGGACTGAAAAGGCAAGAAGAGTCCCTTTTTACTTCCCCTATCAAGTGTGAGATGGTGATGATTTTTCTTTCCAATGTACAATTATTTTTCTTTCCAATGTTTCTTTTATGCATTTTGCAAATTAAAAATAATTTTTTTAGAAGAAGAAAAACAATGTGGAGAGAGGAAGGAGTTCTGAGCCCAGAGAATTTGCGGGCGTCATCTGTGTTTTCAAGACTCAGCATCATCATAGGAGCAGTTCCCCAAATGTTTGTGTGTGTCTCGGGATCACCCGCTTTTTACCTGGATGTTTTAGATCTGCACAAAGAGGTACACACATACGCTTGTACTCTGAATCAGTCCCCTGGCCACATCTAGACATACATTTCTTCAACTAGCCTTCTTTACATGTCTGTTATGTGCTGAATACCTCTGTTGGATTTCTGAGCCTTTCGAAGTTGGTCTTGGCTTTCAGGAGCTCCCAGTATCCAGGCTGCACAAGAAGATGGACAATCTCATTTATGTCTAGAACAGAGAGGAGAACAAGGGCTGTGACAGCCAGGAGGAGGGACCAACAGACTCCTCCTGGGTCAGATGAGGATGGTTCCATGAGGAAGTGACATCTGAACTGTGCCTTTAAGATTAACTAGAACTTGTCAGGTAAAGCGGGGAAGAGGAGCATATTCTAGGCCCAAGAGATGGCATGCATGGAAAAATGCATGTCACAAGGTCCTTGGCACATCAAGGTATGATATAGGCTCATCATTCCAGAGCACAAGGTGTGATGCTATCAGATATGATATCCTGAAGCCACAGGGGTTGAAATCAGGAAGAGCAAAATGATCAGATCTATACTGCAGAGAGGCAGCTCTGACCACACACAGCCTGTAGTCAGGAGTGGAGAATGGCCAGCAGCAGGAGACCTGAGGAAGCCCTTGGCTGAAGCAATGGAGTGAAGAGGGTGTGGGGGCTGGGAACTTACCTGGAGGTGTGAGAGAAGATAGGGTGTTCAAGGAGGTAATTAGGGTTAAATGAGGTCTTCAGGGTGAGGCCTACATGAGGAAGAGACACCGGGAGTATGTGCACATGCACAGGAAAGGTCATATGAGGACATGGGGAGAAGGTGGTCATCTGTAAGCCTAGGTGAGAGGCCCCAGAAGAAATGAACCTGCCAGCACCTTGATCTTGACTTCCTGCCTCCAGAACTGTGAGAAAAGAGATGGCTACTATTTACTCCCCAGAGACCATGGTGCTCGTTATGGCAGAGCCCACGCTGACTGGGGCAGATGACGTTCATCCATCAGGAGGGTGTCACTGGTCTGACGGTGGACGCTGTCCTTGGAAATGCAGAGCAGAGATCAACTTACCACGGAGGATGAGGAATAGAGGCGCACAGGAGAGATGGCATATGTAGGAAGCTCAAGAAGTCTGCATGTAAAAGGAAGGAAGAAGGCAAGAATCTGCATCATCAGGGAAGGGGTGGAGGGAAGGGAAGGTTCTGTAGGACAGGGAAGCCTGGATCTTTCCATGTTCCTGCGCTCTGTGAGGGATCTTAAGGTCACCGTCCAGGCCCTTCATCCACTCCTGATGTGCACTTGTAACCCTGATGCCTCTTATTTCCTGTGATTCTGAAGATCTTCAAAATCGCTTCCTGATCATTATGTATGTGATATATACATACATGTGGGGTACATATGTGTACACGTGTGTGAGCACCATGATCTTCTGCTTCTGTGCCTGCCTCTCTCGGGCTTCTTTTCTAGTTCATTCCCTCTTACACCTTTCTATTTACTTCTTGAACGTTCAGGCTCCTGGGTCCCTCCTGTTGTCTTGTCCCGAGGGACCTCATCAATCCCCAGACATCTGTGGGCTGATGGTGCCCAGATACCCACTTGCAAAAAGTTCGTAAAGTAAAGAAAATCTAAAGAAGAAAGTAAATTATACCGCCAATCTCATCCCCAGCCAAGAACATGTACATACCTTTCACTGTCACTGTTATCAAACTGGAAGATTTCCTTCTAGTATTTTCTTTGTACATTTTAACCTATTCTGGATATTGTCATCACACAAAGCATAGAGTTTTGAACCCTCCTTTTTAACGCTGGGTACCGGGTCACGGGTTTTTGCTTGTCATTAAATAATTTTCAAATAGGACTTTTAACAACTACATTAAAGTCCAGACTGTGAATGTAACGTGCTTGAACCATTCTCCTGATTTAGAAAGTTAAATTGTCTCCTTGTTTTCAGCACTATGACTACCTGGTGATGATCCTCCCTGTACGTAGATTCCGGGCCATTTTATTTATTGCATCCTTCTATTTTCCTACCGTTGTGGGCCAGTCAGGTCTGTGAAGGCATCAATACCCACCTCTTTTTCTGCAGTTTCATCTTTTAAACTGATTCTCCATCCTTCATGCTGCAAATCCTCAAACCGCCTATCAGAGAGAAACCCTGCCGTTTTAAAAGAAAAACAGCATACTCCCGTGAGCAGCACCTTCCCCGATTTACTCCCTGAATTTCCTTTTCATGGTTTTTAATTAAATTTTCAACACCGGCTTGAATTAGAACCCTATCTAGAAAACCAGAACTTTGGAACCATGTTCAGGACATCTAAACCAGCTCGGCGGATTTCTGACCAACCGGAACAAAGTCAGACTGAACATTTGCAGGATTTGCTTTTCTTTGCAGACCAGGGAGGTTGAGGACGTTCCCTGTCCCTGCCGAAGAAATACTGCCCCATTGGCACAGCGCCGGACACAGCCCGGTGCCCGCGGGAGGGGCTGTTTGTTGTTATAATACTAGACAAGGAGGGAGAGGAAAACCACTGGCTGGGTGGCCAAAGGGGTCTCTCTCTCTCTCCATACAAACATACACACGCAAACACACACCCCTGGTATGAGTTTCAGGGATCCAGAACTTGGTGAGAAGCAGGGCCTTTCCACAGAGCAGAAGAGGTGTAGGGCCCACCAAGGCTTCTGTTGTTTAAAGATTTTGTTTTGTTTTGAGGTGGTTTGGTTTTTTTGGGGGGTGGGGGTTGGGGGATTTTTTTTCTTTGTTTTTTTTGTTTGTTTGTTTGTTTGTTTGTTTTTGTTGTTTTTGGCCTTTCCCATTGGCCGCATTCACCACGTGGCACAGCTGGGTCCTGCTGGAATTTCAGAGAAGAGAGGAGTCCCTGCTATTCCCTTACCTTTTCATCCTCAGGTTTCCACCGCAGGCTTGTGGGTGGGTCCTCTCAGCTCTCCCTTGACCCATCTGTGTGACACTGCCTGGGAAGTCACCTGCTCTCCCCGAGACCACATGTCCTCCCCACTAACGCTGGATGAGAGCACCCTCTCCAGCAGCCCCCTTCCTCTGCCCGCCACGAGAGAGAGAGGCCAGCAGGCAAGAAAGAGCAAAGGGTGTTGTTCCTCCAGCTAGAGAAAAATCTCATGAATTCCTTGAGTTGACCTTAATTCTTTTTATTATAACATTACTCAAATATGTGCAAACATAAATTAGATATAATCTCCTTATGTTTATAGCTCTTATACATCTATAAAAACCAAAACAAATTTAAAGATTAAATACAAACAAAACCATAAAACCTATAAAAGTCCAATTAAAAGCACGGATTTAATGTGGCAGATGATGTTGTGCCAGAACTAAGTCTCTGCAGTGCGGCTCTCCTCCCGGCTGCTCCCTACAGGGTCTGGGCTGTTCTGCGAATCCTACTCCCAGGGTCTCATGATGACGCCATCCTCACCTCCCTGCCGCAGGAGCTTTCCTCTGCCCAACTCTCAGGAATCTGGTCTGTCCAGCACACTGCAATGTCTTCTTTGGCTTCTTTGGCTTGGTGAGCTGAGTTCTTCGTATACGTGGTCCTTGGTGTTGTGGCCGGCCTGACCCCAATACGGCCCCAGCCACAGCTGCAAGGGCAGGCACTGGGGGCCCACTGGGTCCCGTGACAAGGCTCCACAATATGCTTGTGCAGATTTTTCGAAGAGTATTGTCAGAATAAAAGAACAATATTTTTTAAATTATTCTTAAGACTCAGAAGCATCCCAAGAAGATGACCTTGAACTCTTCTCTGAGAAACACAGGAAGTAAAGAGTATGGAGCTTAAAGCCAGTGTTTGAACACAGTCACTGAAGCCATTGGATTCAGGACAAATTATTTCTAAGTCTCGGGTTTCTTTGTCTCTAAGTTGAGATTTAATAAAAATATCTGCCCTGTAAAGTTGATAAGTCATGTGAAATGAGCTCTATACTAGGTTGATGGGTGTCCCCCTAGAATTCAGGCTCACCCAGAACCTATGAACGTGACCTTGTTTGGAAATAGGGTCTTTGCAGATGTGATTGAGTTACAATGAGGTCATACCAGATTAGAGAGTGCTTTATTCCGATGTCTGGAGTCCTTAAAAGAAATGGGAATTTTGGACATAGAGACACAGAGGCACAGAGACAGAGACACACACACACACACACACACACACACACACACATACACAGGGAGAAGACCTGCGATGGCAGAGACAGAGATTGGAGGCATGTGTCTACAGTCCAGGGACACCGAGGATGGTGGCACCCACTGGAAGCTGGGAAAGAGTCACAGAACAGACCAAGGATCCAACCCCATGGACACCTCATTTTTGAACCTCCCTTCTCCGGAACTGGGAGACCTTCAATTTCTGTTGTTGTCAGCCACCCAGTTTGTAGCACTGGGTGACAACAGCACCCAGGAAACCAACGTCCACGCTTAACACAGAGCTCAACATACACAGTAAACAATATACAGTAGCTTTTACAAAGAGTAAAGATGCTTTTCAAATGCAAGTTTCTCTGATCATTTTCCCCTTCCATTTCAGCTCCTGGGGTTTGCCCCAGTGTGAAGTTTTCATCATCGTCATTACCCAATATAATGCAGCACTTTACAGTTTACAAAGCTTTTTCCTACAGATTATTTCAGTTAATTCTCACAGTGACCCTATGAGGTCAATAAAATTAACAATTTCTGCACTTTGGCCAGAGAATCTTTTAGAGCTAATTGGATAAATGCAATGTGGTATCTTAGACTAGATCCTAGAAGAAAAAAAGGATGTTCATGGAAAAAGTGGCAAAACCCATTACTGTCTGTGACTTGGTTCATAGTTAGGCGCCAGTGATAATTTCTTAATTTTGACAAATTTAACATGCCTATGTGAAATATGGCCAATTTATGGAATCCGGGTGAATAGTATATGGAAATTCTCTGTACTATCTTTGCAACTTCCCTTGAAATCTCAAATTACCCAAAATAAAATCTGATTTTAAAAAAGCTAATTGGAAAGACTCTCCAGCTGATTTGAATGCTTTGCTGGAATGTCATGGAGAAAGCCTGGCAGATAGAAATATCCGACATATAGGGAGCTGTGACTACCCTCACATTGGCTTCCATATTTTTCCTTTTAAAAAGCTATAGTTATATTTTTCACTATTACTAAAGCTCCATATAGGACATGTAGAAGATATATAAAATTTAAAGGGGGGAAAAAATACCAACCGTGGTCTCGTCATCAAGACAACCACCATGAACACTTAGCGCATCTCCTCGCCATCTTCTTCATTTGGGCATATGTGATCATCCGATTGCCTCCCCATGACATGAGCAACTGGATGTTGTCAGAGAGAAGCTCATCTTTGTGCTGGGGGTGGGGGGACCACAGAACTCCCTGTCATGAATCCTAATGGGCACCCACCATGACCCTACTTCGTAACTTCTCCGTTCTAAAATCACCCAGGTGCGTGCACACACACTCACAAGAGAGCTCTCCTGTGTCATCCTCATCTTCCCGTAACCAACGCTACCAGCCCAGCCACCCCTGCTCAATTTGTCCATGTCCTACTCCTAACTGAACACCTTCCTGGGGACTTGATTATCCTCTGAAGGTCCACAAAGACACAGATCAGTGTCCCCCAGGGAAGCCAAGGGCTTGTGTGGATGAAGACCTGTAGTGTCACTGGGGACAGAGACAACAAACAGGGACCTGGGCCAAGTCAAGAGCCCTGAGGATGCTTCCAAAGGCAGTGTTGGCATCAGACCATCAGACAGGTGACTCTGGAATCATCTTGTCCCTGCCTCCCATTCAACATATAGATAAGGAAGCCAAGGCCCAGGGAAGTGAGTTTCCCAAGGCCACACAGCAGTTTGGAAGGGAGCTTAGACAATGTTTTTCTCCATGATAGCATGAAGCCTCTCATCCACAGAGTATTATTAAAGAAATGCAGCCTTGTCATTTTCATGTACTTAGAGTTACACTGACAAAAATTATCACCTGTCCAAAGCTCTGAGGGAAAGAATTTTAATGAATAGATAAGTTACGTTTTACAGACAAATGGGCATCACTTGGAAGTGATCTATGTATCTTCCCTGCTGTCTTTCTTTCCCTGTGGGCTTTCTAAGCACTCTGTCTCCAGGAATGGACAAAGGTGAGCCTCAGCCCGGTTATTGTTGAGATTATCCCAAACTCCAACTGATGGTGTCTGCTGAACGAGGACCTGCAGTCCTGTGAACTAACTGGATGTCCCTGCTCAGTGGCAGGATAATTCATGACCATGCATGGAAATGTGCAGCATTTCCTAGCCAATCAGACACTTGACCTGAGCGAGGATGGGGAGACAGGATGGACTGATGGAGTGGGTGTCAGGTTTTAAATATATTTCCATGCTGATCAAACTGCCGCTGCGATTTTGTACCCCATCTGCACATTCCATTCATGGCATGGAATGAAGAGGGGTGGGGACAGCATCAGGGAAGCACCAGTCCACTTGTCCACAGCAGAACGTTCCAGAAGATGGTGGGTGGTTGTGGATACGGAGACAGACTCACGGCCTCTTCCTCTTCCTTATCATGTTATGGCTGCACAGCTGTCCCTTCAGACCAGCTCACATGTCTTGATCATAACATCAGGATGGAGACTACCTAGTTCTTTGTTAATAATTCTCATAAATGTCCTTTTTAAGATACTTTCACTGATGTTGCAAGAATGGATTCCTTCCCCTTCGTGACTAGATGCCATGATTAAACAATCTTTTATGCTACGTTAAAGCAATCTTTTAATGGCAAATCAGATCCCTATTGTCTCAAAAACAGATGCAGGTCCACTGGGGCCCCTGCAGCAAACAAGGAGAGCGTGTTGGGTTTTTCTTCTCTGTTCCCAGACATGCTTGTTTCTGAGGTGGGCCGGGGGATTTATTTAGTGCCAAAATTATTAAAATCATAATGAGATCAAAAGCGAGGCTCACACTCCAAGTTTTTGGCCCGGGAGGCAGGGTTTTGGCAATACAAAAAAATGTTTGTCCCTTTTCCCATTCATTCAATTCAACTTGACAGCCTTGAAAACTCTGTGATGTTCCCCCACACTCTAAGACATGACAGTGACCGTAATTCAAATTTATGGCAGGGCTCGTGTGTGTGTGTGCAAGCATGTGCTTTTCTGTTTCTTTTTTAAACTAGTAATGAAGTTGTGAATGCAGCATTTTTTTCATTACCTATTCATTAAAGATATGACATGAAAACAGAGTTTCCATGGAAATGGCTTTGTGGATTCTGAGTACATAATAAGAATTTCTTTGTTTACACTACAGCACAGATAACTGACGGATGTTATTGTAGCCAGTAAAGTCTTATTTAGCTCCATGAACGCATGCAGGGGCACCGGGGCGGCGTGCGTGGTCCCCGCCACAGCCTGTGCACACGCGGAAGCTCTCCCTCATTGGTGGCCATGCACTTGACGATGGAGAGGACGAGCCGAGCTGCGCCTTTTCAACACCCAGAAGCTTAAATATTGAAACATTCCAGATTAAAAGAGCCAGAATAGTTCTCCTCAGCATTTAACACGAGTCCATTTAACATAAATAAAGATTTTTTTCCTCTGCCAATGTTTGGGCTCTGGCATGAGAGTCTGGGTTCAAATCTTGGCTCTCAACGCTTATTAGTTACAAGACCTCGGCCAAGTGACTTAGCCTCTCCGCAAGCCTTAGTTTTCTTATCTGAGAAAGGAGAGTGATATGCATATGGAATACGTTATACATGTTATAACTAGAATATGTATAACATAATCGTAATTGCTTATAACATAATAATTAAATGTACCTTTATCAATACAGGATGTTCTGAAGATTAGAGGTGATGCTCCAGATTCAGCAGATGCCGGGCTCGTATAAAGTGCTCCCGACCCGTGATACAGTGCTATTGTCACTGTTTACCATTAATAGATGGATAGAACTGATGGGTGCTAATTTTCAGGCTCAGCTCAAATGCCTTCTCTTCGCTGAGGCTCTCCCTGAATGTGGAATGTGGTCCCTCCCTGCTCAGAGCAGCCCAAGGAGGCACCTGTCCCTCCCTCCTAGCCCTCCCAGCTCCCATTTGCCTTTAAAGATTTATGGCTTAATCCCTCTCTGCCTGAGGCCATGCCCTCCTGGAGGTCAGTCGCCACCCCCACCTTGCCTCTCAAGGCCCAGGGCCTGGCACAAAGTAGGAATCCCCACCAAAGGGAAAGGTCTGGTTTATGAAAAGATTCAATTAATAAGAACCTGCCCTGAGAACTCAATTCAGGAAGTGAGGGTTTTTATTGTTTGGGTTTGGTTGGGGAGGTGGGAGGAGCACAGGGAGGCCAAGATCTCTTTTCTAATAAATGTAAAAGAATGTAGGAAATGCATGAGCCCAGGCTGAAATTCAGTCCTTGATGGCTGAGTCACAGGTAGCCTTCAGAGCATTCCAGGCCAACTGTCCTGCCGGCGCAGGACGAGGGTGAGGACGAGGGGGCACCCAGCTGCCGCCTCTCACACGGCTTCCACTCGCAGGGCCGTCCTCTGGCAGGGAAGTTCTGTGCTCTCAGCTCTGCCATCGTCACCCCAGCCCTGTGTCAAGTGTGGCCCATGTGTGCTTGGATCCTGTGTTTGCTCGCTCTGGGCGGCCGCCCTACGTTCTCCTGCACCCCACCCTGTAAAGTCCATTCCCTCCACTTCCAAGTAAAAAATAAGACAGTAAGGACGAGAATGTTCCCTCACACCGCGGACAGAGAGGGAACCTGGTGACTCTGGCTGCTACACTTTGCAAAGTGATAGCATTTGGACCTTGTTTATAAAACAGACATTAAGCCAGTTCCGCATGACTGTAGCACAATTTACTCCAAACATGCCAGGAAGTCTTCCAGCCCATTAAAGTAAGGTTCCGCCATCTTCATCTGCACAGCGAATCCTGATTGCTGGCATCCAGATGAGAGAAAGAGATGCAACACGAAGACATGTTTGACATGGACCATGACTGTATAATAAGAAATTTAGTTGCCAGAAGTATTCCTTGGATACGTAAGCGGTTTAGGGGGTAACAGGTGCCGGGAAAGAGAGAGAGAGAGAGGGGAAGGCAGAGACACAGGACATCTGTCCCTGGTTGTTGTCTTACACCAAGGGGCTGCACTCACTACCTTTCCCAGCGGCCCAAGTAAAGCAAAAATGCCTAGAGTCATCGTCATGCAGAAAGGCAAGTTGGAATGAGAAAACTTACTTTAAACTGTGCATCAAAATGCAAAGGACCTAGAATATCCAAAACAACTAGGAAAAGATAACAAAGTTGGAGTGTATAGATTGCAAGACTTAATCAAAAGCTATAGCCATCAGGAGAGTGTGGTATTGCCACATAGAGATCAACGGAACAGAATAGAGTTCAGAAATCAACCCATGCAGAGATCAAAGCATGTATCAAATATATGTATCAAAGATTATCATTTGTTGTGAAGTGTGTAAACCTGGCGAGTCACAGACCTGGACCCCTGAGGCTAATAATACATTATATGTTCATAAAAAAAAAAAAAGATTATCATTTTCTTTTCAGTAAAAGGGTTAAGGTAATTTAGTGAGAAAAGCATAATGGTGCCAGAACAGCTGGACTTCTAAATGCAAAAAACAAACAAACAAACAAACAAAAAACCACCAAAAAAAAACACAAAAAACCACACCAACCCTTACCTCACACCATTTGCAAGAATTAACATGAAATAGATTACATATCTTAATGTATGAAATAAAGTCTTTAAAATACTAATGAAAACCCTAATGTTGTGGATTTGTCAAAAATTCCTTAAATTCCGTTTGCTTTGTAATGAAAACAAACAAAAAGCACAAACTACACAATAAAAAGTCAGTACATTGACTTCATTAAAATTTAAAACTTTTGCCCTTTAAACATCTCTGTTCTGAACATGAAAGGCAAGCCACAGACTGGGACAAAATATTTGTAAATGTTTATCTGACAAGAAACTTGTATCTAGAATACATAAAGGAACTTTTAAAACTGAATAATAAGAAAACAACCCAATTTAAATATGGGGAAAATATTTGAACAGACACTTTATCAAAGAAGATAAAAGATGAAAAATAAGCACATAAAAACCAGTGTGGCATTATTCCTCAATTAGGGAGATACAAATTAAAACCACAATGTGGTGTTATTACACATCCACCACGATAGCTGAAAGGAAAAGGACCATCACATTTTGTTGTCCTTGTGACACTAAAAGCCATTCATTGGATGAATCATCTATGAGTCCTGCCCCTGGGGATCCAAGGGCACTGTGGTTCCCTGACTCCTCACCGGGCAACCCCACCAGGTCAGGGCACTGTGGTCCCCTGCACATCCCTGTCCCCCCACAGTGGCCATAGCAACAAATGACAACTACTGGCAGGACTGGGATGTGACACTTTTTAACGTAACAATTCAATAGTAGTTACAATAAGTAATAATTAATTATTATTTTGCACTTCAAGGAGAATTCCCCTTTCCATCATCTCATTGAATTAGCAAGAATTAAGTGATCCACACAAGGTTACATGATTCGGGAACCGCAGAGCCAGGTTCAAAGTGAAAACTGCTTCCTAAATCATGTGCTTATGCTTTCCAAACTATATGAAATTTGTACACCACTTGTCCTCTCATTTAATTTTTTTCCTTAAATCGATTATCTTTCATGAAACAATACATCGATTTTAAAATTTCATGCCACTTCTGAAAATGGAAAGTAAGTCTCCCCTTTCATAAATGGGGAAAAAAATAACAGAAAAACAAAAGCAAGAAATACAAAACAATATTATTAACAGCTGGCTTTAAAGCTGTTGTCTGCAGAAGGCTCTGAGCCTGGGCTGGCATTGGAAAGGTGTTAAGACGAACGCGCCATGGGACTTTATTCCTGACTGGACCCAGAATGGTTCCAAGGGAACTGAAAACAGAATAACTCTGTCACTGGATGGCTCCAATGGCAACTACTGCGTAGCCCTGTGTCACCAGAATCATCATCATCACATTGTCTGCCCGTGAGGCTCAGACACCTCTCTAGAACCCCGTGAACAGGTGTGGACATGGTCCTGTTGTGGGTGCCGCCATCTTACCGGCTCTCGGGCAGCATGGCCATAAGAAGAGCTCTGGCTTTGTGTGTCTTTGATCCAGGTCTGAGCCCTGACTCTAGAAGATGGGCTACTATGGCAGTCTCCTTCTGTGCTGGTCATGGTTCTCTAGAGAAACACAGCCAATATGAGATAGGTAGATGGAAGGTAAGCAGATAGGTAGGTAGGCAGGTGGACATTGATGAGGAAGACTTGGCTTACGCAGTTCTGCTGGCTGAGGAATGCCACAGTCTGCCATCTGTGAGCTGGAGACCAGGAAGCCGGCGGTGGAACTCCATCTGAGTCTGAAGGTCTGAGAACCGGAGGAGTCTGTGGTGTCCACCCTGGTCCAAGGGCAGGAGAAGATGGATCTCCCAGTCCGATCAGTGAGGCAGAAAGCAAAAAGGGCGAATTCCTCTTCCTCGTCCTTTTTGTTCTGGTAAGGCGCTCGGTGGATCAGAGGGCAATTTCTTCTGCGGAGTCCACGGACGACTTACGTGCTGGAGTCGTCCGGAAACACCCTCACAGACACACCCAGAAATCATGCTCAGTCCAGACTCCCCATGCAGCCTTCACTCCAGTCGACACAGAAGATGACCTGGGGCCCTGAGTGAGCCTCAGCTGGCATCTAGAAGGGACTCGTAGTCAGAGGAAGTGCCCTGTGCAGCAGCCTGGGTGCTGGCACGTGGTGCTGCTGGCCACGCTCGCCCCACTTGAGGCCACACAGAGGCGGGGAGCACCATCCCGTCCTGGAACCCGGGCAACCCGCTCAGACCCATCCTCCTGCTGGACATCCGACCTCCATGCCCCCCGCGCATGTGTGGCGTCGGGCCCAGGCCCGCCTGTAAAAGGCAAAATACGGAGTTGCGTCCGCATCTGCAGCCCACGGGGGCATCTGCTCCTGCTCTCTGGCCAGCCTACGAAGCCTCACATCTTGGATAGGGAGGGGATTTGATTTGCCACAGAGCCTTCCAGCAAAAAGCGTGACTGGCCACCCACCCCTCCCCACGAGTGAATGGACGTTACTGCCGAAGCCTGCACTGTGGCTGGGGAGAATGTTTCCGTGCATTTTCAAGGTCAGAAGGGAGAGCGAAGAGCATAAATATGGAGGGGGCATTGCTGCAGCCGAACGAGCACTGGCAGGAGACCCACAGCAGCAGAGATTAGCTCCACACAGCTGGTTGCCAGCCCACCGCATCTCCTCTTGTGGGGTTTTTCTCTGGAACACTGTCTGGAGCTGGCTGGTACCCTCGCGCTTTTTGGATGGGGCCGCGGGCAAAATGCAGTTTTTCTTAAAACCATCTGTTTTCTGTTAGGGATGATCTGTCCCCCAGTGTAAGGGCTCTAGAGGCATCTGTATTCTTAGGCCCTGAACAAAATCTCAGGGAAGGCCACCTGCTCCCCCAAAGCTGAGTCAGTCTCGGTCCCTCACCCCAGGGGACAATATCACCTACCCCGGCAAATGCTCCCCTTCCGTCCCCCCTGGTTCCTCTGGGACCAGCAGTAAACGGCTCCTGGAGCTTCCAACCCACCTTTGTGTGAAGACATGACATCAGGCCACTAACTGGGAAGGCTGAGACGTGGCTCTGGCCATTCTGTTTTAATGAGATTATGGTTCAGTCCCCTGGGTTAGTAAGTGGGAGTCAGTTTTGTCAGGAGTGCTGGATGGGGTAACGGGAGCCTGGCCAGCTGGGCCCTGAACTCAGCCACCCCTGGGACCCTGGGCCAGTCCTTTATCTTCTCAGAGGCCCTGTTTCCCTAGCTGCAAAGTCAGAATGAAATCATCTCTCACGGGTCATGGTGAGGCTCCTGCTTCACTCCAGTTCACTCCGAAGGATGGAACGCTGGGTGAGGGGCGACTGAGAGCCCTGCCGACGATGACCATGTACCCGCTGCAGGCAGTCACAGGAAGGGAGAAAATCCACGGCCCCCAGATCTCCTGCTCGTGGCCATATGAGGCTGGCTATGCCGGCGCTCCCCAGGAAAGTGGAGCACTAAAGTGCACATGCCTTCCCACGGGGTCATCAGCATACCCACAGCACTTAGGTTGACAGAATTCACTTGCATTCCGTTTTTCAAACCAAACACCCTGATGTCAATTATGTGATTAAAAAGAATTAAAAACAAAACAAAACAAAACAAAAAACACAAAAAACTTCCCTATCCCTCCTGATGCATATGTCTTTTTTCTTCCGGAGGAATGTTTCTACTTTGCATCTGATTTTCCAAGGAACAATGACTTAAACAAAGTTAACAGATTTTGCTATGCTTTCAAAGGGTACGGGAAGAGAACATTCTTTAGCCTAGAGAAGGGGAGGTTTGAAGGCACTGGAATCCCCTCTCCCCAAGTTGAAAGGTCATCCTATGAACTCTCCCAGGGTTGAAAGTCCATCTATTAAAAGCTGTTCCCTGTCATTAAAGACGGCGTGGTGGCGGGGCGCCCCAGTGGCTCAGTTGAGCATCTGACTCTCGGTTTCCACTCATGAGCTCAGGGTCAGAAGATCGAGGCCACTTCAGTCTCCATGCTCAGCAAGGAGTCTGCTTGAAGATTCTCTCTCCCCCCCTGCTCTAGCCCCCCCCCCCTCTCTCTCTCTCTCTCTCAAGTAAATAAATAAATAAATAAAATCTTAAAGAAAAAACAAAGAAATCCCTGCCTTGAGGGTTATGTGAGCTACCTAACTTCAGTGATCCCTCCCTTCCTGCTTGATTTTAAAACGCTGAGATTGACAGACATCAAAATATTTGTTGAAAGTGTGTTTAAACTGTTCCAGCCAACATCCATTGATGAAAAGCAAAACAGAGACAATCTGGAAAGATTGTCCACCTTTTCATTTTTTAAATTTTTTGTCTCTATAGTTTACATTTCCAGAGATTTCCCCTTACCCAAGCCCCACTTCCCTGATGAATATCCCCTGACATATTCACAAACATGAATGGCAGCGAAGAGTATTGTTTCCCTAAATAAAACTAAGTTGTGGGCGTTGCGTATCCTCGTGGTCTTCCTACTGTAGAGTGCACGGGACCGTCTCTGATGCTGGGGGTATGCAGAGTACAAAGGAGCATAGGTCACCTCATCTACTCGGGTTTGACAGGTAGCATTTCGTCCCATCGGTTCGTCTCCTCCAGGCCATTGATAACCATCCGAAATCTGACTTCATGAATAATTTGATTCCTCCTGTTTTCCCGGAGAACCGTAAACTGTAGTTATTTGGTATCATTGGCACTTGGTGCAATCATTTTCATAGAAGGTGGGCTTTGAAGATTTATTCTACACAGGTCCTACCTGTTATCTCAACATGCTTAGATGTTTGGGAATCAGGCATTCCATAAGACCAAGGGAAAAATTATTCAAAGCCCAGGTTTCTGGATCTGACTTCTGGTTTATAAGCGTACCTAATGGCAAAAGGTGACATTTCACATGGTAGATAAAAGAGCGTGGTTTGCTCCTAAACTAAACACTTATCTACATCTATCTTCTACCCTAATTTCTTGGCCTAATCCATCAAAATGAATTGGGTCGTAGCTGGTCTCAATTGCTGGGGTTTCCTCTTCGTATAGTTTAAATAATTGTTCTTTGTCTTTGATTTTTGCTGGATGTCCTTTTGGCAACATAGCCAGGAAGTAAACAGTCCTCAGTCCTCAGGCCAGCTTCCTGTGAAAGTCTTCTTTCCAGAAGGCAGCACCTGCTGGGATCCCCCCAGAGTCTCAGGGGAATGGCATCTGATAAATATGACCAAAATCATAGATCTCTTGGCTTAAGGACATCTTACATATTTATGGAATGCCATCTCTCTCCATCAAGATCCATGATCTAGATTTTCAGCTACCAAGAGGGACCCCGGCCAGTGTCCTCGCAGGTGTCACATTAATGTGGCCTTTTCGTTGTTCACATTCACAGAATAGAGTGAACCAAAGTCAGAGGCAATGCAAACATACAGTTAGAAGACAACCACCCTCACAACTAACTTTTCCTCTTTCCGATTTCAAAGACAGCACTGCAGAGAACCTACTTCATCTACAAAACCATAACACGAGTCAGGAAAAGTTTTGTAAACAGCATTTCAACTTATGACCCGATACATTTCTTGAAGCCTGAATTTTAATTAGTATTCTTCTTCTTTTTTTTTAAGATTTTATTTATTTATTTGACAGACAGAGATCACAAGCAGGCGGGGGAGGGAGAGAAGCAGGCTCCCCGAGGAGCAGAGAGACCGATGCGGGGCTCGATCCCAGGACCCTGGGATCATGACCCGAGCCGAAGGCAGAGGCTTTAACCCACTGAGCCACTGAGGTGCTCCTAATTAGTATTCTTCTAATCATTTAGCAAACACTTTCAAAAAGATCAGTCTGCAACTGTGTCACATGTTACAACCGTGAATTTTTAAAACCTTATTTCCACATTAGTTTGAGGGCTAAAAAATGAAGCTTGGAGGTTAAAGTAAAATGGTTGATATCTAAGAATTCCATGACAAACCTTAATTGTGCAATTGGGTGCTTTATAGGACACCCCATGTCGTGTATATAACAAACTGATCTCTTGCTGTTAGTATGATGTCAGTGTCATGAGATGCCTATTTTTAATGCAAATTACAGCTTACACACAACTGATGAGTTGCAGAGCCTGGGAGACTTACTAAATCTGTTATTAACAATTCCTGGAAATTGATTACCTAAAGAACAGTCAGATCTTTACTATTTTGTGGCAGAGATGATAAACACAACTATTAGTGTCAGGGTAACTCTTTTTTCCTCTAAAAACACATTCATTAAAACTGCTGGAAATCATGCTGGTTAAAACAGGAGTTCACAATTTTCCGAGCACTTTATGCGTCTTGGAGGAGAATTCATTATAACAACAGATCACCCGGCCGACTCCATTTGCGTGAAACAATGACCTCCTTGGAAATGCTGGATGTGTAACAAAATGAATGTACACTGCCCTCACAGAGATAAAAATATTGATCTTAGGGGCATCACAGCCTAAAGACTACAGGTTATTGGAAAATAATGAAATCTCTCCTTTCTGTTCCAGCATCTTAAAGTCCCTGATTATCACTAGGATACTTAATTATCCGGTAAGCACATCTTCAGTAATGGGCAGAGTTCTAAAGAGAAACAATCAAAAATTTCTGGTTTGATTTTTTCCTTGTTGTTTTTTCCCCTGAGAGGTTAAAATTAAATGCCTTCCTCCCTCCCGTAATATAGTCTTGAGTCAGGACCGTCAAAAAAACACGATGCTGAAGGTCAAGAAAAACCTTAGTAGATTCGAGCCACCTGTTAATTAAATTTAAAATGTTCTTCTTTCTATAAATGAAACAAGATGGGATCGGGAGGGAGACAAACCATAAGAGACTCTGAATTTCACGAAACAAACTGAGGGTTGCTGGGGGGGGTGGTGGAGGGGTAGGGAGAGGGTGGTGGAGTTATGGACATTGGGGAGGGTATGTGCTATGGTGAGTGCTGTGAAGTGTGTAAACCTGGCGATTCACAGACCTGTACCCCTGGGGCTAATAATACATTATATGTTTATAAAAAAATTTTTTTAATTATAAAAAAAAATCTTTAGGGGCACCTGGGTGGCTCAGTCAGTTGAGGGTTCAACTCTTGGTTACAGCTCGGGTCATGATCTCATGGATCATGGGATGAAACCCTGCATCGGGCTCTGTGCTCAATGATGAGTCTGCTTGAAGATTCTCTCCCTCTGCCCTCCCCACCCCTTGCCCCGCTTCTTGTACACACACGCGTGCTCTCTCTAAAATAAATAAACAAATCTTTTCCTTAAAAAAATAAATAAATAAAATGTTCTTCTTTCCAAATTAACCAGACACCATCTTGGTTACTGAACCAATTCCCACTTTCCTGCTAGTTTCCTGGACTCATCATGGTGTAATGAATTCTTTATTCTGAATTGACTCTTCTTAGCCTAATTCCACTGGATTTGGAAAACGAAAACAACAGCGAGACCGATCTCCTCTTTACAAAAGTTTCTCTTCAAATATAAAGCCTGTAGAGGCATTGGTAGGTTAAAAGTAGAAGGATAGAAATGATAAACCTTAATCTTTACTCGAGGTATAAATTACAGAAACTGCTGTGGCTCTATTAATATCAGACATAGGATGAAAGGCAAGGAGAACTACAAGAGATAAAGAGGGAGATTTTTCGTAATAAAAGGGTCCACTAATCAGAAAGACAACAATTCTACATGTGTTTGCACCCCATCGCAGAGCATAGAAACACATTAAAAAATAAGTTGCTAGAGGGAGAAGTTGGGGATAAAAAGCATAATGATTTTAACATTCCACTCTCAGTAATTGATGGACCAACAGACGAAAGTCCAACAAACAGAGAATATACAAGAGATTAAACCTGGAATATTCAAGGAAGTCTCACAAACCAAAAGAAAAGGACAGACCCAATAGAAAAATGGGGGGAAGATATGAACAAACAACTTACAGAAGAGGAATCCCCAAAAAGTTAGCAGGCAAGTTAAAAAGACACTCCAATGTGTTAGTAATCAGAGAGTGACAATTCCACCAGCGAGGAGATACACGTCACATCTGTAATACTGGCAAACATTTAGGAATTGGGATGACTCCAAGCGTTGAAAGGGACATGGAATGTGAAATTTTCATGGACTACTGGTAAAAATATAAAAAGTTACAGCCATTCTGAGAACAATTTTGGCTCTTTTTAGTCAAAGTAAGTATTATGGGCCCGATGACCAGCAATCTCAACCTGGATATGCATCCCTTAGAAATTCCCCAGCAGATCCAAAAAAGGGACACGTACAAGGATGTTCCCAAAAAGAACACATACAAGCACAGGCTTATCAATAGCAATGGGACAAGTGGTGGGGCGGGGGTAGTGGATGGTTTACTAGGTGTGCGGTGATGGCATACCTTGGAATGTTAACTACGGAGGGAAGCAAGGACATAGATCTCATTTAATGTAAAATACAAATGCATGTCCACAAACAGCAGTGCTCATGTTGGAAAAAACCTGACCAGCAAAAACAAACTCATTGACTTAGCATTGTTCCCTATGGCAAGGAGGGGAGTAATAATGGAGATTTGGGGTAAAAGGAAATAAAGATGAAAATGCAGGCACGGGAGGAAGAAAGAAAGGGAAAGCAGGATGCATAAGAACATCCTACACACACACACACACACACACACACACACATCCCATTTAGACACCACATGCATTTGTAGTCAGAAGGGAATAATCAATGATGGCAAATCCAGTAAACAGATTATTAAGATTGTGTAGGAACTTTGTCAATGCTTACGATATGCTTAATTTAAAAAAAGATACACATTTTATCACAGTAAGAATATGACCATTTTCTAAAAACAAAGTGTTTACCTATGTATATACATAGGAAAAAAAGATCAGAAGGGAAAGACTTAAAATGTTAGAAACAGTGGTAGTAGGATGATGTGATTATGGATCCTTGATTTCCTGTTTCTATTTCCTTGGTTACATTTATATTTATATATATTTATTTTCATGGGGTCTGTTTCATAATTTCTTTGTAATCTGTAATCTCATTTCTCTTTCTTTCAGATAGAATATTGATCCCTTATAAACAAACACAGAAAAAGGACAAATTTTTACCGAAATTAAAGTGGATCTAGATATTTCCCAGGTCTCAAACTGACCAAAAAGCTGGTCAGTTGGAACCCCGCCTTTGTACCTAAGCATGGAATACCAGCTTCTCAGTGACCCCAAGAGTGAAGGCTGTATGTGGGTTCTCCTGCTCACATGGGTGAATGAACATCTTTGGTCTTCTCTGGAATCTGGGATCCTGCTAAGGGGGTCTTATGGCTTGTACCTCAAAATAAATTCTGTTAAAAACTGGAAGCCGCCCATGGTGACTTGTGGTCACTCATAGATGGACTTCTACTGTGTTCTCAAGGCTGGGGAGCAGTTTGTTTTCCTTCTTCTTTTCTCTTTTAAATGTTTATGGTGATTTTCTTCCTATTTTCAAATGGCCATTGTCAGCCTGGAGACTTATTTTGAGAAATTGTGCTGTGATGTCTTTGTTTTCATTCTTCACGGTTGGTAATCCTAAAAGCCAGGAAGAACCATTTCAATGGGAGATTAGCCTAGTGTTAAAGGGACAGTGATCAGGGATTTCAAAAGAGTCACATGTTCCTATTTTGATTCGACCCACAGCCAGGACCATTTTGTCACTTTCTAGTTTAAATTCCAGTGGTTATTTGCAAAGATGTATGAAGTATGGATTATGAATGAAGACAAAACCGTGGAATTTAATCTGCCAAGGGACCCTTCCTTAGAAGCTTTGCAGAGCTGTAGACGCCAAATTCAGCCGGCAAAGGAATCCCCAGAGAGAGGAAATAAATCTCAAATATTGTCCGCAGATGTGCAGTAATCAGAAACCACCCATATAACACAGGACGGTTCCGTTTTTTTTTTTTTTCTCTCCCCTCCTAATTTTTTCTGATGTCTCTTTCTACTCTACTCTCCCTTGCTCCTATCTCTTAAGACGCTAATGAAAGGACGTCTCTGGGTCTTATCAGACATCTGTGGTTTTCTTTTCCCTCCATAACTGTCAGAAAAAAGAAAGTGGATAGTAGTTATCTGCAAAGTATCCTGTATTTCACTTTTATTATCTGTATGCTACACTATCCTAGATCTAACCCCTTGACAGTAATAAAGAGAAAATCTTTTTAAGAAATTGATCTACCATTGCTGCCTATTCTTCATGAGAGGATGTGAGCCTTTCATTTATTACAGAATAATCGTCCCGAAGCTGAAGAGTGCGATGTAATATACTAAAAGCAAGTTGTGAACCAACCGTCAGGATGCACGGCGGCCAAGTCCACGGCCGAGCTTCAGTTGTCCTGCACAGATAGTGACGAGGCTCAGTTTGGGTCCTGGCCATGCAGAGAACAACAGCATCTACACTTAGACCGAGCACCCTGGGCAGGGCGGGGGGATGCGGGAAATTGCCATCCCTTAATTCACTTTTACGTGGTTGTTTTAATGAGATTGCTTTGGAACGTGGCAAAATAGTTCTGGAGCTTCTCTGGAAGAAGTACCTTGTGAGAATAAGAAAAATCCTGAAATAGAAGAATCACTCTGGAGGGCTTGCTCTGGCAAATACCAGAACCAATAATGGTGGTTTCTGGAACAGTGTGTGTCCTGGCCCAGCAACAGACAAGTGAGATAGACTAGAGTGCAAATGTACCAACTATTTGTAGCCCCACCTTGGTCCCTACACCTCAATAAATTACAGTTGGACCAAAGGGTTCAATGTAAAATTGTAACTGTCAACCCTAACACTGTTGGAATAAAACAGTGGGGAAGACTGTTACACTCCTGCAATAGAAACTTCCCCAATAGAAACACCCAGGCCAGAAAACTTGAGAGATAAGATCGAATATTTTATTATTTGATCTTATTATTATTATTATTTTATTATGAAAACATTTAGAGGTCTTCATGTCAAAAGATACCATCAAGATTAAAGACACACTAGAAGCTGAGAAAATATTTGCAAGATACATGGCAAAGGGTTCACATTGTTAATTTGTTAATACAACAATATCCACATGGAATACCAAACAGAAAAATGGGTACAGGGCTTGAACGCGTTACTCACAAAAGCACACATGGTGCTTAAACGTGTAAAAAATTCAGCTCACTAATACTTAAAGAAATGAAAATTAAAACTACTGTAAAATACGGTTTTTGTGTGTCAAGTTAGCAGAGATTGAAAAGAATAATAAGAATAGCATAAGCAAAAGTGTAGGGTAACAGGTACTTTCATATTTGGTTGAAGGGAGAATAAATTGTTAAAATCTGTAGCAGGGAAATCTGGTGGTAACTCTCAGATTGTGGTAATAGTAATAATAACCAGCACTTCTTGCCTTTTATTGACTTTAGTGGGCATCGCTGCTAATATTTTATTATTTAGCAGAAATCGGCTATTGTTCAGTATGACATAATTTACACACATACCATATGCACAATAATTTATATCTAGGGAATATCTGTTTATTTCTGTTTCACTGTGGGCTTCCCCAAAATAAGGAGAAGATATTCTGGAACACCTGGCTGGCTCTCAGCCTGAGACTCTTGATCTCAAGGTTCTAAGTTCGAGCCCCATGGTGGATGTAGAGATTACGTAAAAATAAAATCTTGGGGCGCCTGGGTGGCTCAGTGGGTTAAGGCCTCTGCTTTCGGCTCAGGTCATGGTCCCAGGGTCCTGGGATCGAGCCCCGCATCGGGCTCTCTGCTCCTCGGAGAGCCTGCTTCCTCCTCTCTCTCCCTGCTTGCCTCTCTTGCCTACTTGTGGTCTCTGTCTGTTGAACAAATAAATAAAATCTTTAAAAAAAAACTTAAAAAAAATAAAATCTAAAAAAAATAAATAAATAAAAATGAGCAGGTGTTGAAACTTATTAAATAAATGTTTTATATCTACTGATAATAGGTAATGGAATACTTTAGTAGATTTCTTACTATTAAATCATCTTTACCCTTCTCCTAAGAACGCCTCTCAGTCTTGGTATCACTCTGGTAAAATTCCTTTAATATCCCATAGACTTTACATTTCAGTAGAGGATCCTAATCTTTACTGGGGTCTGAGTGGGATTGCCCTGCCGCTCACCTGTCACACCTGTCACTATGTTTGGTGGTTTGCTGCTCGCTCTATTTTACAAACTCTGGCCTCCAAACAAGATTTTAGAGGCTTTTCTGATTTGTCTGTGCTCCCCAAGAGCTAATGAAGCATGGGAATTATCTGTTCCTTGAAGGTTTGAATGGACTGACCATGAAACCCTCAGGGTAAAACCTTTACACAGGGACTTCTTAACTTCCTCCAGCCCGTTCCTTACTCATTAGCCCACTTAAATTTTCTAGTTACCGTTCAGTTGATTATGATCTTACTTTCCTTGAAAATTATCTACCTCATCCTTACATTTAAGTTGATTAGTATAGAATTATGCAAAGTACTATCTTAGTGTCCTTCAAATTTCATCAGCGTCTGCACTTAGTTTCCCTGTGTGAACCGGAGTTTTGTGTATATGGGCTTTCTCTCCCAGATCTTGACTAAGCTAGTTAATACAAGGCATTAATTATCCCCCAACCTCCCGAAGAACTCTCTCTTGTATGTATTAGTTATGTCATTTTCTAATTTATTACTATGTAATGTCTGTTTTTACTTCTATTTTCTTAAAATTTGCAAAATTTATTTATTTATTTATTTATTTATTTATTTATTTATAGAGAGGAACAGGCAGAGGAGGAGGGAGAGAATCTTAAGCAGGCTCCATGCCCAGTGCAGAGCCCAACTTGGGGCTCAATCGCATGACCTTGAGATCATGACCTGAGCCGAAATCAAAAGTGTGACACTTAACCAACTGGGCCTCTTCTCTCTTTTAAAACAGATTTTAGGGGCGCCTGGGTGACTCAGTCAGTTGGGCGGCTGCCTTCGGCTCAGGTCATGATCCTAGGGTCCTGGGATCGACCCCCACATCAGACTCCCTGCTTGGCGGTGAGCCTGCTTCTTCCTCTCCTTCTGCCTGCTGCTCCGCCTACTTGTACTCTCTATCTCTGTGTCAAATGAATAAAAAAATTAAATTAAAAAATAAACAGATTTTAATTTTTAGAGCGGTTTTGGGTTCATAGCAAAATGGAGCAGAAAGTAGATTTCTTTTTTATTATCTGAATTGGATACTCGCGTTATATATTTTTCCTTCTTATTTAACAAGGTGCTTCATAGAAAATGCCCATGGAGTCCAATTTCAGCTATATCTTGTTATAAAATTGTATTTTTCTTACTATTTTTTAATTTAAATTCAATTCATTAACAAACGATGTTTTATTTGCTTCAGGGGTACAGGTCTTGATTCATCAGTCTTATATAATACCAGCGCTATTACAACACACACTGTCCCCAATCTCCATCACCCAGTACCCTATCCCATCTCCCCCACCCCCGCCCCTCCAGCAACCCTCAGTTTGTTTCCTATGATTAAGACTTTCTTTTTTTTTTTCTTAAGATTTTATTTATTTATTTGGCAGACAGAGATCACGAGTAGGCAGAGAGGCAGACAGAGAGAGGGGGAAGCAGAAGCAGGCTCCCTGCTGAGCAGAGAGCCCGATTGGGGGTGTGGGGGGGCTGGATCCCAGGACCCCGGGATCATGACCTGAGCCGAAGACAGAGGCTTTAACCTACTGAGCCAGCCAGGGGTCCCCTGATTAAGACTTTCTTATGGTTTGTCTCCCTCTCTGGTTTCATCTTGTTGCATTTTTTCCTCCCTTCCCCTCTGATCCTCTGCTTTGTTTCTTCAATTCCATATGTCAGTGAGATCATATGATAATTATCTTTCTCTGATTGACTTTAAAATTATACTTTTACTGTCTGTATTTCCTAGATATTCTATATATATATTTACAGGTTTTATCTCCTTTTTAATTAAAAAAAAAGGGTTAAAAGGGAGATTGTTTGGTTTGGAGGATTTTTGAATTTATTTCTTTTCCACCTTTGTTATTAGCTCCTAGAATATTTGGCAGAGACTGTGGTACTTTTTCTTCCTTAGGGAACACTCAGTTTTTATCATGGTTCAACTATGGAAATGTGTAAATGTACCACGGGCACTTGAAAAGGTAGACTGCATAAAATTGATATATCGATTAGATCTGCTTTGTTAAATTATGTTATTCACATTTCTACCTGTTCACTTTTGTTTCCTATTTGGTCCCTAAAGAGGAGTTTTAAAGTCTTCCATTAAAATTTTATTTCTTTTTTTTTTTTCTCCTGCATCTCTTGAGTTTTTTTCCTTTATATATTTTGATGATAGATTTTATTTACTTAATAAAGATTAGGACAATTTTATCTCGATTGTGTACTATACCCTTTGTGTTAGTGAAGACTCTTTACATTGGAAATGATAGAAACCCTGACTCAAACTTGCTTAGATAATAAATGGAATGTACTGGTTCCAGTAACTAACAAATCAAGATTTAGGTGAAGTTTGATCCAGCACCCTATTTGACACCACCCACATCTTGGTTTCTCTCTCTCTTGCTATTCTGTCTTTTGGAGTACCTGTGTTCTTTTGCAGTCTCACCCCAAAGCTGAAAGCGGGTGATCCCCAGCTCAAGACACATGGCCAATAATTGGAAGAAAGATAAAGTCCTCAAGCGGATTTCCCCTCAAGGGAAATCAAGACAATATTGGGGGAATAGGTTCTGGAAAAACAATCAACAAATGCTCATTCACTACCTTCATATCAATTGTCTCATTCAATGCCTCTTTCCTTGAATTTTTCTTTATGTGATATTCATACTGTAATGTTTTGCTCATTTTGTTTGCCCTGTCTTTGCCTATCCTATATAGTACGTTTGCATATGTTTATCTACTTAAGTCCTTTAGAAATGAAGCCACATCACTGATCCACCCTTAGGAGTGATATGTCCAAATGACCCCTTGATACATCTGCCCTTCAAGAAAAAGTTAACCTTTCTTATGACAACTGCAACGTGCACTGGCGTGCACTGATCTTTTCAGCCTTGACATCTGTAGAACGCTTGTGCTTGTGGTGCCCTTAATTCTGCACCTCCAGGTCCAGAGAAGCCCCAGTCACTGTCGCAGCTGTCATGGTCCGGGGCATCCCTGCACATCTGCCCACTTTCTGCCGCTGGGACCATGGCACTCACTGTGGCTGCGCCTTTATTTTCAACCCCCTCTACTATCTCACATCTCCTTTCTCTTGCTTCTTTCCTCCAGGGTAAGTGCCACTCTCCTGCCTGAGCTCACAAATCTCCACGTTCTACACAGAAGGCTGCCAGGCCCCCACACACGCCGTAGGTGTCCTGCCCACATCCCCCAGTTTTCACCTCCACAAGCCAAAGGAGGAGTGCAGTTCTGCCCACAGGCTTTGTCTCCAGCTGTGGACACAGGACAAACCAGCCGTTTGAAGAGGGATCGCCTGGGAGGCGATGTAACCTACTGCCAGGGAAGTGGTGACAGATACCCACCACCTCAGCGTGCGGTTGGGTTGACTTCCGGCTGGAGGTCCCAGAGGAATGGAGCCCACCCCAGTGACTGGCTCCATAATTCATCCTTTTTTGGCTTCCTTGCTTTCCCTGTCTCAGCTCCTGGGATCACTTTACAAACAAAATGCCTTGAATCCTTATCTCAGAATCTGCTTCCAGGGGAAGCCAAATCAAGACAGCCCTCTGAAGAGATGAAGGGCACTACTTTAACATTTGTCCCAAAAAACAATGTTTATTTAAATTATTTGACGAGGGGCGCCTGGGTGGCTCAGTGGGTTAAAGCCTCTGCCTTCGGCTGAGGTCATGATCCCAGGGTCCTGGGATCGAGCCCCATATCGGGCTCTCTGCTCAGCGGGGAGCCTGCTTCCCCCCCTCTCTCTGCCTGCCTCTCTGCCTACTTGTGGTCTCTGTCTGTCAAATAAATAAATAAATAATCTCTTAACAAAATAAATTATTTGACGAATATTGGAGTGTTCGTTTAATTTCTAAGTACAGTCGTCTTACTGATGGTTATAGCTTCTTTTGTATAAACTCAGTTAAACACAACAGCATGCGTTGAAAACCTTCTCTGTCCACCATGCTAAGTGAGGTGCCAATGAAGATGTGAGGATTAAGAAGCATTGTGTCGGCCCCCCGAAGCCTTAGGAGAGGGCAATGAGCCCCTTACGAAAATCTCTCTGCCTCTAAGTGGTATTAGTATTACAGAAATTGGAAAGTGTTTAATGGGAGGTTTTTTATCCTTTTCTTTTGAAAATATATTGGTTTTTTTTTTAATCTAATGTTTTTATAATCAAATGCTGACTAGACACAAAAGACTATGAATTAAATTTGAGATGTAGATAATAGAAAATCAGTGATCATGGACCCATCACCCAGTAAGGAAAAAATGGCCAACTGCCTTTGAAGTCGGTGCCCTGTGTGTCCCTCCATGATCTTCTGTTTCCTTCCACCCCCACCAAGTCACCACGATCCTGACTTCTGTGTGTATCCCTCTTACTTTTCTTTATAGTTTTATTATGTGTTTGTCACCCTAAACAATATTTATTTTAGTTTTGTTTTCAAACTTTTGTACATGGGTCCTTCCCTTTCTCCTCTATTGGTTTAGAAATTATGCATCTCATTTTCATTATTTTTATAGCTACCCTAGGGATTTTCACACACACATCGAATTTTCCAATATGTGTAACTAATAACTATCTTTACTCTCCTCCAAAACAACACAAGGCCTTAGAGCACTTTAATTCTGAGCACCTCCTCCAGACATTAGCTTTATTTTATAAGAGTTCTTTTTTTTCCAACCAGGAGAATTGCTGATATTGTTTTCTTCAGCCCATGTTTGTTTGGGTGCATACTTCCCTCACTCTTTGCTCCTTCTCGCATCTCAAACCTTCCATCCTAATCACATTCCTTCTGCTTAACATCCCTCTTTTAGAATTTCCCGTGCCTGCAGATAGCAAAATCTCTCAGTTTTCTAGAAAGATATTTTATTGGGTACATTACTCTAGATTGATAGTGATTTTCTCTTACGGTGATGACGATAGCATTCTACTCTGCTTAGGCTTCTGTTGCTCCTATGCAGAAATCAGTGATCAGTCTAATGGCCATTCATTTGAAGGTAACTGAATTCCCTCCGAATATTTTTAAAGCTTGTCTCTGTTCCTGATGGTCTCCAGTATCATTATGGTGAGCCTATGTGTAGGATTTCCTCTTCTTTTTCTGTCTTGCTTGGGCTTACCTGGGCTTTCTGATTCTGTAAACTGGCATCTTTCATGCATTGTGGGAAATGACTGATGATTCTCTCTTTAGACAGTGACTGTGTGCCATTTTCTCTCTATTCTCTTTCAGAAACTCCGATCAGACTTATGCTGGACCATCTCTTTCCATCCTGCACATCTCCTTGTCGTTCTTTCTACTTGTCCATGTCTTAATCTCTCTTTGCTTCCCTGGGAACATTTTTACACCTGCCTTTTAGTTTACAGATTCTCATCAGTTGTGTCTAATTGCCTTCCTTGGAGTTTTCAATATTAATCATTTTGGTTTTCATTTTTAAAATTCTATATGCTAAAATTTTCAAATCTGCTCAGTCATTCTGTATAGTTTCTTATTCTTTAATCATCGCTTCATGTACTCATTTTATTTCTTTAAACATTTAACTCTCTTTATTGTATATTCTCTCTGTGTTAATTTCAACAACTGACTTATTTGGGTATCTTATCCTCTTCTCTCTGTTGGCTTTTGCTCTTGCTTATTTTCTTGTGGCTTTTACTACATGTGTATTTCTCAGGAGTTTGTAGGTGTGGGTTAGTTGAGACCCAAGTTGAAGGTGGGATTGCTCAGAGAGAGGTAATTTGCCTCTGCCAAGCACTTAGGAGGACGATTAGCCCGGAACCCCTTGAAATTTGCCTGAGATAAAATGGCCTCAGAATAAAGTTGAGGTGTAAACCTTGTGCTTACAAACTCTGATGGAGGAACACCTTCCCTACCACAATGTTTTAGAAACATAATTTTACTTGAATTTTGTGGGATGGGAGAAAAGTGGTTTAATTTCTAGTTCACTCTAATACTAATGATGTAACCTTTTAGAACAGAGTTTCTCAACCTTGTCACTATTGACATTTTGGATCAGATAATTCTCTGTTGTGGGAGGTTGTCTTGTACATTGTAGGGTGTTTAGCAGCATTGCTGCATCCAGAAAATGCCAGTAGATCTCTCCAGCCATGATAATCAAAAATGTCTCCAGACATTGCCCCATGTAGCCTGGTAGGCCAAATCACCCCCAGTTAGGAAAGAACTACTACTTTAGAGTACCAGTAGGGGTTCTCCTTTTAGACTCCATCCTCATATAGATCTTGAACTTTGCCTTCCATTCCCAAGGAGTTATGAAAATCAAAGTTCAAGGTTATTCTATTCATCAAATGCTCTCTGCTCTCCAGAAGAAAACTAACCTACCTCAGCAGGTAGTTAGATAATGCCTAAACCATTGACTGGTGTCCTTACAAGAAAAAAAATTAAGACAGACACACAGAGGAGGACCATGTGAAGACAGAGGGAGAGAAAGAAGAGGACCATCTGCAAGCCAAGAACAGAGGACTCTGAAGACACCAACTCCACGGACACCTTGACCTCGGACTCCCAGACCCCAGAATTGTAAGAAAATAAATGTCTGTGGTTTAAGCCCTTAGTCCATGGTACTTGTTATGGCAGCCCTAGCAAACTAATATGTCTCTTCACTTTGATTTTCTTATATTCGTAGCATACTCCTGGTCTGACCAGCTTGCAAACCGGGTCCAGTTAGTACCTGTGATTAGAATATATTGCCAGTGAGGCCAAGGTCATGGACTCAGTCACAGGGTGGAAAACACATTGCCATCACCACAAAATGCCCCTAATGCCAAAGCAACCACTAGATAAAAATGTTTGCCTAGCACAAGGCCAACCCAAGAGAAAGTCTGCTAGCCCATCAGTACTTCCTAGAAAACATCCATGAAGTCCAGATCTCACTGATGGTGATCTCATCTTCTTGAAGTGAGTATATTCTGTTTTTCATAGTGGTTATCTTTACACTTCCTGGTTAGAATCTAAAAGCTGATTCTCGGGGCGCCTGGGTGGCTCAGTGGGTTGGGCCCCTGCCTTCGGCTCAGGTCATGATCCCAGGGTCCTGGGATCGAGCCCTGCATCGGGCTCTCTGCTCAGCAGGGAGCCTGCTTCCTCCTCTCTCTCTGCCTGCCTCTCTGCCTACTTGTGATCTCTGTCAAATAAATAAATAAAAATCTTTCAAAAAAATTAAAAAAAATAAAAGCTGATTCTCTTGCTACTTCCTCCTCAAACCAGCATGATATGCCCTTGAAGGTGAGATTCTAACCTATCCTAGTGATGGAGAAGAGAATTTGTCAAAACCTACATTAGCCAGGAGAAACATTGAAACTCTGGCTGAGCATGCTCATTTACAGTTTACTTGAATAAATCCTCCCAGTACTCAGCCAGATAGGAGACCCAAACCCTGACCCCACTCACCTCTGCAAAAGACCAACAATTGCAGGGAAGAGAGATGTAGGGAAGGTTCCTGACACTCCTTGTCCAATGGGTCTAATTTCCATCTCCCACCCTTTTGCTGCTATGTTTTTTCTTTCTTTTATTTTTCCTTTCTTTATTCTTTGTTTTCTAATCAATAACTCATGGAACACAAAAGGGGACTTGCACTGGCTCCTTGATTTGCTGTATACATCACTTGAAGTGTTACATTTTAGAACCCAATTTTTAAAAATCATTTACACTTCAGAGTAGAAAAATAGCAACATTACTAGAAGATTCAATTAAATTATCCCAGGTTAATGCATTTACTGTCAGCAATGAATAACCACAAGTATATAGCCAATGAATAGACTATAAAGCTCTATTTCTTTCACAGATCTATAGTCTATTTTGTGAGCATATTAAAATGTATTTTCTAATAGAAAAAAAAATGAGATGCCCTTTTGTTTACTCCTTTTTACAGCAAGTTAGTGCCTATCATTCCCAGGACAATGGTTTCCCTAAAACTACAATAGCTTTTATCTTTTCAAGCCCCAGAGGACACTGGGAAAATCTCTCACTTGGGTTAACTTTGCTGAATATATTTAACCAGTAAATTATTTGCCTTCCCAACTGGAAGAACCAATATACATTTATGTTCTAGGAATGGTTTGTTTTACTAACTTTATGAGTGAAGACCTCAATAGTAGCAAAGCCAAGGGACATTTAATTAAGTTATATTTGCTTTTTCATGATCTTTAGCTCTAGCTTATAAATCAAGAATCAATGAGTACTTAATTTCCTCTTATAGCATTAAAAGTAATTGCTTCATAAATTCACTTTAGTAATCCAAATATTTGCACACAGTACAGCACAAAGAGAAGTTGTTTCACTGATGAGATCCTAACTTTTATTTTATTAGTATAAAATGGAGCTTGCTCATTTTATAGCTTATGATTTTCCTGGCTGCCTCAAATTCTTTTTTGAAGCAGACAGGATATAAATCTAAAATAAACACAATTATGACTTTGCTTGAGGAAAAAAAAAGCCAGTCTACTTATTTAAAATATAAAAAGACATCATAGTTGTAGATATATTTCTGCTCAGTAGAGTATAACTACAATGAGTAAATTCTTTTCCCCAAAATTGTGTGTGCTCGAAAAGCAACAAAAATATTTTCAAGACTGGCTTAACCCTCACCTACATATTTTATTGTGGGGGAGGGAGGGGGGAGATTCTTCATAAAATTATTATCCGTGCCGCTAAGCCATTGGCCATTGCTAAGTTAGCTCCGCCCCAGAAGATGAACCTGTTTTGTGTTTTTTAACAGCCCTGTTCATTATGTTTCCCTAAATTTAAATAGCACATTATGATCTCAAAACTCATTTACAGTCTCAGAGTGGCCCAAGTCTCCATGAAGCAGAGCCCACATTCCCGGTGGGACTAAAGGAAGGCAGGAGGGGCCGAACAGGGAGGAAGGCATCCAGGTGTTCGGGTGGCAGGCCCCGGTCACGGCCACCCCACAGCTACTCCCACCAGCGCACTGTTTCATCCAACACGTATTTTAACACCTACTGTGTGCCGGCTGCTTAAGGAGCTTATAGTCCCACTCCACCATGGATGAACCCAGAAAACGTGCTGAGTGAAAGAAGCTAGCAGGCAAGACCGCATGTTACATGATCCCACTCCTATGAAATGTCCAGAATGGCAAATCTGTAGAGACAGAAAGCAGATGAGGGGGGGCCTGGCGGGGGTGAAGGAGAGAGGAAAGGAGGATGGGGAACAGGTAAGGTCAGTGGGGTTTTAACAGAAATGTTTGAAATTGATTGTGGTGGTCGATACGGAACTCTGACTATAAAACCACTGAATTGTACATTTTTAAATGGGCAAATTGTACGGTGTGTGGAGCATACTTCAATTAAGTTGTTTTTTTTTTTTTTAAACCAGGCAGAGTGACTGGAGAAGCCACACCGGCTGCCCCAGGTGGTGGGGGGATGGGGGGATGGATGCTGACCTCCTTTTTCCCAGCTGTCCCCTGCCCACTGGCCACCTCTGTGCACATGGCTACGTTCCACAAAGGCAGGACCAGCCCTGGCTCTGGGGACATCCCCGGGAACCACATGATGCCACAACGTGGTTCCCTCCCTTACCCCCCACCCAGGGTCCCGCTCCCACCCACTCCGACCCTGTTGAGAGTGTGCGGCAACGGCAGCATGGATCTGTGGTTAAGCGTGATCATCCCTCTTACGTCCTTTCATTGTCAGACACCAGGCTCCTTTAGGATCAGTGACAGCAACCCAATCCCAGAGGTAGAACACATAGACTGGACCCTCAGGATGGACCGATGCCCGTCAGTACAGGGGACCCAGTTCCTTCTGACACCAGCCCGGGTGCTCTTGGCTTGCGCCCAGCTCCAAGAAGTTCCTGGAGGCCCCCTGCTAGGCATGCCCAGGGCCATGCAGATGCACTCACCAGACCTATAGTTTAAATAACCTCATTCCAGAAACTTACCAGTAGAAAAATTGCCACTATGATTTGCGTTGCCTTAACAAGCCACACTCTCTGCACCTCCCTGTCTGTGCAAGTAGGTCGCCCTGCTCACAACCTGGTGGCAACTTAAATACCTCTTGGCAGGTCCCACTGGGGGACACTTCCTGGGGAACTGGTCAGTAATTCCTTCTGTGTTCTCTTAAAGGTGACAGCACTCATTTTGTGGTACGATTGGTCTTTTCTGAGTGAGGGAGTGGGGTCTGGGAACACCCACTTCATCTTCCCGTGGCCCCAGCCCAGGGCCCCATGCCCATGGAGGTGCCATCCCGCTGGGGTTATACGACTTGAATTGAGTTCAGTCCTTTAACGAGTGGAGACTTGGATGAGGAGCATGTAGGCAGAAGCGACAGAGTGCTCCTTCCAAAAGCCTGAAAAGAAAAACAAGCATGTTTCTTCAGTGATATCAAATGAGACAAAGGCAAGAAGAAACCGCCTGAGGTCACAGACAACCATCAGAGTGGAAGATTTCCACTGGAGCGCGATGGAATAATCAAGATTTATTTTTAAAATACTGTTATTAAATAAACATCATAGAAACTTTTGCATATCCAACTTATTTATAGCTTAAGGCATGAAAAACTACATTAGTATGTTGAATTATAAGAGTTCGCTGCAGCCTGCTAGCTGACAGCACGTCAAATTATTTGCAAATATTTTCTGGAACAGTAACCTTGAAGGATGCCAGCCCCATTCAGTGTAACCTTATCACAAGACAGGAAGGGAGCGTGGAGACGAGTCCAAGACAAAGGAAGATCTCATTCCCAGCAACCTTTGTCGGCTCTTTGAACAAGGAGCTTGCCCCCACCTCAGCCAAAAGCCTTGCTTATCTCTTGGGTATTTACCTCTCTCCGCTGTACTTTAAAAGGATGCTATGCAGAAGGCCCCCTTGAGAAATGGCGCTCTGGGCGGAATTTGTGAGTACACTAGTCACATTTAAGAGGCTTTATTTCCTCCAGTCTGCAATGACGTCGCTCTGTGAAAATTATGGAATCATTTTAACAAAGAGTCTCTAATTGACACGAAAAGGCAAAGTCAAAATAAAAATGAATTTCAGCGTGAGGGGTACGGACCCTTCATTCTCACTGCAACGCCCCCGGAGCAGGGTGGGAGAGAGCAGCTCCCCAGGACCTCTCCGTTGCTCTTGGCCTTGTGAGAACCGTAGTGACAGATTCCTCCCAGGAGTGATTTTTCTTTAATATCCAATATCTCTACCTTTCAAACACCTCCAGAGTGTTCCTTTTCTTCTAATATTCAACATTATCTTCACTACTTTAAATATCTCTCTTTCCCACCCAGGAAAAGATCTTTCTTTTGATGAAAGTTATTACAGCCCATTGAAATCATCGAGAAGTGGTTGGGTGGTTTAAAAATTACATCTAGATCATTTAGCAAGGTTGGCACAACACCTGACTTCTGAAATCAACGTCTTGCCAAATATTTTAGCCATATCACAGTTGCTAAGCTAACGAGAAAATGTTAATCGCTTGGCACAAATGTGGCCATGTTAAAATTAAACAAAATTGATTGCCTTCAAAATAACCTTTTGTTTTTGTCTCCAAAAACCTGCTTTGCACATTTGGTAGAGGTACGAACTCATCGCTCATCCTGACACTAACATCTTTCATGTCTTAAACAGGTTCTGTGTTTTCCTTTGTTCTCTCATCAATAACAGCGAGCCCATATTTCACTACCATTCAGCGAATTCAACAGTTGCTTCTGCATCTCCTGTTTGCTCTCGGTGCGATGCTGGTAGGTGTGACTGCAGTCCCCGGTGCCCAGACACCACCGTTGCAGGAAATGAAGTGCTATGGGGGAGGAAATAATAGCGAATCGATTGTAGCCAGGGCACTGTCGCTACGTTGTAACATTTCCGAATGAGTTTCCCGATTAATATAAAAGAGCACATACTTATTTCATTTGGCCTATCAATTCTAATAGGTTCTCAACAATGTGTTTTTCAAAAGCCCATCTACCCAACTGCCATACACCTGACCCTGTGGGGAGCGTAAAAGGAGCAGAAGATAGAGCCCCCCTCCCACCAGATGAGTTCATGAGCTAGTTCAGAAGACAAAGCCCACAGTTCATAATACTGAATAAGAATGAGCTCCATAGGGCGCCTGGGTGGCTCAGTGGATTGAGCCTCTGCCTTTGGCTCAGGTCATGATCTCAGGGTCCTGGGATCGAGCCCCGCATCTGGCTCTCTGCTCAGCGGGGAGCCTGCCTCCCTCTCTCTCTCTCTGCCTGCCTCTCTGCCTACTTGTGATCTCTCTGTGTGTGTCAAGTAAATAAATAAAATCTTTAAAAAAAAAAAAAAGAATGAGCTTCATAGAAATCATCATACCAGAGGCACAAGAAATGTCTCAGGAGAAGAGAGGAGGAAACAAAATTCATTGAACACCTACTAGGTGCTAACATGGTTTATACATTCAGTGAATCTCAATGTAGGTATCCAGGGGGACTCCAGGGGGACCCCAGTGGCACCCAGTGGCACGCATACAACAGGGCCATGGGAAAATGTACATGTCATAGAAAATGTCTGAAACTGTTCATCACTGGGGTGAAGATTTTTATCATGTTTGTCCATGTCATTTTTTAGATTAACATATATTTTGCTTTCAGTGAAAACTTGTTGGTTAAATGCACATACACATACTTGAGCCTACTCCTGATCTACTGCTTCAGAATTTCTTGTGTTTTCCACTAAGAATTACTAGCATGTGTTGGTGATACTAGTTCTATTAACTCATTTAATCCTTTACCACTGAGGAAATTAAGGCTCAGAGATGTCAAGACGTTTGCTCAAGACAACAAAATCGGTGAGTGGCAGACACAGAATTTGGACACAAGGTCTCTCCGTGTCTATTGAGAAAATCATGTGGGTTTTGTCCTTTATATCCATTAACATGGTGCATTATATGGATTGATTTTCAGGTGTTGAACCAACCTTGCATTCAGTCCTAGGATAAATCCCACCTGATCATGGTGTATACCTTTTTCATATGTGGCTGGATTCAGTTTACTGATATTTTGTTGAGAATTTTTGTACCCATAATCATAGGGGTATTGGTTTGTAGTTCTCTTGTGATGTCTTTGTGTGGATTTGATATCAGAGTAATACTAGTGTCTAGAATGATTTGGGAAGTGGTCTCCACCCTTCTACATTTGGAAGATTTATGAAGAACTGTTGTTAATTCTTCCTTAAGATTTGGTGGAAATTACCAATGAAGCTACCTGGTTCTGGGCTTTTCTTCGTGGGAAGTTTTTTTTGTTTGTTTTTTTTTTAATACTAATTCAACCTCCTTATATTCAGATTTTCTATTTCTTTTTAAGTTAGTTTTGGTAATTTCTGTTCTTAAGGAATTTGTCCACTTCACCTAGGTTATCTGATTTTTTGGTGTACAATTATTCATAGTACTACCACAACGTCCTTTTTCCTAGTGGTAATGTCTTCAGTAATTCTGAGCCTTTTTTTTTTTTAATTTGGTCTGTCCAAAGTCCAAAGACAAACAGTCCAAAGTTTCAATTTCTTTTTCTTTTTGGTCTTCATTGCTCCTCTCAATTGTTTTTCTATTTTCTATTTCATTTATGTTAACTCCAATCTTTATTATTTCCTTCCTTCTAGGATTTAATTTGCTCTTTTTATAGTTTCTTAAGGGGGAAGTTTATGTTATTGATTCAGGATAGTTTTTTCTTCTCTAATATAGGTATTTTATGTTGTCTAAGCACTATTGTTGCTGTGTGCCATATGTTGGCATGTTGTGGTTTTGTTTTCAGTCATTCAAAGAATTTTCCTGATTTCACCTGTGATTGCTGGCTTGATCCATTGGTTATTTGGAATGTGTTGTGTAATTTCCACATATGCGTAAATTTCTCCAATTTTCTTCTGTTATTGATTTCTAATTTCATCCCATTTTTGTATACTTTCAAGTTTTGTAAATTTATCAAGTCTTGTTTTATGACTTCATATATAGTTTATCTTGGGGACTGTTACATTTTGCACTTGAGAGGAATGTGTGTTCTGCTGCCGGGTGGAATTTCTGTAGATGTCTGTTAGGTCTGCTTGGTTTACAGCATGGTTCAAGACTTCTGTTTCCTTGGCTATCTTCTGCCTGGTTGTCTCTGTTATTGAAAGTGAGGCATTGAAGTCACCAACTATCATTGTTGAATTGTCTATTTCTCTCTTTAATTCTGTTAGTTTTGGCATAATACATGTTGGAACTCTATGGTAGGTGCATAAATGTTCATTGTTCTTATATCTTCTTGACTTCTTGAACTTTTATCATTATAAAATCTCCTTCTTTGTCTCTAATAATGTTTGGGACATAAAGTCTATTTTTCCTGTTATTAGTGTAGCCATTCTAGCTCTTTTTAAATTACTGTTGGCATGCTGTATCTTTTTCTATCCCTTGATTTTCAACGTATTTTTGTCCTTAAACCTAAAATATGTCTCTTATAGACAGTGTGCAATGGAATCTTTTTAATCCATTTTACCAATATCTGCCTTTTAACTGGAGTTTTAATCTATTTACATTTAATATAATCACATAAGATAGGATTTATGTCTGCCATTTTTCTGTTGTCCTTATCTATGTCTTCTGTCTCTTTAGTTCCTCTATTCCTCCATTATCACCTTTTGTATATTAAGTATTTTCTCACATACCATTTTACTTCCATTGTCACTACTTAAGCAGTTTCAAAATGTAGGTTTTTTTTCTTACTGATTGCCAAAGGGATCAAAATTAACATCTTAATTTACAACTTAAATTACAACAATTTGGATTAATACCAACTTAATTTCAATATTATACAAAAACTATGTGCCTGTTCTCTCCTCCTTCTTTGTGCTGTTATTAGTATACAAATGACATTTTTATGCATTATATGTTGATTAACACAAATTTATAACTATTGATTTATAGAGTTGTCTTTTATATCAGATAGGAGAAAAGAAGACTTAAAAGTACATTAATACTCTCTTTTATAATTACTTCTAACCAGTATTCTTTGCCAGTATTCTTTTTTTCTTCATATGGATTCAAGTTGCCTCCTAGAGTCTTCTCATTTCAGACTTGAGGACTCTTTTTAGTATTTCCGCTGGGGCAGGTCTGTTGGAAACAAAATGACTCAGTTTTTGTCTTTCTGGGAATATTTTAACTTCTCTATGATTTCAAAGGATAATTTGCTAGATTTAATGTTTGCTTCATAGTCTTTTTTTTAACATAGTTTCCTTATTATTATTTTTTTTTTAGAGAGAGAGAGAGAGAGCATGCGAGTGGGAGGACGGGGAGAGGGAGAGAAAGAATCCCAAGCAGGTTCCACACCCAGCACAGATCCTGAAACATGGCTCAATCCCATTGACCCTGAGATCAAGACCCTGAGATCACCACCTGAGCTGAAACCAAGAGTCAGACATTCAACCGACTAAGCCACCCAGGCACCCCCTTGGTAGTCTTTTTCTTTTGGCACTTTAAATACATCATCCTATTGTCATCTGGACTCCATGGTTTCTAATAACTCAGGTGTGAGTTTTATTGAAGATCCCCTGTATGTGATAAGTTGCTTCTTTTTGCTGCTTTTAAGATTCTCTCTTTGATTTTGACTTTCAATAGTTTGATTATGATGTGGTTAGTTTTTTGGGTTTTTTGTTTGTTTTTTGTTTTTTCTGTCTTCAGACTGGAAGATCTCAGTTGACCTATCTTCAAGTTTTCTGATTCTTCCCTCTGCTTATTCAAATCTGTAGCTGAGCCCCTCTACTTTATTTTTCAAATCCAAAACTTCTATTTGGTTCTTTCTCATAATTTTTGTCCCTACCTGATATTCTCTATCTCTATTTGGCAAGACATCATTCATGTACTTTCATTTAGTTCTTTATACATGATATAACTTTTTTAGTTTTTTTAACATATTTTACTTTGTCTGGTAAATCTGATGTCTGGGCTTCCTTTTGTCTATTTGGACCACACTTTCTCGTTTATCTCCAAGCCTTGTGTTTTTTGTTTCTTTGTTTGTTTCTGAAAACTAGACATGTAAAATAATATAATGTAGCCAGCACTGGAAATCAGATTCTCTCCCTTCCCCAGGGTTTGTTGTTGTTGCTGTTTATCATGGTTGCTTTTGGCTTTTTATTGACTTTTCTCAAACCAATTCTGTAAATTCTTATTCTTTGATATGTGACTAAAGTCTGCACAGGTAGCTTCGTGGTCAGCTAATCATGGGACAGAGATTTCCTTCAATGCCTGGAACCAATAAATCTCCCACTCTTTGATGAGGGGTTCTGTGTGCACGTTGAGCACTCCTTCAATACTCAGCCAGGTGTTTTACAACTCTGCTTAGCCTCACTTCCTGCTTATGCAGAGCCTCAAAGTTCTTCAAAGTTGAGAGCTTAGAGCCTTCTCAGGTCTTTCCTGAGCATATGCATAGCCCTGGACATGTGCACATCCTTAAATATGTGCATGGCTTTCCAGAGTCTTAATAATGTATCAGAGATGAAGCTCCCTGTGGACGTCTGATTTCCTAGATTTTTCTTTTAAAACTTTTGCTTGTGTATTATTTGCCCCAACTCTTATCCGTCACCTCATGAGTGTTCACTGTGTACCAGACACTGTGCAGGGTACCTGGAGATACATGATAGAGCCCCTCCTGTTGTGGGGCTTGTACTCTAAATAAGGAGATGGCATTGCAGCCGGGTTTCATGAACAATGTGGGCAAGTAATACCAGGATGCTGGGAAAGTCCAACACAGAGGCAGTCAATGAAGCTTGGGGTTCATCAGGCTTTCCAGAAGAAGCAGCATCCTATCTGAGCTTTAAGGGACAAATAGTCTTGCTACGACTTGGGGAAGTGGTCATACGTTAGCTTGTTCAGGCTGCCATAACAAGATATCACAGACTCCCTGGCTTAAACAACATAAATTTACTTTCTTACATTCCTGGAGGCTAAAAGTCCAAGATCAAGGTATCAGGAGCTTGATTTCTCCTGAAGACTCTCTTCCTGGCTTGTACCTGGCCAGCTGCCTGTGTCCTCACATGGGCTTTCCTTTGTACACACACACTCCTGGTGTCACTTCCTCTTCTTTTAAGAACATCAGTTCTTTTGGATCAAGGACCCATTCTTATGACCTCATTTAACCTCGATTACATTTCAAAGTCCCTATCTCCAAATACAGTCACAGTGGAATTTCTAGCTGCAACATATGAATTTTGGGAGGATTCAGTTCAGTCCATAACAGGTAATAATTGAATAAAAGTTTGGAAATGAGAGGGAACACTGACATGCACTAAGATGTGACTTTGATTTATGCTTTCTGCTTTGCCTACCCATTTCTACTCCCAGGTCATCTTGGTTTTCTGAGTTTAGGTGTCCTTGTTTCACTGTTCTGAAATAAAAGTATGTACAGAAGAATTTTAATTACATATATTTATTTAAAAATACATCTAATGAGACCAAAGAAAACTTTAAAGAGAGAAAAATATTGCCGGCACAAACACAGATTAAAGTATTTAAAGTACTAAAGTACTTACATAGACTAAAATACTGTGCTTCCTTCCATAGTGTGCACTTGTGATTAGGAAGCAGTAACCCAGCTGGGACTACATTTTCCAGCCCTCCATGCATCCAGATGGAGCCACGTGACTCCCTCAGGCCAATCAAATGCAGTGGAAATAGACTCACTTCCAGGCTAGTGGGTTAGAACATGCCTTTTTATCCAGCACTGAATGGAGAGGATTCCAAAGCCCTAGAGGAGGGAAATCACCATGAGCTGGAAGAAGCCTGGTGCTTGAATACCTGCATTGAACTTACTGTGAGTAAAAATTCACTTCTAGTTCAGAAAACCACTGAGATTCAGAGTTTCTCTTTTATGACTACCTGCTTCACCTCAACTAATATAATCACCACAACCCCAAAGTTTTTTTCTTTCTTCACATATTTCCTTCTAGTTCTTATCAGCATGGATTCATTTTTACATAGGTAAAATGTAGCATAGTGTACAGACCATTTTATTCATTTTTTTTTAACAGGTAGATATTTAAAATTTTTTTCCCTATACATCTATTAATTTCACTTTTAGGTCCTACATACTATTTCACTGAACAAACATGTCCCCAGTTGTTGAACATTTGGTTGTTTCCAATTGTTACTTGAAAGTATTATAAAGCACTTGTTAGTCTGACACTGGACAAGGAAATATACCAAACAAATGATACAGCAAGATAACATGACAGACATTGAAAACAGCAGCAAACACCAGACATAGGGAAATAGACAAAGAGATAAAGGGAAGTGATTCCTATAATAAATCCCTCAAGGAAAGCTGCATTTGAAGAGTAGAAATTCTCATCTGACACGTCAGGTCTCTCAAGTGTAGAATATGGGGTTCAGTCAGATATGGTCTCTAGGCCAATGTGACATGTCATCAAATGCATACCACCTGTTAGAGCCCAAAGATGCAAAGTTAATGCAGGAAAAAAAAAAGTTTTAGAACCAAAAGACTGGATGTCAGGATAGAAGTGTCCTTGTTCCCCCAGAAGCCTCTGTTTTGTCTCTACAACAGGACTAATATCACTTATGTAGGTGAAAGCGCTTGGTAAACTATAAAATGGCAGTGCATATGCACACAGACAATATTTTTAAATATTATTCATCATACTTTTCCTCTGGGTCGTTCCTGTGTTTTCTGTTTGAGTTTCAACACAGAGTGTTGAAGTCCATGCCTGCCATTGTCTGACCTCCAGCCTCACCTTTGTTTTGCAAGCACCAGGTGCTGGAGAGAGACATGGCTCTGGGGGTTTCTAAAAACACGACTGGCCTATCGAAACTGAAATCTGGTGCAAGTGCCTGGGAGGCTCAGTTAGTTAATTGCCCGATTGGTGATTCTGGCTCAGGTCATGATCTCAGGGTCGTGAGATTGAGCCCCAAGTTGAGCTCCAACTTCACAAGAGAGTCTACTTTGAGATTCTCTCCCTCTCCTTCTGCCCTTCCCCGCTGGTGCTCTTTCTCTCTAAAATAAATAAATAAATCTTAAACAAACAAACAAAACCCCAGAAATCTGGTGGACTGGGGTGTGATCCACAGTAGAGAGAAGGCTATGTGGCAGCAGGATGGTTCCCCTTCACCCTGGGTGGCATGGGACAGGCTATGAGAACTGGGGACAGGGGCTCAGCTTTAAACTCTGGTGAGGGTCCTCTTCTCACCCAACGGCCTGGGTGTCATCTGAGATTCCCCGGATGGGTCCAGAGACTCAACATTAGATAACACAAAGTGGTTCCCCACTGGCACGCTGAGAGGAGAGTCTCCAAGCATAATGATTTCACAACCCTGAGCAGAAGGACCCTGGAGACTGAAAACCGTCCTCACACCTGAGTGAAGCATGAGAGGACCCGTACTCTGCTTGCTCCCTGGCTGGGGCTCCAGGGCAAGGCTGCCAGCAGCCTCCCCCAGCCTGGCAGGGCAGGAGGATGTGGGCCCCTCCCTGGATGAGCACCCCAGAAAAAAATGGGGTGGGAGTAAGAAATATCAGAGCCTGCCAGTTCTCTACCAAGGCCAGCCAGAGAGGACCCAGCACAGCAGAGGCTGGTGCTCTAGAGCCTGTCCAGGGAGAGGGGAAGGGGTGAAAATTAGAGTTGCCTCCTTTGGGCGGAAGGAACGCTTCCACCATCCAGGAATCAGGCATTTGGAAACAATTTCACTCCTGGTATACATAAAGCAATCCTCTTTGCACATCCCAGTTTGTGACCAAGAAACGGTCCTTCAAGATACAAAAATACACGAATGCTGTCTTGCTTTGCATTCAGAGTGCTTTGCCAATTGTAGTGCAAATGTTTAGTATTATCACTATTAATTGCTACAGTAGAGCTACCTTCACTTATTCGGTAAGTGTTTACTGCCTACCAAGAGTCAGACAACCGTGAAGCCACTGAACATAGAGAAGGGGACAAAGCCGCAAAATCCCTGCTCTGGAGAGGTTCGGGTCTGGGAGGTTGGACACCAGCAAACGCCCAGGGAGTGTGCCAAGCCTGTCCGCTGGTGGCAAGTGCTTTGAGGGAAAGAAGGGAGGGGAAGCCCTCCCTGAGCGGGTGTCACCAGAGCGGATCCCTGGAGGTGAGGCCGGAGGCTCATGGCTTTGTGACCAGGCCAGTGCAGAGGAGAGACAGAGGCGAAGCAGGTGTGCAGGGGGAGCTGCAAGGTCAAGGCCGGCTTAGCTGGAGGGCGGAGGGAGGAGGCCTGGCGGTGAGATTAGGAGAGGGGGCCAATCCCGGGAGGCCACTGGGGGGGGGGGGGGGGGGGGGGGGGGGGGGGGGGGGGGGGGGGGGGGGGGGGGGGCAGCCGGGGGGGGGGGGGGGGGGGGGGGGTGCACGTTGGCTCCGGGGAGGTGGCGGCCATGGGAGGGCCTCAAAATGTGGAGGCGCAGAGGAGAAATAAAGTCAGGAAGTGGAGGGGGAGAGGGTTGGGGACGCCACCCCAGAGGACAGTCTTTCCAGCAAGGACGCCGGTGCGCAGGAGAGTGTCGAAACGTGCCCTTCCTCAGAACTCGGGGAATTTTCTTCTTGATCATATTTGGTCTCTCGGATTTATTACAGTAGGGAAAAACAAAAGATCCGGCAGGACTTCGCGGGGGGATGGGGGCGGGGGGAGACGGGGAGGGGCCACCATAATTTGTCCATTTTATAGCTCAGGACACACAAAAGACACTGAAAGATTTGCCCACGGTCATAAACCGGAGCAGTGGGGAGAGAGGGCCAGATGTGAGGCCGCGTATTTCCAGCCCCGCCGCCCTCACCCGACAGGTGCAGCCACTGAGGGGGGCAGGGCCCTTGGGGAGGGAGCCAGGCTTCCCACCTGCGCAGGTGCCGGGTGGGGGGGGTGGTGCAGGTAGCAGCCTGGGGCACAGTCTCTCCTCTCTCTCTCTCTCTCTCCCTCCACCCTCACCTCTGTCTCCCTCCCTCCTTCCCTCTCCTTCTCCCCTCCAGACTGGGCCTCAGGAGAGTCAGAAATAAACAAATGGCAATGAAGTGCTTTATGGATGGCGGGCGAATGCTAAGTAACAGCAGTGAGCCGGGGAGGTGCGGCGTAGACGCCGACGGGAAGCCTTCTGTCGCCGTGACTCAAGGTGCGCGAGGCCAGCGGGGCCAGCCGGGCCCCGGCCACCGCCCCTGGCACCTGCCGGGGCTGGAGCGCACCTCCCGGCGGGCTCGCGCAGCCGCTCACTGCGGAATTACAGGGCACGGGACGGCCCCGCTGGTGGATCGCCCCTTTACCCTGATGGAGACCACCACCGGAGGAAACCGGATGACTGGGGGGGGGGGGGGGCGGTGGCCATAGCCGCCCTCCCCATCCTTTGCGCCCTCCCCGCGGCTCCCAAGGCCGACCACCGCTAACGAAGCATCGGCCAGTGTATCCGACACGGGGAAATGGCACACTGGGGTTGGAGCAGCTTTTCATTTCACTTTATTCTGTTGCCCTTCGTCAATGGCTTTGCACCCCCCGCCACCTCCTTGACTCTTGCTGCCTCCCTGTTTTTACACAGATCGCTGTCCTGACCCTTATTCTTTCTCCCTTCACGTCTCTGTCCTCAGCCAACTAATTTATTGATTGGCTTTTACCTAAGGCCAAATGAAGTTCTCCTTTATTGAGACAATTTCTCAAAGTCTGTAACTTGCGCAGACCGACTTCACCTCACGTTCGCTTTAATTAATGGAGAAGCCACTCACCGCGCGGGGCCGCGGCCGCACGCACCGCGCATGTTAATTTCCTTCCCACTCGGTCCGCTGCCCCCAAACGCCAGAAGCACAAAGAATAGTCTCGTCCCCCTGCTCACCCAGGAAGTCGTTGCCTGGATCCGCACACGCCCTGCCCTTAAGACAGGGTCTGTGCGGTGTAGACAGGGATGGGCAGTGGGTTTGGAGTCCCTGCTCTGTCGGACTGCACCCAATTAAACCAGAAAACACGGATACTTGTCTGGAATTATTGTGTACCCAAAAGCGACTCCTGTTTCAAATATTCAGGTAATTGAGTAAAACTGGACTGTGCTCCATTTCTCACCAAACCATGCAGCTAGCCCCCTCTCTTTACCCACCTTTGTCTCTGGCTGGGAGGCTGCGAATGAGAAATTCCCACACATTCCCCATGGTTACACCTCTTTGCCCCTGGGGTAGACTTCCAAAACTCTTTCCTTTAAGATGTCTCAAAACGTGGGAAATGTATTTAAATCCCTTTACTTAGACAATCCCTAAAAGCCATTGTGAAAATATGATTCTGAAGTAGTACCTGACTTCTATTTACTCTTTTATTAATTTAAAAACTAAAGCCACAGTAGACCATAAATTCACAAATTCTCTCTCATCTTACTTTGCCAAGTCACCAGCTTAAGAAGGAGACAGGGCATTCTACCCAAAACTATACCAGTGCAGACTGCCATGTAATAATTTGTTTTAAATCGTTTGAAAGGCTAACATATTCACAAAGATCAAACATCTTTTAGGTGAAAAGGTAATCAGGGAGAAGCCTCTTCCCCCACTCAATTTGCAATCACCCCCCTTCTCTCTACACAGGTTACTTCTGTTTTGAGACTCTTAATATATTCCTCCAAGTTTCTTTACACAAACCAAACAAGTACGAATATAGTCTTCTACGCCCCCTGCACACGCCTGTATGCAAAAGTAGCATACTGTATATATGGTTCTTCTGTATATATGGTTCTTCCTTGCCTTTTCCCACCCAGCGGTGTATCTTAGAGATCTTTCTTTACCTAAATAGAGATTGTGTGGGCGCATTTTCTGTTGATGGACTTGGATTGTCTCCAGGCTTTCCCAATGACAGTGCTGAGGTGAATAACCTGAGACACCATATTGACCCTTGGGCTTGAAGACTTGTACACAAATTCCCAGAACTGAGATGCAAGGTCACAGGGATAGACCTTTCAAATTTTGATAGATATTGCCAAACGGCCTCCAGAAGGTTTGCACCAATCCACACACCGGGCAACCATGCATACATAAGCCTTTTCCCCCACACCTTCACCAACAGAATATTATCAAACGGGTTTTTCTTCAAATGGAGGCTCCATTTCTACTCACATTTGCTCTGTTTATGAGGGAGGTTAAGCACCTTTTCATAGGTTTAAGAGGAACTTGTATTTCCTTTATTGTGAACTCTGTATCATTTGCCTATTTTGCTATTGAGTTTCTGGGTTCTGTTTTATTCTTATCAATTTCTAGGAGCACCTTACATATTCAGAAGGTCAGTCCTTTGCTACGATATGAATTAGAATTTATCGGTTGGGTTTTCATTTGTGCTCTGGCTTTGCTTCATAGGATTTTTGTTTGCTTTCTTTTATTGTATCATGTGCTTGTGGTCGTTTTTTGCCATACAGGAGGCTTTTGTTATTGTGTATTCAAATTCATTTTGGTATTTTCTTGCTTTGGTGTCACGGTTAGAGAGAGCTTCTCCACTCCAAAGTTAGAGAGGAATTCTTCCATTTTTCCTCTGGTAAATTTATGGTTTCCTGTTTTGCAGACAAATCTTTGACTCATTTAGAATTTATCCTGATGTACAGTGTAGAGTTTAGATCATATTTTTACTTTTCCAGATGGCTACTCCCCTGTCTCATCAGGTGGCGAGCATTTTTGCTGCATCATCCCGAAAAGAAAAACAAGTCACTACTCTCAGAGGTTTTGGTTTTCATCCACACATAGAGACTTAAGGATCTCTTCCTGCTACATTCTCTTAGCTGCTTCCCCCTCTCTCTCTGCCACTCTCCAAACCCTGGGAATTCCTAGTCCTTGTTTTTGTCAAGTCCACCCTTCCAGCCACCCCGCTGGTTTTGCCTTTTGTCTCTTTATTTTTTTTTTTTTTAATTTATTTATTTGTCAGAGAGAGAGGGAGAGAGCACAGGCAGAGTGGCAGGCAGAGGCAGGGGGAGAAGCAGGCTCCCTGCCGAGCAAGGAGCCCGATGTGGGACTCGATCCCAGGACGCTGGGATCATGACCCGAGCCAAAGGCAGCCGCTCAACCAAGTGAGCCACCCAGGCGTCCCTCCTTTTGTCTCTTTAAATAAGCTTTTTATTGAAGCATGGCACCCATACAGAAAGGCACACAGGTCATAAACAGCTTTATGAAGCTTCACAAAGTGAACACAGCCAGATAACCACCCTGTTGGAGATCTAGGACATCACATTACCCCAGAGTCCCTCTGTACTCCCTCCCAGCGTCTCCCCTGCACCGCCCCCCCAACCAAGGGTAATGGCTCAGGATTTCTACCACCACGAGTTGGTCTGCTTGTTGTTAAAGTGTGTATCACTTTAACACACTTACTCTCTCGCCTCTGACTTCTTTCTCTCGCATTGTGCCTGTCAGATTCAAATGTGTAGTTCTTCCTCTGTTCTTGTTGCCTTGCATATGGTTGTGTGAAAGTAACATGGTGCGTTTATCCATTCTCATGCTGACATTCACACTGTTTCCAATTTGGGACTGTTATGAGGACCAATGCTATCAATATTCTTGTCATGTCATTTGATACATCTATGTGAGCTTTACTGGGTAAATACCTCAGTGTGGGAGTCCCCCATTAAGATATGCAAACAGTTAGCTTTGGTCTCTACAGCGATGCAAACTCAATTCAACAAAAATGTGGTCAGTTAAAGCCACAGTTAAATGTAATTGGTTAATTTCTTGGCTCCCCACTGTGATCAGATACCTTACATTAATTATCTCCCCAATGACTGCTCATAACCCTGAGATGTCATTCTATTATTGCCCCCATTTCACAGCTTGTGAGACTGAGGAGCATCACATTCTCCCAGATGGGAATTTTCACTGATGAATTGTAAAATGCTGAAGCTATCATACTTAATAAAGCTATTTATCTATTCAGCAATTTGGATGTCACTGCTGTGTTTTTAAAGCAGTTTTTAGAACAGGGTTAGGTTTTATTTATGAATACAAGAAGAAATTGCTAAGCATTAAGAGAGTGAGTGATGTGAGTAATTCAAGACAATATGTATTATACTTAAGTTGTCATTTAAATTCCAGTGGGTTTTTATGTCTACAGGTGGTTGAGTAGAAAGTATAAACATGTAAGAGGTCATGAGTTATGTATGTATGTATTCATTCATTCATTCCTATCTTCCAACAATGTTACTGAGTTCCTACTGAGTGTCAGGACTGGAACAAAGCTCAGGTAAAGTAATAAGGTAAAATGTAAAAAATTATAAATGTTCTAGACACTGAAATGTAAGATTCCACAGATTCCACTGAAATCAAAGCAAAAAAGTTCAAAATAATCTGACAAGTACTACCAAAGACTATACACAAATTACTATTGGAATAAAGGAGGGAATTGTGGAAGGCTTCCCAGAGATGGGAAATTTGGGCTTGCCTTTGAAGTATAAATAGGAGTTCTCTGGACAGATGAACAAAGATAAGGCTCATTAAAAAGGCACAAGTTGCAAAAAATGATAATTTATGCGTGGTTCAAGGTATACCAGGGAAGAATTGAGAAGTGACGGGTGACAGATGGATGTTGTTGACCAAGTCAGAGAGATCTCTGAATGCCACACCAAGGATTTAGATTTTATTCTGTGTGCACTCGGGGGCAAGGTCATGACTCAAAGAAATTGGCAACAATGTTATAGAATGCACAATTTTGTACAATTTAAACACTAAATTGGCATTCTTTAATAACAGAATACTATCTGGGGCATTCAGGGGATCCTCATCAGAATTCCTATTTTCCAGCTTTTTGCATGGGGGGAAAAAAACTGCTTTAGGACAGAAAGATTCAATAGTGGAGACAACAGAAGTTCTCCCCTTCAGGGGCTCCTGGGTGGCTCAGTCAGTTATGCATCTGACGCTTGATTTCGGCTCAGGTCCTGATCTCAGGGCTCTGGGATCAAACCCCACATTGAACCCCGCATGGGGCTCTGCACTCAGCAGGGGAGTCTGCTTGAGATTCTGTCTTTCCCTCTTCCTCTACGCCCTCCACCCACTCAAGTTCTCTCTCTCTCTCTCTCTCTCAAAAAAAAAAAATCTTAAAAAAAAAGAAGACCTCTCTTACAGTTGGATCAAGACCAGTCATCGATCAAAATAGTTCAAGCAGAAAGTCAGGAAAAAAATCATAAGTACTTTAAACTTCATATTTAAATTAAAACAGGTAAATTTACACAGATTTGACAATATTCTAATGCAGGTGCAAGACCTCTTCTTTCAGTGTATTCAAGTACATTTCGAATGTGTTGCTTATATGCTGATTTTTTATTCTATTAACACACTGGCATACATTTTTGTTTTGAGATATTTTATAATGGAACAAGAACTTGGACACTTGCAAATAACCTTTTAAAATAATTTTCTAGCCTATCGTGGCTCTTCCATTTTCAGTTATTGTGATTTTTTACCGTTGCCTTGATCACTCCTAACTCTACAGCAATTTTTCAGTAACATCTATATCGTGTCTTTTCTATAGCACTCAAATCATATTTTACAAATTCAGGTCTTTTTCCTTTCCCCCCCTCACATTTCATCAGTTCACTCAATGTTTAATTAGATTACCCAGTTACAATAACAAGGACAACTGACATAAACAGTTTTGGGAACTAAACACATTGGATTATGGGTAATCACACAATCTAGCTGGTGGGGAAAATGCACAGATATTCTAAACAAGTGATCTCTAGACCGGTAACATCAGCCTCCCTGAGTACTTGTGAAAAATGAAAATTCTCCAGCCCAACCCAGACTCAGTGAATTAGAAACTGTGGGGGCTGGAGCCCAGAAATCTGTGTCTTAACAAGCCCTCCAAGTGATTCTGATGCTTCCTAACATTTGAGAACCACTGCTCTAGAGTGTAACCTGCTAGTCCCATGCTTTCTATACAAGTGTGGACCATGTTTCATCAAGGGCTTGGAAGGCATCAGTTAATTGACCACAGTGAAGAGGGTTTCTTGTGCATATCTCTATGTACATATGTAAAGTATTTTTTAACCAAATTGAATCAGTCTAGTGGACTCCTCTGGTACTCCAGGTCACATCCCCTGGACCAGTCCTGATTTCAGCCCCAAGTAGGGCAGGCAGTTCTGTGTGAACACCACCTCCTCTCTTACATACTGTCCACCTTTTCATCTTCTGTCCAGCCAAGCTATCTCCTGTCTTGCAATCAGGGGACAAGTCTGGAGCCCTTCTATACTCTTCTCAGGAGGTTCCAGGTAGATCAAGCTCTTGGTTCTTCCATTATGTGATGATTTTGCTGTTTCCTCTTCCCTGACTCACACTCCCTGCCTCTTCACTCCTTCTTCCTGGGATCCCTTCCCAAAGAAACTACCTGCACCACACCCTTGTCTCAGGCTCTGCTTCCAGGGAAACCCACACTAAGACATACCCTTTATCCTTAATTGAATGTTTTTGATATATTTTCATCTCAGTACCTGTGTTCTCTTTCATTTTGTGAAAGACATTGATGTCGTATCTCATCATATGCATCTACTGCAATTTAACTAGTCATCTACTGATAGACATTTAGAGTGTTTCAAATTACAATGTGGTGAAATTGTTCTACAAAAAAAGTCTTTCTCCTCTTAAACAGATATCTATCAGGAAATTTTCAAAAGTAAAATTGCTGGATATATGCATTTAACCTTTTTATTCGTGCGGCCAGATTTCCTTCCAAAAAAGCTATGCCAATTAAAATACACACACCAAGTGGGTGATACTGCCTGTTGCATTATCTTTCTCATCATTAACATTACTGATTTTCTTAACCTCATAGGTAAAAATTGTTATCATATTGTTATTTTATTTAAATGACCTTATTATGAGGTCTTTTGAGCACAAAAAAAATTTTAGTCTGTATAATAATCCATCCAATAGATAGAGCCCCCTTTTTTCAACCTTTTGTATTTTATTTTTGCTTCTAGTCTGTGCTACTATAAATAATTATAAACATTGTTATTTATAAACTTTGTATCTCTAATTATTTTTAGTATAGATTTTAAAAGTTGAGTTACTTGATCAAAAAATATGAACATTTTAAAGGGTCTTGAAACAGGCTGACAAATTGCTCTTCTAAAATGTGGCATCAGTCTACACACCCAACTTCAGTAGATAAGAATGACTATCTCACTTATTCCTACCAACTTTGGAAATGGAAGTCGTGGAATTTCATTGTTGCTTTTATTTTCATTTATTTGATGGCTAGTAAAGCAAAACATTTTTCTGTTTATTCTCCATTTGTAATTTTCTTTCATCAATTCCTTAGTCTTAGCCTATTTTTCTATCATGTTGAGGATTTTTCTTATTGGGTAGTAAGAACTATTTATATATTAATTATTTTAACACTTGGTCTCTTTTTACTGTATATTTTCTTAAGGGAAATCTATTAGAAATAAACAAAATCTAAACATAAGAAATTATAAGGGCTTTTAATGAGAGACATTAGAGAAGATCCAAATGGAGAGAAAGCATGTGTTTATAGATAAAACAACTTCTCTTTTTTAATTTCATAATATCTTTGGAATGTACATTTTTATTGCATATAGTACAGTTTTACTGTGAAAATATAAAAATAACATGTTTCTATTAGGTTGGTCATCTTTTTTTAAGGACTTCTAAGGGATTATTCATATTTTCTTGATGATCATCCTTTGTCACTTATCTCTACTATTGATATCTTCCAGTTTGAGGCTTTCCATTTCACTTTTTTAAAAATGATTGTTCTTTTCTCAATGGTTTTTTATTAAAGAGGAAGAAGAAATAGGAAGAGGAGGAGGGGGAAGGCTTTCGTTTTCAATAAGTCAGAATTAGCATTCTTCCTGGTTGGGTTTCACTTGTTGAGTTTTGTTGAAGTCCAGCCTGGCTCAAGATGAGAACAATATTCACCTCTATGTTAAAGTATCACTTTTGACAGTTAAAACTTGAATCCACTTGGAGTTGATAGGGACCAAATTGGGTTTTCCATATAGAGAATCAATTTTTCAGCTTCATTTATTGAGTACTCCATCTCTCCCCGGTGACAACTCATGATACCTGTGTTGTATCTCACAGTTCCACACACACAGGGATATCTTCCTGCTCTCTCCACTCGGTTCCACTCACAATTTGCCTATCCGAGCACTGACTCTACTATTTTCATTATTAAATGTTTAAAATAAGACTTAGGTCTGACGGGGCAACTATCCTAACAGTTACTAATTACTCTTGGCCCTCCTACTGCTCCATGTACATTCTAGAATTAAATTGTCAAATTCCACAGAATAGAATTGTGCTGACTCTATAGATCAAGGTGGGGAGTGGCAGGAGAGAATTGAAATCCTATCCAGGAACATAAAATTTCTCTCAGTGTATCTAGGTCTTCTGAATGTGACTTATTGAAGAATTATAGTTTAAGTTTTTGCCTTGCATACTTCTTTACAGGGTTAATTGTAGCTATTGCATAGTGTTGTTTGGCTATTATAAATAATGACCTTCTTAATATTATATTTTCTGTTTATAGATGGTGTACAGAAATGTCACTGGTGTTTGTCTATTGGTTCCATATCCAAACACCTTGCTAAGGTCTCTTGTAAGTACACAAATTTCTAGATTGTCTGGAGTCTTCTATGTACTCAGTAATATCATCTGCAAATAATAATAGTCATGTTTCTTTCTAATCCTAATGTCTTTAATTCCTTTTTCATGTCTTTATTATTCATTGACAAGGACCTCCAGGACAGTATTGAACGGCAGTGGCATTAGCAGACATCCTTGTCTTATTCCTACAAATCAATATAACAAAAACAAACAACCTAGTTGAAAAATGGAAAAGACATAAGCCTGTAAATTCAGAGGAGGAAAAAGATATAGCCTTTAAATGTATGAAAAGATATTCAATTTTATTAGAACTGAGAAAACGCAAATCAAGACCACAATAAGATGATGTAGGATGTAGGAGATGGTAGGGGGTGGTGGGTAAGCAGCACACAGGAAATGTAAACCATCTTATTGTTTGAGAACTTGACTTGGATTATGGGCATAAATGTCTACTGCAATCATCAAATAAGTAATGAAATTAAATTTTCAAATAAATAAATAAGAGAAAAAAAATTAAAGGGGCTAATTATGAGTGTGTGTCATAAACCAAGGCTTGTCATTAATCCTCTTCTGGGCGTCAGAAGTCTAGAGGTGGGGAAAGGAAAAAAGAAAGAAAAAAAAAAAGAAAGTAAAATCCAGTCATAATCCCATCACTGGGGATACCTGCCATCAACATTTCTGAGCATTCTTTCAGCCTATCTTCATGCACATTGCAGATAGATTAGATTGGTAGATGAAAGATAGAGACACAGAGCACAACATTAACAAAATTGGGATAATGCTGTATATGCTGCTTTATAAATTGATTGATTTATTTGCAGGTGTTTTTAGAAGTTGGTATTTTCTCTTGTTAACTTAATTGAACGCTTTTCTGCTCAGAAATATTTTGAAAGAATCAATAAAAATCATATGAGTAAACGAGAAAGCAGTTAAAGAAAAGAAAAAAATTAAGGTTGACTCTAACATCTCCTTTGCAGATAATTGAGAAAATGGTGCTACTGATGGGGGTGTGGGCCGGTGGAATCTAGTAGGGAGCTGGTTTGGGAAGGAAGAGACTTTGAGTTGAAGGTGAGCATCCAGTTAGGTGTTCGGTGGAAAATTGAATACAGCAATGTAAACTTTGGGGTCATCAGATTCAGGATGAAGACTGAAGCCAACAAAATGAATGTTAGTGATGCCTGAAGAATAAGAAGGACCTGAAGGATGGTCAGTGCAAAAAAAAAAAAAAAAAAAAAAGGCAGTATCTTAAAGAGAGAAATGAACAGAGACTGTGAAAATCTACCCTTTAGAGAAAAAAGGGAAAGAGTGAGAGAGCAAGAGAAAGAAGAGAGGGCAAGGAAACAAAACAGATGAACATATGGGAAGGGAAAAAAAGAAAGAGGGAAGGGAGCTATAACGGACTCTTAAGGATAGAGAACAAACTGAGGGTTGAGGGAGGTAGGGGGATGGGGGATGGGCTGGTTGGGGGATGGGCATTAAGGAGGGCACTTGTTATGTTGAGCACTGGGTGTTGTATGTAAGTGATGAATCCCTAAATTCAACTCCTGAAACCAAGTTAACTAATTAGAATTTTAAAAGAACGTGAAAAGAAAAAAAAAAAAAAAAAAGAAGGAAGAAAGGAAAAAGAAAGAGAGGGCCAAGACCCCAGAAAAGAAAGGAGCAGAGAGATAAGAAGACAGCAGGGCAGTGGGAGGTTGGGGAGGAAACGCAGAGTTGGAGGGTCAGTATGGTCCAATACAACGGCAAAAATGGAGGAGGAGAAGAAAGCATAGTTGGCAGAGTGTGTGGAACAGAAGGGGTCAAGAGGACTGAAAGAAATGGAAATAAACCAAGAACAAATAAGCCTGAGGGTCGCAGCTCCATACCATGAGCCATTGGCAGACCACACAGCTCATCATCCAGCTCCCTGGGATGGGTGTCTCCATCCTGGCCAGAGAGGAAGGGCTGGGGAGGCGAAGGCCACACACGCTGCAGGGAGGCAGGCTGGGCTTCCGACCATGCCCTTTCTGCTCTGCCATGTTGCCTCCCATTCTACCGGTCTTGGAACCTCCCATTCCCCCAGAGCTGAGTGCAGACCTGGCACTAGCAGGTGCTTAATCACTGTTTTCCGGGTGAATGGAAGAATGAAGACATTTTAAGAAAAGTTCTCAGAGGCTCCTGGTTGCACCCTGGGGACCGGTGTGTCTTTCTCCAGCACATATTAGCATACTGTCAAAGCTTAAACACCAGGCTACTCCAGCTCTGCTAAGAAAATAAATAAATGGACCTTGCCATTCAGGGAACAAACCGCTAGTGGCCAAATATTTTTTAATTTTAAATAAGTACCACGGGACTTCCAGGCTAAAGGATGAAGGTCCTTTGATTTGAAGTTCAGCATCTTCATATCCATTACTCTCTCCGATATACAGCACAGAAGTACCGAGGGCCCACAGATCTGCTAATGTGCCTGAAATGATTTGAAAATGGAAAGCCTTAAGAAATCACATTTGCTATTTTCCAAAAGACATAGGGAAAATGTGATATCTGTAGCGTAGATTACACAAGAGAGTTGTGTTTCCTTCTCCCTTTTTTTGAATCTGTTTACTGACAGGAAGAAAAAATAGCAATAATGGGGGTAGAAAAAAGTCTGCTTTCTGTCGAACACATGATTCGGCTGACAGCACAAAGAATCAGATAATTCTACAGAAAACTGACAAGCTAGATAGTCATTGGGATGAAGCTGTAGAGTTCTCTAAATACCCACAAATATTACTGTCTGGTGCTTAACATTCACAAACCATTAGATCCAACATGTATATTTACGGTTTGATAATCAGCTGTCATTAACAGATGAATAAACAACAGAATGCTCATGTTTAGAAGGAATATACGAATGGGAGAAAAAGTGCCAACAGCCCAAGATCACTTACCTTGTTCCCCTCCGTGAAAACATAGAGGAATGAATCTCTATCATTTTTATAGTTGAATCTTCTCTGATATTCTGTCATGTCTTAGCTGGCAGAGACTTCAATTTCTTTTTTTTTTTCCACATGAAATTTATAGTACCAGTCTGTCTCATCAGGAAAAGTTGCATTAAAGTTACCAGATTAGAGATAATCATTCAGTGGTCATCCCTACCTAACCAACCCACAATAGCGTCCATGCAAACGAAAGGGTTCAACAATGTCTTTCAAGATGATGGAACTATTCTGTGATTTTAGTTGTGCCTTTGAGTAGCTTAGGGAAGTCACTTAATCTCTCTGGAGCTCAAACTCTTTGAGCTACCTCTTGGATTATGTTAATGGACCTAGAAGAGTATATCAAGTAAACCTCTTCACCCTGGGGCATTATATGGATGACAATGTGATGGTGATGATGATGATGATTTATCTCAATGCAATGGGAAATGTACACACAGATACATCTGATTTGGGGGTGAGTGGCCAGGGTCTCTTGTATAGCAGCCCTTGCAAAACTCAATAGTGTTTAAACAGCCATCTCTGAAGTGGCATGTCTCACAATAGCCAAAAGTTGGAAGCAACCCAAGTGTCCATTGATGGATAAATGGATAAACAAAATATGGTCTATATATACAAGGGAATATTGTCCGGCCTTAGAAAGTAACGCTACAATATGGATAAAGCTTGAGGACGTTGTGCTAAAGGAAACACGCCAGCAGCAAAAGGATAAATACTGTATGATCCCACTTATGTGAGGTCCCTGGAGAAATCAAATTCATGAAGACAGAGAGTAGAATGAGTGAGTGAGTGAGTGAGTGAGAGGCAGGATGGAGGACCACTGTTTAGTGGACACAGAGCTGCAATTTACAAGATGAAAAGAGCTCTGGAGATGGATGGCAGTTGCCCAACAATGTGAATGAACTTCACGCTATGGAGCTATACCTTTAAAATGGTTAAGATGATATATTTTATGTTATCTATATTTTACCACAATTAATTTTTTAAAGAATGAAGCTTTTTAAAAAAAACCAAAAAACCTATCGGTAGCCTTCCAGGTGAAAACTGAGCCCCAGCACTGTCTTTTCTCCCAAGACTCCATTAAAATAATATTGAAGGAATAAAAAAAATGTAGGATCTCACACCAGTGAAGGAAACCAAGGGGAGCCATCAGAGAAAAAGTAATTTAAATCAGTTTCTAGATAATGTAAAGGTGATGAGTGAATGAATCTATGTTGTGAAATCAGAGCAGAGGGAGGCAGAAGCTGGACGTGAGTGATGGGCATGGGGCGGGGTGGGGCAGGGGGCATTCATCCCAGAAGTATCCAGAGAGTCTCCAGACTTGGAAACTGCAGCCAACTAGGTCTCTTTCCAGGCACCTGCCCTCAGGTCTATGGTGCTCATGACACAAAAGGATGTGTTCATAATAAGCACAGTATTTAAAGTAACTTGCCCACATGAGCGGCAATATACCACAATATGCCACCATTTATTGAACCTTTTCTGTGTGCCAGGCCCTGTACCAAGCACCTTACCTGCACTATCACATTTGATACTCCCCCAACCCTATGGGGTGGGCAGCTCTTTTTATTACTTTCCCTTCACACGTGAGAAGAGAGAGGCTCCGAGAAGGTGGCCCCGTATGTCTCACTCCATCCTCTTAAAGTAACACCGCATCGGTCTGACTTCATATTCTCCACCACTGTTATCAGGCCTCCAGTACAGTCTCTGAAGGACTTTATGTGGCTTAGAAACACACAGACAGATGCAGCTCAGGGTATCTGTACACAGATGTATACCCAAGTAGGTATAATAGACCAGATATTTCAGGAGCAGGAGGAATAAAATCCCTTCTTGCCTCTGTCTCTCATGAGCTGGACCCAACAAGAGGAAGGTGGACACAACAGAGTGTATTGATGCCGTCCCCGTGGACCACCAGGGGCACAGAGCCTCTCTGGGGTGAAGTGAGAAAGGGGGAGAAGAGAGGTATAGAAGGGAATCCGTCCCATTGGTTTGCTGTCTGTCTCCCCAATAAAGATGTAAGCTCTAAGAGCACAGAGCTCTATGGACTCTTGTCTGTGTTCACTGATCTAACTCAAACGGCTAGAACTGTGGACAGATTAGAGCACAGAGCAGATGCACAGTGAGATTTTGTTAAATACATGAATGGCTTCCTGCCTGAGCCCACGGACCAACCAACAACATCTAGGGCAGGAATCAGCAAACTCCAAGGAGCCAAATCCCGCCCTCCTTCTGTTCTTGTCAATAAAGTTTTATAGAAACACAGCCGTATCATTTGTGTGCCTATGTCCCTGGCTACTTTACCCAGTAACAGCACAGTTGAACAGATACTATGAGACCATAGGGCCCACAAAACTGAAAATAGTCGCTATTTGGCCCTTTCCAGGAAGAGCTTGCCGATCCCTCTGATTGTGGGACTGGGAGCCAGGGTGATAACGGGGACCCGGGGACCAAGAAACAGTGAATCGCTCTACGTAAGCAGCGCGTGGATGGGAAACAATTTCTGAGCCCATAATGCTGCACAAACCCTGAATGATCCTAAAACAGCAAGTCTTCTGATGCAGAAGGAAACTCCCTCACCAGGACACCTCATGCATAGAGAGTAATGGTGCCACTGGTGAATAGAAGTTTCATCCAAGGAGCTTGTAGGGCTTTCCCATCTCATGAATCTTGGTGACTTGTGTGGTAAAGAGATGGTCTACCACCTCTGGGTCTACCCAAAGAGCTTTCATTTTCCGAAATTCTCCAGGCACACAGAGGGGCAAGGCAGAAGTCCTACCCTCGTGCATGCCGTCTGCTCCCCGGAACTCTCTCCTCCTAGATTCTCCTCAGGGTTTAAGCTCAACCATGAGTCATAGTTTCCCCTCAGTTTTGAACCTGAAACCACAAACTTCAGCTTAGCTATTTAACGTGAGGGTACAGCAAGCTGGGGGGCATGGAGTGCAGTTTACATTTCCAAATACCCTCACTGTGGCAGGCGGAGGTGGGCTTCTCACCACTCCCAGCCAGCATAGCCCATCACAGCGGCTGCCCCTGCCCGCCTCACCTCCCTACCCGTCCTCCGTAGCCATCCTCTTCATCTCCCAAAGGGACATCGATGCTCATCACTTTGTGCTCTGGCCTGAATGTGTGTGTCCCCCTAAAAGCCACACGCTGAAACCCTACCTTCCGGCATGATGGTCTCTGGAGGCAGAGCTCTGCGGAGGTCATTCGGCCAGGATGGTGGAACACTCATGACGGGGACTAGTGCCCTCAGGAGAACAGGTGGGAGGAAGATGATCTCTCCCTCCTCCACAGGAGGATCCAAGAAAGAGGCTGTTTGTGGGTCTAGAAGAGCACCCTAACCGGAACGCAACCCGGCGGACACCTGGTGTCGGATGTCAGGCCCCGGAACCATGAGAAGCACATGTGTGGAGGTGGCCCCAGGCTATCCTGTTTGTTCCAGCGGCTGAGCTGACGCCTCCACATTCCCACCTTGCTGGGGTTTGCCTCTGACCACCTGGCAATCCGCTCCACGAAGCCCACCAGAACCACCGCAGGCATCCGTCTGGCTAAAATTGTGCACACTCAGACACGCAGTCTTTGCACTTACAAAATGGCATTAATTATGCACAGGACACCAGCAATGAGTCATTTGCCTCTGGGATGAATCATGGGGACCTGATGGACGGGGCAAGCCTTGGCTGACACAGCACTGTATTCACTTTTCCTGCGGAACCTTCATTTGGGAGAATGAATTACCCTCCAGGGTTTTAGGAACTCCCTGACCAATTTATGTGCCTGGGGAATACAGACCCAGCGCACTACATCAATCGTAGTGCTGCTAACTTGCAATGAATACAAACATTGCTGTAAGCCCGCCTGGAAGTTTCTTCCTCGTGCCCAATGCAGCTATAGTAATACTATTAATATTTCATTTGGAGGAGCCAAAACTGGGAACAGAGAAGAACACGTTCCCCCACCACTGCCAGTACATGTCCAGAATATAAGAAATAGTTCGGAGGGACATTTGAGTAATTTGGGGTGACTTTATTGGAACCCCCACCAGTCTTGTTTCATTTCATAACATTCTAGTTATGATAGCCTTTGAAGAGCAAAGGTATGTGGAAAGGCATTTCCAGCACCATGGGGGCTGGCTATTTGCCTGTCTGTTGTAGTAAGTACTGAAGACAGTTGGAATGAAAACTTGAATACTTATGTAATGTAGAGAGAAATGTATTCACATCTGTGTGTAAAATAAGCAGATAAAACAGTGTGCAAATGAGATGCGATCCCCCCCCCCCTTAGTATTGGCGACATGCAAGCAAGGCTATCAGAGGATAGCCGAGGGAGAATGGCAGACCTGCAAGGCCAGCTCTGTCCAGGCAGCTGCTGTCAGGTGAGCTGCCCATCCATAAAGCAGCAAATGGAAAAGACTACAGGATTTGGGATGTTGGTGGCTGAACAGTGATCTGTGGAGGGCGGGCAAATCGGGGTCGACAGCGAAGCCCAATGTACTGCAAGTCCAACGTGTCACCCATGACCCCAGATCCGCACAGCCTCGCAGATGGGCCCGAGTATCGATAAGATTGCCCTGCTCAAACGTGCGTCTCATAAGGGAACAGGATCAACTCACAGGTTCCATTTCACCAGGTCCTGGGGAAATTGATAAGATGTTTCTGGTGCCATTTTGAAAACTTGAATCGGTGTAAGCTACACTGGAATGAAAACAGAGATGGCTTCCTAAAGCTTCCACCAAAAGAAACAATGAAAGCTCTACGGAAAAAACACGAGCACAGCAATTACCAGCCAATGCTGGGAGCCGTCCTTGCCAGGCTTGCACATGGGTGTGACAATTTCTGTTCTAAAACATTTTTTTAACACTGACATCTTGGCCCCAAAGATAAATGTTGGCTCCCTTGTTTAGAATAAGAAATGGGTTATGCTGGTTTGGAAACTCAGAATGCAGTGGTTTTTTTGTTTTTTTTTTTTTTAATTCAGAATCTATTACTTATCAATGGGAGGAGAAGGCTTGCTTCAAAGCCAAAACAAGCCTCCTGCAAGGCCATCTCAATGGCCTTCTTATGTACACTTGGAAAAATCAGAGAATTGGAAATAAGTAGGTCTGCTCAGATCTCTCACTGTTCAGAAAACAAAACAGCGTTTCCTCTCCAGTTTTCTATTTTGTAAACAATTTGGTACAATAATATTGTCTCGCATTTTCATTTGACTGCCATGGCGTGAGGTCAAGTTGAAGAGCTACAAGGGAGGGAGGAGGACACTAGAAGAAGTTCAGAATTCAAGGCTCTGCCATGAAGAGGGGAGAGGGGGAGGGGACAGGGAAAGGCTTGCTGACCGTGGACCTTGAGCCCCAGGCCGCACAGGCCCTGGAAAAGCCGAGAGCGGTCATTTGTAGCCAAGCTCCTCTCTGACAAAGATTCCCAATCATTCGCCCTTGGTGGGAGGGGGTGACGGGAAGCAGGCGCCCCTGACTGGGAGCCTGGGGGAGGCGGTTCTTCAGGAAGTCGGCCACCTGTGGGAGAAGCTGTGCCTCTGAGCAGCTTTTGAGCTTGAAATCAGACTGAAATGGAGCCGAGAGCTGAGGGCCTGTGAACACCATCCCTTGCCAAAGCTGCTTCTGTGGCGTGCCTCGGCTCTGCTCAGACCTGTGTCCAGATGGACACTTTGACCTTGGCCGCGGCCACTCGGGTCCTCTTCTGTCCATGCCGGGCCTGGGTTTGGCTGGACTGCCGTGGAGGGGCAGGAGGCACAGCCATCTGGTGCGGGAGGCGTTGCCCGACAGGTGGCTCAGCGGCAGGAGAACTTACCGGCCTGAAACGAATCCGAGGGCTGGCTGGCTGCTGGGGATGGCGCAGCGCACGGAAACCCCTCAGCCAACTCAGATGGGGAAGCGGAGAGGCCAGGGATGGGGAACTGGGTCACCCTTATCCCTGCTGCCGTGGCGTGGGCCTGAGTGAAATCCCGGGGCCGCGAGCCTACCAGCGACAGAAGAGCCAGCCCCAAGATGAGGCAAGAGAACGAGGGCCCGTGGGGAGGAGCAGGGCATCTGCGGGTGGCGCCCCTATATCTGGACTCCTGTGTCCCAAGCCACACTCATGGTGGTCTTCAATGACCATCTCAGCGGCTTCTTTCAGAAGATGACCGTGGCCCGGCCCAATCCAAAGTGGCTCTTAAGTTGAAGATGTCACGAAGAGGGAACAATGACAAGAGATTCCTACTCCTGGGGCCTGAGGACCTGCCTCCACCAGCCTGGTGTCACCCAGAGCTGAACACAGCACCGAAAGTCCACCCCTGACAAGGAAGACAGCTCTGGCCTTGATGGTGACAGTAAGCTCTGTGGGCCGCATTTGCTCACCGCTCCGATGAAGGAGGGCAATCTGGTAACCTGTGTCTCGATTCCTCACGGGAGGAATGAGGACTTCAGAACCAGATCATTCTGAGTTTGGGTCCTGGCTGCACGCCTTCCAAGTGACATGATCTTGGGGAACTGTCCTTCCTCACCTGACCTTCATTCGCCATCGGTAAGATCGTATAATAGTGCATCATTTGATCCAAGGGCTGAGTGAGATACAACCTCTCCAGAGAGCTGATGGCACAGTCTACTGGGCCAGACTCTCTCCCCAGCCATCCTCTCTCCTAGGGTCCCTTCAGTTTACAACTTCCGTAAATCCTGGAAAACCCCAAATTCATCTATAATATCTTACGGATCTTATCCTGTTGAGGCTGATTCCATTTGCACAGGTAAGGGATTCTGTAAGAAGGTGTGGGGCCGGGCTATCATGGGGCTGCGCTATGCTTGGGCAAATCACCTTTCCTTCTGGAGCCACAAATGCACCACACCGGCCGTTGCTCTCGCGCTGCTGGGCCACTGATGGCATCCGCACAGAACTTGGTGTCCTTCTCCGGGGCCATCCAGCGCTCTCAGAGATCTGCTCCCATCTCAGGTGGAAGGTGTGTAGCGTTCACATCGCTGATTCCTGACCACGGGAGCACATCAGGGCCACCTGCGCAGCTTGCCGGGGGAAGGCAGCTGGCCCATCCAGGGCTCCCGTACCAGAACCGCACAGAGAGTCTGGGGGTCTGCTCAAAAGCTGAGGTTTCATGGGAAACAGAAACTGAAATCTACGGGGGCAAACAGCATCAAGGGAAAACAATGGGGAATTTGTTCAGGAAAAGGAGGGATTTGTCTAAGACTTCTCTTCTGAGACAGATTATCTTTGCAAAAAGTCCAGGTGAGTAATTCATTATTAATTTAACATCAATTTTTTGGCCACCGAGTTGAGTATATATATCACACCGTGTGCTGGGGGTTCAAAATCCTGAGGCTGAACAACATTTTAAAAATGGAATCTTCCAGGGGCACCTGGGGGGGGTTAGCAGGTTGAGTGTCTGACTCCTGATTTTGGCTCAGGTCATGATCTCAGGTCGTGAGATGGAGCCCAATGTCATGTTCTGCACTGGGCTTGGAGCGTGCTTGAGGTTCTCTCTCTCTGCCTCTGTTCCTCCTCCCCTCTCAAAAACACAGAAAATAAAAAACAAAATAAAGATGGAAACTTCCAGACCCATAACTCTCCAGATGAGGAAGATGAGGCCCAAGAAGGGACGTGATTTGGCCAATGTCGCACAGCCAGTGACTCCAGAGAACCAGCATCCAAAGATCTGACTTCACCCCCTCCCTCCCCTCCACACCCTTCCCCTACCTGGCTGCTCAACGCGGACTACAGACACGTGTTGTTTGGTCGAGCAATGTTTTCTGCCAATTTCAAGGAAAAGTACAGATACCATCTTCTCTTATTAAGATCTGACCATGCAGGAACACTGGGCCAGTGTTTCTCACAGGCAGGAATGTGCAGTCATACCTCCCTTCCAGGTGAGCCGAGGGCCTCACACAGCCACAGGCCTGACCTGCTGTCACCTGCTGGCCCTGAATTCTGAGTTTGCAAATCCCCAGGGCCACGAAGGAGGAGAGCCAGCAGTCAGGTCCCCCATTCACTCTTGTGGCCAAACCTTAAGTGAGACGTTCGACCCCAAGCAAAGAATGGTTATGCAAACATAAAAATCATGTAACCCACATGTTACGATTACATAATGAACGACATTTATTGTCCCTGGGATTTCCACCAGGCCTGAAGCTTTGGGTCCCAGCAAAAAGGAATTCTTTCCTAGAGAACTGTGATATCCCCAGAGAGCCACAAAGGCTTAAGAGGGTTTTGTTTGTTTGTTTGTTTGTTTTTTCCTCCAACCTTTTTCTGGGCCCCACACAGGTTGTCACAGAGCGGTTCTGACCATTTCCCGCTTCCTTCACCAGCTGGGACCAGTTGCCTCCTCCACCAGTTCTGCCCAAGTTCTCACAAGTACTCCTACCTCCCCACCCCCCATCCCACCATCGAAGCTGGCATGGGGCCTGGAGAATTGGGGTTGCATTTGTTAGAAGTTCAGAGGAAAGGGGGTTCGCTCTGCAAATTAACTGTTTTGGCAGAACAGAAAGTAAATATTTAACCTGCAGAGAAGATACTATTTGAAAACACTTGTCTGCCCTTTTCTGCAGACAAGCCACGTGCTAATTGTAAAGAATTACATGAAAATGGGCCCAGCCTGACCTCAGGGCCTGCGGGAGCTGACCAGCCAGCCTGCGGTGCGGGGCGGCTCGAGGTGCGGGAGGCGCTTTGCTGGCCAGATAAGCTTTCCCATATTTACTGCCCGTGAGTCGGTTTTATAGAACATCTGCAAACAGGAGCCATGGGTCCAGGCCCCTTAGGTCATTTTCTTAAGAGACAGTGGAGCAGGGCTAGGGTAACAGAGACTTTGTGACCAGCCACTGACCAGGAAGGCGTCCACTGCCCTACCTTGCCCTGAAAGGCCACAGCTCTGGTGTCGGTCTGAGCCACCACTGAGGTAAGAGCCGGAGAGTCCTCTGGAAATGCCCTTTTCCCTTGATCGTCTCAAAGGGAGTGTGGGGGGATGGAACAAGCAGTGCGACACAGTGACAGCTGCGCACAGGTGTTCCTGCCCTGTCCCCTCACCGCTGCTGGGCACAGCTGTGCTCACCCTTGGGGCTCGGTACAAACCCCCCCTCCCGGTCTTCTGCTGTCTCCCCATTTCAGGCGTTACCTCCTCCAGCCCCTTCGGCAGCCCCACTGTCCCATGGCACCGGCTCCCTGGGTCTCAGCCCACTGCAGAGGCTGCTTGGGTCCGTGGTCGGCTCCTTGGAGGCAGGACCTGCATTTGTCTCCCCTGCCCTCTCTCTCCCATCTCTGAGCACCGGCCAGTGCTGAGCCCAAGGGAGATGCTCAAGAACGTTTGCTGAAGTGGAGACAGTGAGAGTTTAGAACCACAGGAATGATGTGTTGAAGAAAGTGTGATACAAACTGTCAGGGTCAGACCCAGAGCACCTGGGATTCCTACGAAAGCCCCTGGCTGGGAAGTTGGACTGGAACCTTAATTGGTTCAGTTCAGTGCACCTGCTCTGCTCACGGCCCCATGAACGCTTTGGGTCTCTAGAGCTGGGTAAAACTGCCCAGACCTCATGGCTGAGAATCCAGGTCTGGGCAGATGGAAGTGAGGCTCCCAGGGCTCAAGGTCTAAGGAGATGTTCGCTCTCAAGGTCAAGCAAGGACAAGCTGGGTCCCCGAGAGCAGAGCGCCTCCTTACATCCTGTGTCCTAGGCGCCCTCTTGCCTCCTCCGAGTTCCCACCCTACTTAAAACAACCATTCCAACCTCCTTCGTGGTTCTGCGGGTTGAAAGGGCTCAGCTGGGCAGCTCTGCTGGGCTCACCCTGGGGCTCGGGGGCTCGTGGAGTTGCAGCTGATCGGCAGCTGGGGCGGAAGCCACCCAGAGTTTCTGCCAAAATGCTCCTGCAGCTGCAGACCGTGCACGTGGCATCGCCCCTGCGGTCTCTCCAGAAGGACAGCCAGGCTCACGAGGCAGTTAGGCGTCCTGACAGCAAGTGCTCTCAGAGCGAGGAAGGTGATGTTGCCAGTCCCTTCAAGGCAGAGCCTGGAACGGGTACAGCTTCACTTGTGTAGTCTCCTTTTGGTGGTTGCGGGCTCAGGGGCAGATGCTGCGGCAATTCTAACCCACCATGAAGAATTAGAGTAAACCCCTTCCTAATTTCAAGAGGGATTATGGAAATAGAAAGGTTGGAAGACCCTGGTCAGAAGCCAGGCTTTGTTACTCTCACTTGTCACTTATAAAATGGAAATACAAATACTTGTCCAACAATATCTGTTAAAGGCCTGCTATGTGCCGAACACTATGGCAAGTACTGGAAATACCATGGTGAATGGGACAGTTGACCTGGCTCCTAGTGCAATTTTATTCCATGAGAAAGAGATTGTTTGAAAAGGAAATATATAAATGGGACTGAGTTCTATGAAGGAAAGGAGAAGGGTGCAGAAATGAACAGACTGGGGAGGAGGGGCAGTGATCTTATCCAGAATGACAAAAGGTCTATCTCCAGAGGTGACACTAAGATGAGATCTGAATGCTCAGAAGGACTAAGGACTGAAGGGAGGTAGGAGCCAGGGAAGGAGCTGAGGGGCAAGGAAGGAGGTGAGACGTAGTAATACTTTGAACTTAGGAAGCTTGTTGTAGAGGGAGCACATTCAGTCGTTGGTTTACCACTGAGCCTGAAAAGTTAAGTAAAACAAAGGATCAATTTGCAAGTACATTAGAGCACAGAATGCCAAGCAGTTATAGCTCTGGGACTGAGAAGCATTCGGTATTGACTATTCTTACTGAAGGCTTGACTGAGGGGGCAGAAATAATCCCTCTGATGTTTTCAAGAGTGATAAATTTGAAACTTTGCTCTGCCCCCAAAGCCCTGATCTCTTGAGGGTGTTCGTTCCGCACGTGCCCACACCCCAGGGACGAGGATGGTGGGAGTAGGACTTCAGAGCCTTCTCCCCTTTACCTTCAGGTCACCCCATCCTTGTGGGGTCCTCACCATCCAGCTGTACCAGCCTCCGCCACCTGTCCTCACCATCAGCTTCTCCCACTCTTCATCCAGCACTGACAGCTGGATCAGCAGTGCAATCTTTCTCTGCATCCCAGACCCTTCCATGAGTCCATCATCTGCCTGTGCCCTCCATCCCACCCAGGCCTTAAAGCTCCTTACACTTCCACCGGCCTCCATCCCCCTTGCCATCCTCTCCATGAGTCCTCCTGGGCCTCTTCATCACAAAGAACAGCTCCGCTGTGGAAAGAGCCAACATCAGGGCCCCTCTCTGACCTCACTCCTTCATCCCATCTCACAGGCTCTGCCCCGGTTCAGGGACCTTGCAGCTAATCGAGTTTTCTCTGTGAGTCTCTTCCTGGCTTCCCTTTCATCCCAAGAAATCCTTGGCATCATGTACTTTTGAGCACCACCTTGATGATGCCCTCATCCTTATCCTTACAGCTTGCCAAGGAGCCACTTCTAAATAAACCCCCGCCATACCTCCAGTCCCCACCCCCAATTGTCTCTCAAACCCTGCCCCCCCAGCCGGGTTCCCAGCACCAGCATTCGGGATTGCCAGTTCTCAGTTCCCATCTGACAGCACCTGTCAGCAGCATTCCCGCCCTCGTGACACATTTTCTCTATATGGCTTTCGGGGTACCCTTCTCTTGGTTTCCCTCCCATGCTGACTGCTACCCTTGTGTTTTTTCTAATTCTTCTTCTCTTGGCTTAGTTTTGGAGTGGGCAGGTCACAGTCTTTCGTTTCCTCCTCTGTGTCCACACTCCGCACTCTCTCTCCCAGTCCCATGGCTTTAAGTGAGATGTGTATGCTGGCAGTCCCCAGAATATGTATGTTTGTTGCCAAGATGTAGCTCTTTACATACCAGTGACCTACTCAGCAAACATCCTGAACGTAACATGTCCAAAACGGAACTTCTGATCTACCCGCCCCAAAATTTGCGCCGTCCTCGGTCTTCCCCAATTCAGTTGGTGCTAATGCTGGCCTTACAAGTTCCCAATGAAAACTCCTTAGAGAGTAACCCAAATTCTCTCAAACTCCACATTCTAACTTCAAAAACATATCCAGTCCTGGCTATTGTGAGTCAATCAAATAGACTCTTGTGCAGATGATAAAATATAAAAATATAACTACCTAAAGCCAATGGAGAACAACACAGAGCAGACAGGTTTTGGAAGGGACTAGACACCTGAGAGAAGAGAATGACCCTGGATGAGTTTCCCACTTTTGATGGGTTTTCTCCAAGGGAAGGCTTAAATGTACACCAGGTGCAGCAGCTAAAAGTCCAATAGCAGACTTTAGTCTTGTCTGAAGGACTAGGAGATAGGGTTCAAGCACGTATCCAGCACCTTCTATGATGAGTCAGTGAATGTTTAACACTCAAGGAGTGTGGGGAAGGTCCGCCGAAAATCAACAGGGAATAAGCCTAATGGCTTATACAGATAAGTGCTATAAAGAAAATAACACCTGGTAATTTGATAGGACACTTAGAAGGTTGGAAGCTACTAACTAAAGGAGTAGGACATGAGCTTTATAAGGTAAACAAGGACTAGACTAGATCCTGTTTGAAACCTTGTAAGCAGGTTGGATTTTATTCTAGCTGCAATGGGAACATAGTGGACGGATAAAAGCAGAGAAGTGACATGACTAGATACAGATGTTTTTAAAGACTTCTCTGGTTTCTGAGTGTAGGATGGTTCGTGGGAACACAGGGCAAGAGGGGAGGCAGGGAGAGGAGTTGGATAGTTATAGTAGTCCAGGCAAAAGGAGACCACAACTGGAGCAAGGGTAGGGCAACAAAAATGTAAAAAGTTCCTTTAATTTTGATTTTGTATGAAGGTTCCACCAACAGGAATTGCTAATATACTGGATACCAAGGGTGAGGTAAAGGGAGGAATCCGTGGTGAACCCTGTCTTGCACCTGACCTACCACGGCATGGTGACGCAATTCACTGAAAGGCTCAAACACCCATCCCAACCAGTCTTCCAGAATGTGTAGGTTCTCCCCCAACAGGTGTCTCCAGATTTCCGTCCATGGAGTTTCTATAAAAAACACCATGTAGCATGTGGGTAGCTGGCTAGATTTAATTCTGCAGTTAGCAAGAAAAGAAAATTACAGGCCAATATTCTTTATGAACAAAGAGGAAAAGCCCTGAATAAGTATGAGCAAATCAAGTTCGGTGATTTCTTTTAGCTTCCAGTTCCACCTGTCTGGGTCTTGGAATTGGCCACTCCATCCCAACAAGTAAAATGCTAAATAAAGTGAAAAATGAACAGCTCTTCTTGAGTCCATAAGAGAGACAAGAACACACTCAACTTTCTCCCAAGGCTGGAGAAACAGGCAGACACAGTGAGTTACAACTTATCAGAGCCGAGACTCACAAGCAGAAACCACAGAGGGAATCAGGGCCAGAGAGGAATATCTGAGCTCTAATGGACAAATTTCTGGAGGCTCCGTGTAGACAAGTCTGAAGTTGAAAATTCCAGGGATTCAGTCCTAAGGGAGCCCCCAAAATATTGTGAGATTTACTTCCAGGAGCTCAATGCATTCCCGCGGTAAATATCAGAGGGAAAAATATCCCCTCGGGCTTCCATTAGGGGAAGAGGAAAAGGAGCCCTACTTACAAATATGAGAGAACTCTGTTCTTCCCTGCACTCAAGGGAAGCTAGTTACCTAGAACCTAACTGACTTGGGAGAAGAGAAATACCCAATTCCACTCTAGCCCTGGTGTCCCTCTTAAGGGAGAGAGGGGAAAAAACAAACAAACAAACAAACAAACAAAAAACCCCTGAGAAACACTTGTGAAATTCACAGCCCAGAGGCACAGCCTCACTAGAAATCTGAGACCTAGTCCTGGGACCATGGAATGCCTCCTTTCTCCCTACATCTCACCTACATTACTAAATGGCCTGTTCATCTAGAACATTCCTTGTTCACAGCATATCATGTCTGAATATCAATTTAAACTATAAGGCATCCTAAAGGCAAAAACCACAATCTGAAGAAACAGAACAAGCCTCAGAACCAGACTTATCAGCCATATTGGAATTATCAGACATGAAATTTAAAACAGCTGTGATTAATATGCAAAAGGCCACAGTGGACAGCACGCAGGAGCAGACGGGCAGTGTAAGCAGAGAGATGGGAATCCTAAAAGAACCAGAAGGAAGTACTAGAGATCAAAAACACTGTAAGAGAAAGAAGAGTACCTTTGATGGACTTAGTGGTAGACTGGACAGAGCTGAGGAAAGAACTTCTGAACTAGACGAGACATCAATAGAATCCTCAAAAACTGAAAAGCAAAGAGAACAGACAATATCCAAGAACTCTGGACAGCTACAGAAAAGCTTAGGATATGCATAATGGGAGTACTAGAAGAAGAAGAGAGGAAGGAACAGGAGAAATATTTGAAAAACTAATGACTGAGAATTTCCCCCCAATTAATGTCAGACCCCAAACCACAGATACAGAAAACACAGAGAAAATCCAGTGGAGTAAATGTTCACCTAGGCATATTTCCTTCAAACTACAGAACTACAAACTACAGAAAATCAAAGATAAAAAACTCTGGAGGCAGGGAGGGGAGGGTACGGGAACAGCTTACCTAGAGAGGAACAAAGATACCTAGAGAGATAACAAAGAGGAACACCTTACCAAGAGAGGAACAAACTGTCTGACTGCCCCTCAGAACCACATGACCAAGAAGAGAGTAGAGTAGAATATTTAGCGTCGAGAGGAAAAAACCCATCAACCTAGAATTCTGTGCCCTGTGAAATTATCCTTCAAAAGTGAGGGAGAGGGACTCATGGGTGGCTCAGTTGGTTAAGCGGCTGCCTTCGGCTCAGGTCATGATCCCAGCGTCCTGGGATCAGTCCCACATCGGGCTCCCTGCTCAGCAGGGAGCCTGCTTCTCCCTCTGCCTCTGCCTGCCACTCTGTCTGCCTGTGCTTGCTCGCTCTCTCTCTCCCTCTCTCTCTGACAAATAAATAAATTTTTAAAATTTTTTTTTAAAAAGTGAGGGAGAAATAAAGACCTTCAGACAAACAAAAGTTGAGGAATATTTTTTATAGTAGTTCTGCCTTGCAAGAAATGTTAAAAGCAGTTCCTTAGAGAGAAGGAAAAATATATTGATCCAAAACTTGGATCTACATAAAAGAAAGGAAGAGCATCAAAGAAGAAAGAAGTGAAGGTAAAATAAATTTTTTTTCATAATTGATATAACAGAAGATAGTTTGTTCAAAATAGTAATAGTCACAATGTATCCAATCATGTTTAGTTTCATGTATATCATATATAATGGTACTATATTAGTATATACATACAGAATGCTGTATGTTAACATATAAGTAAAATGAATGACAGCAATGATACAAGGGATGGGAGGGAGAACATTTATTTCATTACTATTAGGCACTCACACAACCCATGGCATGGTGTTATTTCCAAGTGGATTTGAGTATGTTGTAAGTATATATTGCAAACTCTAGGGCAACCACTAAAAAATGTAAAAGAAAAAGTATACCTGATATGCTAAGAAAGCAGATAAAATGGAATCCTATAAAATGCTCAATATGAACAACAAAAGGCAGAAAGAAAAGAGTGGAAGACAAAAATAGGAGCAAAGAACAAGTGTAACAAATGGAGACTAGAAACCCCTAATATCTAATGGTAGGTCATAATCTACCTATATCAAATTCAGTGATAGAAAAGGGTAATGCATCATTATTAAGTTGTGTTTATTCTAAGAATGGAAAGTTGTTTAACTTCTAAATTCTATCAATTCTAAATTCTAAATTCAATTCTAAATTCAATCAAAATAATGTATCACATCATCAAATTATGCAATCATCTCAAGAGATGCAGGAAAAGCTTTAATAAAATTCAATACCCATTCAAAACTAAAGTATGAATAGTAGAAAACCTCTTTAAACTGAGAAAAAGTGCCCCCCCTAAAGAAACAGAACAAACATAATTTATTGGTGAAATATTAAAATTTCCCCCCTTTGAGACTAGGAATGAGATAAGATTGCCCACTATTACCTTTATTCAACATTGTGCTAGAGGTCTTTGCTAGTGCAATAAAGCAAGGGAAAAAATTAAGGATAAAGAAAGAAAATAAAAAGCTGCCATTAGTCATAAACAACATGTTTGAATATTAGCAACTGAAAAGATTTATAGCTAAGTGAATTCAAGGTCACTGGATAGAAGGTAAATATGCAGAAATCTATTGTACCAGCCACATACACATAGAAAATTAAATTCAAAAATATCATTTACAATGGCATCAGAAAACGAAACGTCCAGGAATAAATCTAACAAAAGATGTTGCAAAATCTATATACACAACAAAATGCAAAACTGTATCAATGGAAATTTTAAAAGACCTGAGGGAGGCAGGGAAGGAAGGAAGGACACATTCATGAATTTGAATAGTCAGTATTACAAAAATATTCCCAAACCGAATTATAGATTCAATGCAATCCCAATAAAAATTCGGAAGTTTGTGGGGGTTTTTTTGATGTGTGTGTCTGAACTGACAAGTTGATTTTCAAGTTTATGGGGAAATGATAAAAACCAAGAGCAGCCCAGACAATCTTAACCACAAAACTAGAGGACTTACACGACCAGATGTCAAGATTTATTACAGAGCCATAGTAAAGAAGGCAGTGTGGTCTTGGTGCACTTGTCGGCAAACAGCAATGGAGTGGAACACAGGATCCAGAAAGAGAGCCACACATATACAGTCACTGTCCTAGTAACAAAGGAGAAGACACAGCCATGCAATAAGAAAAGATGGCCCTTTCCATAAATGAAACTTTAGTCAATAGGCTATTCATGCAGGAAAGGGGAATCCTAGCCCTGAACAAAAATGAATTCCAGATTAATTGGAGATCAGCTTGTAAAAGGAAAAACATAATGTTTTTAGAAAAAAAATACAGGAGAATTATCTTCACAGTTGCAAAGTAGGCAGAGCATTCTTAAATATAATGCTAAAAGCATCAACCATGAAGGAAAAAAAATAGAATTGTTTTTAAGATTTTGTTTATTTATTTGAGAGAGAGCACTCAATCAGCAGGGGGAGGGAGAAGAGAATCTCCAGCCAACTCTGCCCTGAGCACGGAGCCCAAAGCAAGACTCAGTCTCGCAGCCCTGAGATCATGACCAGAGCGGAAATCAAGAGTCAGGCTCCTAACCAGCTGAGCCACCCAAGCACCCCCCAAAATTCAAATTTTTTTTAAAAAAATTTTAACTTAAAAAATAAAGTTAGACAACTGCAAAATAAGAAATTCTAGTCATCAAAATCAACAACAACAACAACAAAAACACCACTGAGAGTATAAAAAGGACAAGCCGTGAAGAGTGACAAGGGAGCCCTTTCCAAAATAGGTAAAGAATTCCTATGAATCAATAAGAAAAAGATACACAATGTAGTAGAAAACTGAGCAAGAGACTTGAGCAGATGTTTCACAAAAGAGGCTATCAAATGGCCCAAAATATATGGAAATTTCCCAAACTCACTAGTCATTAGGGAAATACAGATTAAAACCACAATGAACACTAACATGCATCCACCAGCATGACTAAAGTTTAAAAGACTGATCCTACCAAGTGCTGGTGAGGATGTTGAACTGACTTCTCATACACTGCTAGTGGGAATTCATCAGAGTCAGCTGTGGCTGAGCGTACTCTGGCTCAGAACTCTATTCCCGATTAATAGATATATACACAATATGTTCTTTAAAATGTGTAAGAATGTGTATAGCAGTGCTGTACAATTTGGAAACAACTGGGATGGAATTATTCAAAAGTTGTGGTGTATGCGTGTAAGGGAATAATATCTAGAAATGCAAATGAACAACTGATTTCTACACACAACATGGATTTTCCAAGTATAATATTCAGTGTAGGAAATTAGACACGAAAAGAGCCATACGGAATGGTTCCATTCTGATAAAGCTCAAAATTAGAAGTCAAAATAGTGGTTACGCTTTGATTAGTAATCTATGGGAGTACAAATGTTTTGGGGGTGTTGGTCATTTTATTTTTCTTTTGGTTGGTTATAGGGATATGTTCCCTTTGTGAACATTTAGTGAACATTTTAGTGAAATGTGTGCCCTTTTTTGTACTTGTGGAAAAAACATATACTTGAAAATGATTATTAAATCCATAACAAAATAGCTGATACATCTGATAAAAAGAATAACCAGAGAAATAAAGTTCTTAGAAATTCAGGGCACCTGGGTGGCTCAGTTAAGTGTCTGTCTTCAGCTCAGGTCAAGATCCCAGAGTCCTGAAATCAAGCCCTGCATCAGGCTCCCTGCTTAGGAAAGAGTCTGCTTCTCCCTCTGCCCCTCCACCCTGCTTATGCTCTCTCAAATGCGTGCATACCGTCTCTCAAATAAATATTTGAAAAAGAAATTTTAAAATATCATTAATGAAGAAAACATCCAGCAGATATTCAATTCAATAGAATGAGCACGGTTAAAACCCCCCACTGGTAGTCTCTAACAGGAATCAGCAAACATTGTCCGTAAAGGGCCAGATAGTTAATATTTGAGGTACCGCGAGCCATAAAGTCTCCACAACAGCTGTGTGACTGTCATTACAGCCTGAAGCAACCACAGACAATATGTAAATGAGTGAGCAGAGCTGCACTTAAAAATCTAGCTCCTAAGCCATAGAAAAACAGGAAGTGGACAAGATTTGCCACATCAGCTGAAGCTCGCCAATCCCTGGTCTAGATCAGCCATGGAAACCTCCTATCATTTAGAGCAGACACAAGCAGTTAGAAAATTAATAAAGATGAAAAAACAAGTATGAAAGACCCAGAAGGTAAAATATTAGTTTTATTAGACTTCCAGAAGCAGAGGGGGAAAATATAAGGAAATAAACATGGAAGAAAAAGGTTTAATATTCAGACTACCAGGGCCCACTGAGTGCTGAGGAGATGAACGAAAGAAGGTCCATACCTAGATATTTGGAGTGCAATTTCAGACCTCCAACGTTAAAGAGGAAATTCAGAACTGTTCCAGAAAGAACGAAACATTTTATCAGGACCAGCATGAGAGGGGCTTACCTCAGACTTCTCTGCAGACACATTGAGTGCTGGAAGGCGCTGGAACAGTACCTCAAAGTCCTGGGGGAAAGTGCCTTCGATGTGGCAGTCTAGATGCAGCCAAACCCACAGTGAAATGTAGGGGCAAGTAAAGTTACCTTTGCCTACAAAGAGTCCACAGTGTATCCTGTGTCAAATGAAGATCTCCAGAAAGTTTCCCGGAAATCCGGATAGGCACGTATCTCAGGTAGCTGTTGGTCACAGAACTGTGGGTCTACAGACACAGTTAGTTGCTTGTCCTACAACCATTTCTCCTCCATTTGCTAACCCCAGTTTTCTTCGATACAAGATGGCTGCGTGCTTCAGAAAGGCAGCTCAGATTAAATATTAGTCTGAACCATTCATAGTAAATACATTCTCTTGGCCACTGATCAGTTAGAGGTGGGTATATGATGAAATTCTGGTCTGTGAGATGTTAGGGGAAACTTCTAGAAAGCTTCAGAGCAAGCTCTTCCTTGCTGATAAAAGGGAACATACCGGAGAAGACGACGACTTCCCTCTGCTGCTCACGTCGCTAGGTCTGTCCAGGGAGCTGGGCACTGGGGCTCCGATCTCTAACATCAGGTAACAAGCCTGAGAACAAAAGACAACATGAGGGTTATGACAGAGTGGAAAAATAGAAAGCACCTGGGTCTCTGATAATGTCGGAGCTACTTAATTAACCCCACCTGAACGAGTCTACCTCCAGAAATCCTGGTACATGAGGTAATAAATACTCTTTTGTTTAAGTCACTCCTAGTTGGAGTTCTTTCCAACCAACTGGCCCCCAACTGATGTAAGTAATGAAAAAAGACTGGACAGCATTTACCTATCTACATGTTGGTAAAACGATGCCTCTGGGGCCTAGGCAGTCTGCCCATGGAAGGACCCCGGGTCCTTCCCCAGTGACGCTGGGGCTGCTGAGAAGAACGGGATGCAGGCTTGGGGCCTCTTTGGTCTAGACGGGCAAAATCTGGGAGTAAATGTGATCAAAATCCACTAAGGATAAATAACATTGATAAAATTGGATGGACTTGGATGCCATGTCCTGAAATTTTGGAGCAACAAGAGCATGAATGGGATGCCCTGCTTTGGTGGTGGGCTCTGGGGAGATAGTCTAGCTGAGTCACTAAGACCTCAGGACTTAAGACTGTTGCCATCCAGCCAGGACTTAGAAGAGCGACATGTTACCCTGCCCACTATTCTATAAGCACCTGGGTAACATCATCTGCAATATAGGAGCTGTGCAGTATTAAATTCTGCAGATCTGGAATGAGGTGGGCAAGTGCCAGACCATTGTCATGAGACCACTAGCAGGATTCAGTGTGTGTATAGACACAGGGACCAACCCCAAAGCCATTTCCTCAAGGGCCTTCTCCTGAACACTGAAGCCATTAGAAGCATATTCTTAGGTGACTTTTGATTTTCCAGGGATGCCCCTCACCAAAAGACGTGTCTCGCCCATGGCCATGAAGTCATTTTGTGTTTGTACACCTACCAGTACAGTGATTTTCAACTCTGGAAGCACACTAGAATCAGGTGGAATCTTTTATTAATTGAAGGGGGTGCTGGACAAAGCTCACCAGATGATATTGATGTGTTTCACAAAAGAAAATCCCTTTGCCGGGAAATGGGTTGTGTGAGTTAAGCATGTACACTGAGGTTAGGTGTTATTGGGAGAGCTGGGTCCTTCAGAATTCCTATAATTGTTTGGGTGGGAATGGAGATCAGACCTTGGGTCTATTTGCTTGTGAAGCCGACGGGCTCAACAGGTAGGATACACTTCTTTCTTGTATCCTCCTCAAACTGTCTCTATCTTGTTCTTGTTGTTTCTGTCATTGATATTTTATTGGGATTGGTATAGAACTCAAGAAGTCAGGCATAGCTGAGAAATAGAGGCAGTTCCCATGTCAGGAACAAGGTATTTCCTTATAGTTCATTTGCGAGTTGGTTCTTTGTTGTATGTAAATGGTCAGCAAATGGAGGACTGCCCTTTCGTTTCTAATTGTTTGTTGCTTACTTTTCCTGCTTCTTTCAACCCGACCACAGAGCAGACCTCCCACACTCCTGTGTCCTTTGTTGCTTATTATTCAGTTCACACGCAAGGGTGTGTGGAGCTGGCACGCACCAGCTCATGGGAGCTAATTGTCTGTGTCTCTTCCCAACTCTGCATTCAGTGACATTACACTGGGAGCCTGAAATTGGCCATGGTGGCCGTATTTGCACCGTGAAAACCAGCAAATGCTACAAATCAGGGCTCCCCCCCAACCCTTGCCGAGAGCCAGTTGCTCAACATTCCCCAGCACACCACTGAGCGCACAGCTTCATATTTCAGAAAACACATAAAACAAATGAAGAGGATACTATTCGTGGTGAAGAATTGACTGTGTGCATTTCTGTCACCCCTCCTAAATCATGGCAAACAACCACCAAGAAAAGGTGTAAGTCAATGATAGAAGAAGCAGACCAGTGGCTGGAGGGGTGCATGGGATACCTCTCCAACACCACTCCACAACCTCTTGTTCTAGCCACCGTAGCACCAAATCAGAGCAGGGAGGGCATTCGCTGACTTCCAGCAGGCAGCACCTGACAAGGTCTTACCTCCTGCCCCAGTCTTCCCTGAGGCATGGGGGGAATGCAGATGCTCCTAGGCTTCTACAGCTTGGCAGCCTGTAAGTGTGGGGTGGTCAAGTCTCATGGGGTAAACCTTTGACTAATAAGAGAGATGGGGTGATCGGATCCCTCACAGTGTGGTCCCACAAGATCAGTCTGCTGTACTTAACTGGCCAGCACATCCTCGTATGGGCTCTCGCTCCTTCCGATGTCCCTCCCCATTACCTGGAGTCCCACTTCCTAGTACAGTGGTAGCTCATTAGCCTTTGCTTCTGCTCAGCCCAGACCAGGACCAAATGTATGGAGGCCGGTGGATAGATGGTGAGGAGGGAGATGCTGAGGCCCAGCTGATAGCAGAGAGTACAGCACGGGGTTGGAACCCCGTGGAGGAGGACTGGTCTACCCCCATGGACTCTGGATGCCCAAGAATAAGAAACACTGCCTGGTGGAAGGTGGAACAGAAAAGTAGACCGAAAAGGGTGGGGATATGGGGGGAATAGAGTGCAGTCTGTAACTTTGACCAAGGGCCAGCTCTCTACTCCAGGCAACTCAAGATAAACATGGGGTCCAGTGAGACCAGGGAGGATGAATCCATGGTATGTGGAGACATTCAACAAAACAGCTAGCCAGGACTCTTTCAAAGGTCACTATCAGAGGGGCAAATCTAGATTTAAAGAACCCAAAAAGAAATGATGGTGCAATGCATAAAACTTCACTGGATCCTGGTTCAAAAAATAAAAGACAGTGAACATATACATGCTAGCTGGGGAGAACTAATATGCAATGGCTATTAGATGACATAAAATTTATGTTAATTTTTTTAGGTATGACAATAGTATCGTGGATATGTTGGGAAAATGTCCTTACTTTTAGGAGATACCTGCTGAAGTAGTTAGGGATGAAGTGATATTATGCCTATAACTTGTCTTCAAATAATTCTGAAAATAAATGTGTGTACATAAATACAGATATATGCATTATACACGTAACCACACACACATAGATAAAACAAATATATCAACCTGTTATCAGCAGTTGAATCTAGGTAAACGATACCTAAGTGTCATTGTATTATTTCAATTTTTCTATTTCTTTCAAATTTATAAAAAAATGGGGATGGGAGGCAATAGACTGATGGTTTCAAGAATCTGAGGAAATGTTTTTTTCATTTAAAAAAGTATACAGGGGCGCCTGGGTGGCTCAGTGGGTTGAAGCCTCTGCCTTCGGCTCAGGTCATGGTCCCAGGGTTCTGGGATCAAGCCCTGCTCATCAGGGAGCCTGCTTTCCCCTCTCTCTCTGCCTGCCTCTCTGCCTACTTGTGATCTTTGTCTGTCAAATAAAAAAATAAAAATATTTTTTTAAAAAAGCATACATACGTACATACACATATAATTTCACACAAATACATAAATATATCATCAGTGGCTTTTTTTTTTTAAATATTTCTTTATTGTGAGTGCATGAGAAACCGGGGTTGTGGAGGGCAGAGAGAGAGAGAGAGAGTCTCAAGCAAGCTGCACCCCGAGCAAGGAGCCTGATGGGGGGCTCAATCCCAGGACCTTGAGGTCACAACCTGAGCCAAAATCAAGAGTCAAACTCTTAACCAGCTGAGCCACCCAGAAGCCCCATTATCAATCCCTTTTAAAAAATGGTCTTATTTTTTGTTTTCCTTTCTCATTTGACTTACTTTTCTCCTTCTCCTTTTCCTTCCCACTTCCCTCCAGCACCAACATAAGTAACTTATGTTAGCAATCTACAATAAAGAATTTCTTAATTTTCCATGCTCATAAAATCATGCATAGACACAAAAATGCACATATAAGTACACATTTGCATATATACACATGGAAGGGGCTTTACACTTTATTTCACACGTATTGTGTTATTTTCCTCTTAAACACTCTTGTGGGTTTAAATGATACTACATCGCTACTTTAGTCAGAAATTCCCTTACCACTGGTAAGCTTAAGGCTCTTTTCCTGTTTGCTGGTCTTTCCAGTTTGCACTCGCATGAACACCCTGTTCACTTCTCTATTGGGTTTCTATCAGCTTGTTATTGTCAATGTATAAGAGCTCTTTGCATGTAATAGAAATAGTCTTTGTCATCTCTACTGCTTATTTTTAAAACTATTACTTGTTGACTGTGTTTATAAATCATTCACTGTACAGAGGTTTTTAATTTTTATATATTTAAATATGTCTTTCTTTTTCTTTTAAAGCTTTTGAATTGGTCTAATAAAAAAAAAAGGTCTCCTCACTCCTAAATTATAGACAGAGTTTGCTAGGTTTTCCTTCTTGTATTTATTTCATAATACAGCTGTAATTTATTATCAAGTAGAATATAAAACAAGGATTCATTTTTATTTTCTCCTAGATGTTGGGTGAATTGTGCCAACAAGATTTATTAAATAATCTTGCCCTTTCCCAAAAACTAACCACCACTATTGTCATATATAAGTTCTCTTCCAGCTCTAATTTCAGATTCACAGTTCTGATTCACTCATCTATTTGCCTGTTCTGAAAAAAATATACCATATTGATTTCACTCCAGTACCCTTATTGTATGGTCTGCCACCAGTAAGACAAATTTCTCCTCATTAAGCTTCTCTTTTTACACATTCCTGACTACCATCTAGGATTTACTCATTCTTAGAATTTTTTGGATTATTTTTGTTACTATAAAAATTCCAATGGCATTTTTTTTTACAGAAATAGAAAAACAATCTTAAAATCATTTGAAGCCACAAAAGACCCTGAATAGCCAAAGAAATCCTAAGAACAAAGCTGGAAGCATCACACCTCCTGATTTCAAACTATATTACAAAGCTGTAGTAATCAAATAAGTATGGCATTGGCATAAAAACAGGCACACAGAACAATGGAGCAAAATTGAGAGCCCAAAAATAAAGCCTCACATTTATGGCCAATGAATATTTGACAAGGGGGCAAGAATAGCCAATGAAGGAAAGATATTGTCTTCAATAATGATGCTGAAAAAAGTGGACAGTCACACACATTTTTAAAAAATGAAACAGGACCCCTATCTTTCACCACTCACAAAAATTAACTTGAAATGGATTAAATACTTAAACATATGACTGCAAAACTCCTACAAGAAAATACAGGAGAAAAACTCCTTGACATTGGTTTTAGCAATGATTTTATAAATGTGCCCCTAAAAGCACAAGTACCAAAAATAAACAAGTAGGAGCTTCTGCACAGCAGGGAAATCATCAAGATGAAAAGGCAATCTACAGAATGGGAGAAAATATTTGCAAACCATACATCTGAAAGGTGGTTAGTATCTAAAATATACAAGGAATTTATATAACTCAACAGTAGAAACAAAACAAAATGAAAAAACAAATAATCCAATTTAAAAATGGGCAAAGGACCTGAATAGAGATTTTTCCAAAGAAGATATTCAAATGACCAACAGGTACATCAACAGGTGCTCAATATTACTAATCATTGGGAAAAGGCAAATTAAAACCACAGTGAGATGTTACCTTGATACCTATCAGAACAGCTATTCTAAAAAAGATGAGAGATAGGTACTTCCAAGGATGTGGACCAAAAGGAATCCATGTACATTGTAGGTGAGACTATGAGTTGATGCAGACACTATGGAAAACAATATGGAGGTTCCTCAAAGAGTTTTAAAAAACAGAACTACCATATGATCCAGCAAGCCCACTTCTGGGTATTTATCTGAAGGAATGAAATCACTGTCTCAAAGAGACATCTACATCCCTATGATCATTACAGCATTTTTACAATAGCCAAGATTTGGAAACAACCTAAGAATTCACTGATGGATGAATGGATAAAGAAAATGTGCTACTCACACATACATACAGCTTTCCTTTTGGTTGTATCCACTTTGTATTGCTTTACCAACCCACTATTTTCAACCGTTTTTTGCCATTTATCTTTAAATATGTATACATTGTATTTAGCTGGCTTTGTTGTTTTTTTTTTCCATTTTTAAAAATTCCCATATAGTTAACATACAGTTTTATATTGGTTTCAGGTATACAATACAGTGATTCAACAGTTCTATACATTCCTCAGTGCTCATCATGATAAGTGTACTCTTAATCCTCTTTATCTATTTTGCTCATTCCTCCCCACACCCACCGCCCCTCTGGTAATCATCAGTTTGTTCTCTATAGTTAAGAGTCTGATTTTTTGTTTGTTTGTTTGTCTCTTGTTTTTATTTTGTTGTTATTCATTAGTCTTGTTTCTTAAATTCCACATATGAGTAAAATCATACGGCATTTGCCTTTCTCTGTTTGACCTATTTCACTCAGTGTTATACTCTCTAGCTCCTTCCATGTTGTTGCAAATGGCAAGATGTCATTATTTTTTATATAGCTGACTTATATGTTCCATTGTAATAAACCACATCCTCTTTATCCTAGCTGAGTTTGGTTTTAAACACCTAATATGACAACCTCTGTCTTTAGTGGTAGGATTTAGTTCATTCATATTTAATACAATGATGGATATACTTTGTATTATTCCTTCTGTCTTTATTATTTTAAGTGTTGTGTCCTCTTGTACATTTTCTTATTTTTGCATGTCTGATCAAGTCGCATTTCATCTTTCCTCTCAAAATTTTTTAAATTTTTTTATTTGCCATAGTCAACTTGGACTGCTATAACAAAATACTGTGAACTGGGTGGCTTATAAACAACAGAAATTTATTTCTCACTGTTCTGGAGGCTGGAAAGTCCAAGATCAAGGTACCAGCACTTCAGTGTCTGATGAGAGCCTGCTTCCTAGTTTACAGATGACTGTCTTCTCACTGTGTCTTCACATGGCAGATGGAGCAAGCTAGGTCTCTGGGGTTTCTTTTATTAGGGCAGTAATCTCAATTGTGAGCCTTCATCTTCATGACCTAATCACCTCCCAAAGGCCCAACTTCATAATATCATCACCTTGGGAATTAGGATTTCTGTATATGAATTCTGAAGGGGTACAGACATTCAATCTATCGCATTATTATAAAATGAAACACATACCCAAAACTACATAAAATAAGTATATGACAATGAATTAATATAAAGTGAACACCTTGTAACCACCACCTCTGTTAAAAACTACCCCACGAGTCTCTCCAAAAGACTAATTTCTTTCAGTGTAAAGGACCAGACATTGGGCAGTAGAATTGCACATTACTACTGAACTAAGTTGGTGTTCTGGGCTGAATTGTGTTCCCCACAAAGTTCATGTGTTGAAGTCCTAATCCGCAGTACCTCAAAATGTCACTGTGTTTGGAGCTAGGGTCTTTAAAAGGATAATTAAATTAAAATGAGGTCATTAGGGTTGACCCTAATTCAATATGGCCAGTGTCCTTTTAAGAAGAAGAGATTAGGATACAGACAGAAGAAAGACCGTGTGAAGACACAGGGAGAAGGCAACCATCCACAGCCCAAGGAGCGAGGCTTCAGAAAGAACCCAACACCTTGATCTCAAAATTCCAGGCTCCAAAACTGTGAGAAAATAAATCTCCCTTGTTTAAGCCACCCAGACTGTGACCCTTTGTTGTTGTAGCTCTAGCAGACTAATCCAGTTGGCATTATATCTAGACCTTTTCAGCAGACAGCTAGAAAATAAACAAGCAAATACACACACATTTTATTTCCTTTTCTCTATTCCATTTCTGTCTCTCTCCTTCCCCACTGAAATCCCTGGTTTTCAAAGTCACAGGGGATGTTAAAATTAGAATGCCCTATAAATAATCATTTATTTTATCCTGTGTTATACGTGCAACAATCCCCGAATAATATTATTATTAGGTTTACTAAAAGTATGAAATACTTTTATATCCTCTCCCATTCTCCCCCATCATGGTAGTTTGACTATATTGTCAGAGCATATGACCATTATGCACTGGATGTGTTCTCTCTTTCCCTCAGTGGGTCTACATCTTGTGGGTAATTCTATTTAATGCACCAGGTAATGCCTACCTGGTGATCCTCCCGTTATTTAGGGTGTCTGAAATTTGCTCTCTAGTAAGTTCTGAGGAAGGGCTCATGGGATCAATACAATAATTGTACAAATTGTACAATAGTACAATTTGCCCATGATCCTTATACTTGAAAGTTAGTTTTGCTGGGTATAAAATCCTTGGCTCCCATTTTCTTTCCTTGGTTTGCAGGTTCCATCTGTTTCATGGGCATGCCTTTCTTGAAGATTTCCATAGGGTATTGTTCTGTTCTATGTTCTCTTTTTTTTTTTTTCCCAATAATAATTTTGCATGGGATTTGGCCTTAATACTTTTCTGTTATTTATTTTTATGGGAAATTAGTTCTGAACTTTAAGAATGACAAAGGGGTTTTAAAAAGTTTGCCTGACTTCACAGAGTTCCCTCTTCTGTTTTTGCGTAGTGCCCCAAAGTACTGTGTCTCATTTTCTGGACTCTGCTGCCTCTGTTCCTCTGCCTTGCTTTGACTTGGATCTTTCTTTCCTTTCCTCTTATCCCTTTCCTGCTCAATTTTTATATTCCCAGCATTTCCTCCCTCATCTGGGACCCCTTCATTTCTTCTTACCACAGGACTCTTACACTCACCTCTTTAGAAAGGGCAAAACCCCTCCTGGTTCCAGATGCTGCTTTCTGGTTTTCCCACCTTCTTTCCAGAGGGTAGGTACTTCCTGGCATTTTGAGGTTCTCTTGTACTTAGATTAATTAAATGCTACTCCATCTCTTCCTTCCTCCTGCAAACTGATGACAAGCAAGTCTTAGAGTTCTTGGTGTTTCTCCCACTCAGGTTTACTTTGGGGTAGATAGACACAATTTAGTATGGCCTAGTTTTGTTGTAAATGTTGTCCAAGGACCTAGGGTTTTGCTATATAGTTTCTCTCTGTTTTCACATAGACTTAGAGAAATTGATAAACTCATGTATTCATGAGTTCATACTAACAAAAAATGAATGAATCAATGAATAGTTGGGGAAGAATAGACAAAGCTTCTAGGCAGAAGCTCCACTTTCATTTATACACCCTTGCCATATAATAATCAGAATGACGCTTTGCCTCTGTAATCTTCCTCCCCAAAACCCATAACCCCATCCAATCATCAGATAAACATCAGGCAAATTCTAGTAGAGCATCACCCTACAGAACACCTGACCAGTCCTCCTCAAAACTGTCAAGATTCATCAAAAACAAAGTCTGAGAAACTGTCCACAGCTGAGAGGAGCCTGAGGAGATATGATAACTAAATGTATGGTGGTTTCCAGCATGGAATCAGAAAAAGGACATCATATTAAAACTAAGGAAATCTGAGTAAAGTATGAGATTTCGTTAATAATGAAGATATAATCAATAGCTGTTCATTAACAGTGACAAATATACCACACTAATGTAAAATGTTAATTACAGAAGAAACTGCAAGTGGGGCATATGCAAATTTTCTGTGGTATCAATTTTTCTATAAATCCAAAACTATCCTAAAATAGAAAAGTTACTTGTTTAATCCAGGGGCAGGAGAAGTGTCCAAACATGTAAGAAAGGCATTGTTCAGATATGAAGAAAAATCAAATGTGACATGATTTTAAGGAATTGAGAGAATGTAAAAATGGGGAATCCATTTGAATATTCCCTTTCCCTTTGAGTGGCCCGGGAACAATGACGGTGGACCTATAGAGAAGGAAATACTATCCTCATACCAGACCTGGTTCTTTCGTGAAAAACATTTGCATCGTCATGTTAACATAAATCCTATTTACAGATTTCAACCCTGTAAGTTTATTTGTGTAGAATGTTAGCATTCTTTGCAAAATGAAAGGAAATATACAACTCAGAGAAGTTGGAAAATAGAAGGAAGCAGGAGCCGTGGGAGATGGGGGTAACCATCTTGTCCCACAAAGAAGGAAGTGGACAGCACTATTCCTAGCTGGTAGAACAAGAAATAGAGAGTTCTGTCATTTTATTTATGTATTTATTTATTTATTTATTTAAGAGCCCTCTTGAGGTATAATTTACATACCACAAAATTCACCCTTTAAGTGCACAATTCAATGATTATTAGTGAATTGACAGATCTGTGCACCATATCAGCTCAGACTAAGCCTTCATACCCATTTGCAGGTGCTCCTCATTCCCACCCTCCAGCTCCTGGAAACCACTAATATTCCTGTCTCTATTCATTTGCCTTTTCTGGACATTTTGCATCCAGGGAATTATATAGTATGTGGTCGTTTATGTCTGGCTTCTATCACGTGGCATGTTCTCAAGGCTTGTCCATGCGGTAGCATGTGTCAGTACTTCCTTTTTATTGGCGAATAATATTTTCATCTGACTAGAGCATGCTTCATCCATTCCTAAATGAATATACATACGGGTCGTTTCCACCTTTTGGTGATTATAGATAGCACTGCTGTGAACATTTTCGGGCAAGTCTTTGTGTGGGCATATGTGTTTGTTCTTCTTGGGACATGTTTAATTTTTTAAGAAACTTCCAAACTGTGGATAAATAATAGGTATGTGTGTATAGATACAAACTATAAAGAAAACAAAAAATAATGATATAATTATGGGGTGGGAACCATGAAGTTACCAAGCACAATGACCTGGTGGTTAAAGAGATGGCCTGTGAGGAGCGGGACTGGCATGCAGGTGGTGAAGCAAGGGGCCACTATCGATCCCTCTGTGCAGCTTTATTTTTTGACCTTGTGCATGTGCTACTTCAATTTGAAATTTTTTAAGTAAGAGATAAACAAGTAGGTGCACATAGACCAGGAGGGAAGCAATGGGAGCTGTGTAGGAGCAAGACAATGGATCGGGGTGCTCGTGCTGGAGATAAGGAAAAGGAGATAAATTCTAGTGGTCTTCAGGGTGAACACTTGAAAACACTAGAAACAGTTGAATGTCAGCCTGGGCCTGTGCTGTTGGAGTCACGCACAGTCATTGTAATCATTCATAGTCAATAGGTAATGTCGACATTGAGAAACCTCTATGTTGAGGATTCAATTTTCTAATGTCCTAAGTTAATTAGAATTGTCTAGAAGGAGCAGCTTCTCTGTTTGGTATCGTATCATGTAAAATGACGGGCTTTCGGTAGACTTCCTTTGTGTGCTTTTTAATCACGTCATCATTTAGATATTTTCAACCCAAGGACACCTATTCAGGTAAGAGTAAGTCAGATAATGGCATTAGTTTTTCCCCATACCAAAGAGGATAGGGTGAACAGTTTCCAGGACTCTGGGGCCAGACACTGGCAATCCTCTTGGGCTTTCCCCAAAGAGCCTTAAGATGCCTGCAGCAGTTCCAGGCTTCACATCCTCACATGACAACATTTGGAAGCAAAAAGGATGCGAGAGTTTATTCTAACATGTCTCTCTCTCCTATCAGGAGGAAAGTCTTTTCCAGAAGCCCCCAGCAGATTCTCCTTTATCTTGCATTGACTAGCATGGCTCACACACTCAAGCCCGAGCTGCAGAGATGAGTTATCATCTGTGGATGGGCAGATACAGTAGTCTCTTGGGGCTGTCATTACAAAATGGCCCAGCCTGGGGGGGCTTAAGCAACTGAAATTTATTTTCTCACAGTTCTGGGGGCCGGAAGTCCAAGACCAAGGTGTCAGCAGGGTTGGTTTCTGGTGAGAGCTCCCTCTCTGGCTTGCAGTTGGCCATCTTGCCTCTGGGTCCTCACACGACCTTTTCTCTATGCATATGCACTCCTGGTCTCTTCTTATAAAGACAAGAGTCATTGCGGATTCAGGCCCTACCCTTTGGACTTCATTTAACCTTAATTCCCTTCTTAAAGTCTCCACCTCCAAATACAGTCATATGGGGGGTTAGGGCTTCAAAATCTGATTGGAGGAGGGGGAGACAACAATTTAGTCTCTAACCATAGACCACCAGGATCATCTACCCACAATTACCAGATTGTGGGAGATAATTCTGGCTACTGTTCATCTCTGAAATAGTCTTTATGAATACACACACTTGTGCTTTTCTTTGTTCTCATTTTATAATAACGAAGATCGTGGTACAATAGACTTTCCAGACAGCCAGGGGCAGGCAGTGCTTCCGGCTTTTCCCACCAGAGCTGTGAACTCTTCCCACTGTCCTCTCTAGCCCAGAAACCACCCTCTGCCTATCACTTAACACTGCTCACAAGGGTCTTGACTTTTAAGCAATGCGACATCAGTGTGTATTTAAATGCCATCCATTACCATCAAACAGTGACATTTACTTCATTTGTAATTCAGAAAAAGAAAACACAACTCTGAATACAGCAAAGAGACACTCATATCAAAGATAATGGACCCAAACAATTGCCGTCCCTTGTATCTGAGTTTGGAAAACAGAGCTAATAGAAGATTAAAGAGAAGGCCCAGGAGCTGTAGGAACAAGTTGGAGCAATCACTTGTCACTTGAGGTTAGCACAGAAGTTATTTTAACAAGATATTACTTGCAGAATTTCCACCATAAATCTTTTATTAAGTCCAAGAATCTCAGTCAAGACATTTTCCATGCAGGATTGTCAGAAATAATGCTCCTTCATCCCTTCCTTTAAAACCCGAGGATGAGAGAAGCTAAGTGCTGAACCGGCTGACCTTCACATAAACCTAATATTATTATTGATTTTCCTCTACTCAGAGAGGCAAAATATATTTTTTGGAAGCTCCCATTAACGAGCCTGTTTGGATAAGCCTGGACAAAGTCAATGAGTATTTATTTTGCACTCCTACTTGCTTGGAGCCAAAGCCCCCAGTTGGGCGTAAAAAGCCTCCGTACATTTTGATTGCTCTGTGTCACCCCTGGGCACGATAAAGAAAGGGCAGTGGAGACAGCCTCGTCAGAGGGTGAAAAATACTGTAGAATTCCAGCAACCTTAGCAGGCCTTGCTGACCTTCCCAATTAGGCAGGATTATTTATTCTTAGAGATTTCAAGGAAGAAGTCCTTACTCCTGCTCTGTAGCCCCACTCTGGCATTTCATCTAACATTTCCTCCCCAACACCCAATAATCTGGTTCTGTCCCCTGCAAAAGTCTATATTCTTTTTTTTTTTTTTTAACTGCATGAGGATGTCTGGCTGCTCTAACACCATCGCTTGAAAAGACCATCTTAGACTATCTTTTCTCCATTCCATTGTCTTTGCTCCTTCAAAGACCAGCTGACTACTTATGTGGGTATATTTCTCTCTCTATGCCGTTCCATTGATCCATTTGTATATCCCTTCCCCAATAGCACACTGTCTCGAGCTTTATAGTAAATGTTGAAGTCAAGGAGTCAGTCTTGCGACTTTGTTCTTCTCCTTCAATATTGTATTGGTCAGTTTTCTGGGTTTCTTGCCTCCATATAAATTTTAGAATCAGTTCTTTGCTATCCACAAAATAACTTGCTCGGATTTTGATGTCCATTTCAACTGGAAAGTTCTCTCTGCCTCAATTGTATTTTGTGTCTTTACATTCTTTTCCATATTAAAAAAAAAAAAAACTTTTGAGGAAGTGCCAGACTTCTCATTTCTTTCCAAAGCAGGAAGTTTTATTGACCTTGATTTGGTACAAAAAAGATTGGGGCCAAACCTTGGTCCCCAAAGGCCACTGTGTGGGTGTCAGCTTCACTGAAGGAGCTGGGCTCTTGGTTTATTATTGATCAATTGTCAACATTTTCTACATTAGGATTACTCTCCTGGAATTTAAGACTAATTAAAATAAAAATCCATCATTTAGACAATGGGGATGTTTGAAATAAAGCAGAAATAAACACTCTACAGAAATTATGTGTTAAAAAAAGAAATTATGTGTAATATATACTTGATACAGTTATCCTCTTGGCCTTTGGTTTAAAAAAAAAAAAAGATTTCGTTAAATAGGTTGTTAATATTCTGACACATGCCAATTTTTTTAGGTTTTCCCAGACTCTGTAAATCGGATAATTAAAATACATGGTATATTAAACAAGGCAATTATAAAGGGGGGACTTTCAAAATAAACCAATGGAGACTGAGTGGGTTATAGAATGCTTATGTTATGCTACATAAAGTGATTTTAAAATAGTTTAAATTTTAGCAGTGCGGGTACTTAATGTGGACTGTGGCCCAGCAAGAACAAAATTCATTAGCCATACTATTTACCTACAACGTGCCCTGTCTTCTGCTGCTAATGTCTGCCAATTCTGAAAGGAGATAACTCGTGATTCCTACACGTCTCAAAACTTAGGGATTGTTTGAGTTTTGTTCTATCCTGTTTTAATGCTTTAAATAACACAAATTTTGTACCTATCATACTGACCCTGGGTACAGTTTTTCATATCCTGAAGGTTGAGGATACATTGGAACAATCTCTATAAAAGACAATTTGGAGATATCAGTCAAAAATGTAAATGCACACTCCCTCTGACCCCGTGGTGCTGCCTGTAATGATTTCGTTTACGGATCGGCTCACAGACGTGCCCAAAGATACACAAACAATGGTATTTGCCGAGACGCTGTTTGTAACAGCAAACTAGTGAGAAGCAAACTCCGTGACCATCAGTAGGAGCCTGCTTACAAAAATTATGGTACCTTCATAAAATAGAATACTGGTTTCTTTTAAAAAGATTTTATTATTTATTTGACAGAGAGAGACATCACAAGTAGGCAGAGAGGCAGGCAGAGGGAGAAGAGGAAGCAGGCTCCCTGCTGAGCAGAGAGCCCGATGCGGGGCTCGATCCCAGAACCCTGGGATCATGACCTGAGCCGAAGGCAGAGGCTTTAACCTACTGAGCCACCCAAGCGCCCCAAAATGGAATACTGTTAACCTTTCATTTTAAAAAAGTACAGAATCTGTATGTACATAGAACTATCTTCAAGATGCTCTTTCAAGGTTAAAAGAGTAAGTTATAGTGTGTGCAAAATGCTGCCATTTGTGCAAAGACCCACTATGTAAACTTAGACCCTATCCCTGGAAAAATTCCAAAGAAACTAGTAGCAGTTGTTGACTGTAGGGAGAGAACCAGGTGGGGGTGAGGAGATCTTCCCTCGTACAACTTTGTAGCTTTGAGTTTGTATAGTTCGCCATTCTACCTGTGGATAATATAATCATTTGGTTTTTAATAAGATATAATTTAAGTAAATTTACAAATTTAGTGTAAACTTTAAAATATAAAAATAAATAATATAAAAACTAAATCTAACACAATAAGTAGTAAAAATAATTATCACCCCAGATTCCCAGCACCCAGAATTAACCACTTTTTAATATTTTGCCATATTTGCTCCCCAGTTTTTGCCTGTTTATTATTTTTATAAAGATTTTATTTATTTATTTGACAGACACAGATCACAAGTAGGCAGAGAGGCAGGCAGAGAAGGGGGTGGGAAGCTGGGTCCCTGCTGAGCAGAGAGCCCGATGCAGGGCTTGATCCCAGAACCCTGAGATCATGACCTGAGCTAAAGGCAGAGAGTTTAACCCACTGAGCCACCCAGGCGTCCCTGCCTGTTTATTATTTTTAAAGATTATATGACCATTATGAACCCCTTGTTCTTTTTTAAAAAAATTAAACCATTCCAGATAAAGCTAAACTCCTTTGACCTTCAACACATCTGGACATACCCTCACGCCTCACCAGAGGAGGCCCCCATGGGTAGTGGTCATCCTTGTACTCCTAGGCGGTACTCTTTTTTTTTTTTTTTCTTACATTAATTGTGAATTTCTTTATTTAAAAATATTTGTATGCCAATTTTTTTTTGGAGTACACAATGTTAACATTAGTTTCAGATGTACAACCTAGATAATGCTCTTACTGATCCTCTCTCTATAGAAAACATTTTGTGCCTTTAAAATTTTGCATAAATGATATCATGGAATAGTCCTCATTCTCCAACTTATTATGTTTATATATATGTGTGTGTGTACACACACACACACACACACACACATATATATATATATATATATTTTTTTTTTTTTTTTACTGCGATTCTATCTTTTGAGGTTCTTCCATTTGAATGGGTACAGATCTTGCTCAGGGTTTGCTTTTTCGAGATAAAAATTCCCATTGCTCACTTGCCTCCTGGGTATCTTCTGGTTCTCCTCATCATAATGAACTTCCATCCACTCATTTCTTCAGCACACATTTACGGTGCACCTGCTAGGCCTAAAGCACCATGGGAATAGGAAGATGCAGTTTCTACCTTAATGGAGCTCAGAGGATGGGACAAGAGGTCAGACACAGACTGTACACGGTGTAGAAAGTGGTCCCTGCCAGAAGAGAGTCTGGGAGTTTGGGGGAAGCTTGATGCCTTCCAACTGAGTAAAACTACAGGATTGCTTCTGGTTGGATTAACTTTTGTTACTATTTTCATTACACGCAGTGTCTGGGGCCTTGTCTGTGTGGTTTACGTGGATTTTCTGTAGCTCTGTGAGGTGTGATACTTGTCCTGTCCCATAGACTCAGAAAAAGAGCCTTTGGAGAAGTTGAAGGAACTTGTTCACAGTCACCTGGCTAATGAGTGGTAGATTAGCTCTAGTCCTTTCAAGAACCCTTCAAAGTGGATATAATCCTCAATTTATGGTGAAGAATCAGAGGCTCAGAGAGGTTAAAGAGCTCCCCTAACCAAGTCACTCCACTGGTGTTTCGTACGTGTGTTCCTTGAGTCCACACTGTCGCCGGAATCAAGTGTGTTTGTCCAGGCATTCCAGGCTTGCTTGACGAGGTCAGGGTCAGCAAACCCTGTGGACCTGCAGCAGGTGCAGGACCTGGTTGGATCCAGGTGCCCACTGCACCTGCTGCACTCGGGTCCTTGCATGGTTTATGATCCCTGACGCCCAACCCCTCACCCTATCCTTAAACTTTCTTCCCTTTCCGTGTCTTTAGTCACATGACTTCTTTTGACTTGAGTTTTTCTTTCTTCCTGCCTGTGAGTTTCACCTTCCAAATGTCTTTGTTGTGGCCAAACTTTCTATTTGAATGACATTTTACACGCCACACGGTGCTTTATCTCTACTTGCTCCCCATCACTCCCTCTGTAGAGACAACTTCCTGTTCACTCCATAGATAGCCTGCACAATCCATGTGCTCCCAGGGGCTGCTCTTGTTCCCTCACACCCACCAGAACCCCAAGACAGGCGCATGTAGGCCAGTGGGATAACCCTGTATCCCTAGCCACAATGGTCGGTTCAAAGGTGGATGCTTAATCTAAGTTAGGCCTGTTAGAGACTTTCCCAAACTTTTCTCTCTCTCTTTGGGATCAAGAGCTGTAAGGAGAATGTAAGTTCAGCTGCCAGCTGCCAGCTGCCATTCACTACATGGAAAGAACATGTGTGGGAATTAAAGCAGCTATAGGCAAACAAGCTGGAGGTAGAAAAACTGACAGAACTCTGATAACATCATTTGAACCCCTGGATCCAGCCATTCCTGATTTCCCCCAAGATTTCCCAGTTACGAATGTAAATATACTGCCCCCCCCTTTTAGTTATATTTTATGGCTTGCAGCCCAAGCAGTCCTGAACAGTTTATACCTCAATATATAAAATACTTTAAAAATTCAATTTTTATAATATCTCTTTTGAAATAAAAACAGCAAGACTTTTATAATCACACAAAAATTAAAGTCAGGAGCTATAGATGAAGATTGCAGTATCAGCAACAGAAGTCAATCCATTTCTTTATTTTGGGTTCTCAACATCAATAGAATCTTGAGTCAAACAGATGTGGAGCTACAAATGGTAGTACTTTTAAGCGGGTTACTTAAACACCTCAGGCTGGTCTCCTAACTAATTTCAAAAGCTTGAAAGAGAATTACGTCAGTTTTGAGAACCATCAAAAGTATAACAAAATCATTCCCACAAGGGTGGGAAGTTTATACTAGTGAGAGCTGAGTGTTAAATTTTGGGGCATTTGTTGCCAATTCTTAGATCAGTGCAGCTTGGAATTGGCTATGTTGAGAATATTTACACCAGGGAAATTAGCAAACACTAGAAATCAAGGTGGGGGTGTTTTCCCCCCATGGAACTGGTTGTTAAACATTTGCTAGCACACTGCTGGCTCCTATTTCTTTTACATTTTTATTGCAGTGTTACATACATACAATACAGTGTGCAAATCTTTAGTGTTCTCTTGATGGATGAATTTTAACCATATATGCACCTAAGTAACCATCATCCTGATCAAGGAATAGAATGCCTACAATACGCTAGAACACTCCCACACTTCTTGTTTCTTGTGGTTTTGATTCTAGCCATTCTAAGACAGATGTGTTTTGATTTGCACCTCCCTGATTGTGAGTGATGTAGACCATCTTCTCCTGAGTCTGTTGGCTAGCTGTATATCACCTTTGGAAAAATGTCTATTCAGGTGCTCTGCCAATTTTTAATCAGACCATTGGGGTTTTTGTTGTTGAGTTGTATAAGTTCTTTGTATATTTTGGATACTAATCCCTTATCAGATACATCATCTGCAAATATCTTCTCCCACTCAGTGTGTTGCCTTGTTGTTTTGTTGATGGTTTCCTTTGCTATGCAAAGGCTTCTTATTTTGATGTAGTCGCAATAGTTTAAATTTGCTTTTGTTTCCCTTGCCTCAGGTGACGATGTAGAAAATGTTTCTACAGCTGATGTCAGAGAAATTACTTCCTATATTTTCTTCTAGAATTTTTGTGGTTTCAGTTCTTACATTTGACTATTAACTCATTTTGAGTTTACATTTATGCATGTTATAATAAAGTGGTCCAGTTTCATTCTTTTACATGTAGCCGTTCAGTTTTCCCAGTGCCACTTGTGAAGACGGTGTCTTTTCCACATTGTATATTCTTGACTCCTTTGTCAAAGGTTACTTCACCATATAAGTGTGAATAAGGGTTTATTTCTGGGCCCCCTATTGTGTTCTATTGTTCTATGTGTCTATTTTTATGCCAGTACCATACTGTTTTGATTACTGCAGTTTTGAAGTGTATCTTGAATCTGGGATTGTGGTACCTCCTGGTTGTTCTTCTTTCTCAGGATTGCTTTGACTATTTGGGACCTTTTGTGGTTCCATACAAATTTTAGGATTATCCTAGTTTTGTGGAACATGCTGTTGGTATTTTGATGGGGATCACATTAAATCTATAGACTGCTATGGGTAGTATGGACATTTTAACAATATTTGTTCTTCCAATCCATGAGCATGTTTGTGTCCTCTTCAGTTTCTTTGATCAATGTTTTATACTTTTCATAGTATAGGTCTTTTACCTCCTTGGTTAAGTTTATTCCTAGGTATTTTATTATCTTTGGTGCAAATGTAAATGGGATTTTTCCCCTTAACTTCTCTTTCTGCTACTTTATTACTAGTGTACAGAAATGCAACAGATTTCTGCATGTTAAATTGTATCCTAGATTGTTTCCAGTTTTCAAATAAAGCTGGTATGAACATTTTTGTACATTCTTTTGGGGGATCGGTAAACGTATGTCTTTGGGTATATACCTAGTAATCTCATTACTGGGCCATAGGAGATATGCTTGCACAACTTTATAGATTACGTGAGATAGTTTTCCAAAGGGATTACAGCAATGAACTCTCCATGAGCAATGTGTGACAGTTCTTATTCTCACCAACAGGATTAACAATCTTTCTAGTCTTAGCCACTCTGGAGAGTGTATAGTGATGTCTTATTATGATTTCAATTTGCATTTCCTGGTATGTCGAGCATCTTTTCACATGTTTATTTGCCATCTGAACATTATTTTTTGGAAGTAATTGTTCAAGTCCTTTCCTTATTGACTAATAGGGGCTCTTTTTATATTCTGGACACAAATTCTTTGTCAGATATATATGTTGCAAATATCTTCTCCAATCTTTGTTTTGCCTTTTCACTCACTTAATAGCATATTTTGATGAGTAACAGTTCTTAATTCTAATTACATCTCAATTTTTTTAAGTTCTTAATTTTAATGAAGTCAAATTTGGTTATCTTCTCTTTTGGGGTAGCATTTGTGAGAATGTATGTATCCTAAGATGTTTTTGTCTAACCCATGATCATGAAGCTATTCTCCTCTTTTCCTTTAGATGATACATTGTTCTACCTTTTCAGCTGCCTCCATGTTTTATCAAATATAGATCAGACAGTAGGCACTTTAAATTCACTAGTTCCAAAACCACCATAAGACAGCATTATCATAACATAAACTGTAACTGCCCACTTGACTAATTTTGTAGTCTAGCAACATGTAACAGGTAGAGGCACTTGAATTTGCCTAGACTTTAATTGGGCACAACATATGGGTTCTATGATTCAGAAAAAGGCCAGTGTATAGCAACAATCTCCCTTATAGAAGCACATTTATTAGACTTTTACACCTAACCCCAGAATGATCCCAGATTACAGCCTTATTCCAGGGTCAGCCAATGTGACTGAAGGTGTAGCCCCACCTGGTTAAAACTGAGCTATTACACATTTGTGTGGACATGATAGATTTTTTAAAAAATGAAAGTCCTATAAAACCTGTCAGTAATCTATTCCAGACAAAAATTTTAAGTCAAATATTTGATATAACATTGGTGATTCTAGCTTAAAACCCACTGTCTGATATTTAAGTTTTATAAAATTCAAAAGAAATCTGCTGCAGTCATCCACTCTTGGAAGCTCACCAGCCTGGAAATCCCTTTTGATGACAAAGCAGATATTACACTCCACTCTCCATGACCGATGGAAATCATGCCTGCCTTCCAATAGCAGGGAGATCTGTCCTTCTTCATTGTGATGATGTACAGAAATTTATAACGTTCAATAAGCCATGCAGCAGCAATCAATACCGATTTACAGCTGCATCTCAATGAGTCTTTAAATATTTAGGCCATTGCTTTACTTAAGTTACTCACTCAATTATCCCGTATGCAATCCTTATGCATTCAACAAAACGTTGATTAAATATCTCCTACTCTGTTTAGCGTTTCTGTATTAGAAAATCACATTCTTGTAGAGAGCAAACAGGCAGCAAGCAAACCAACCCCAGGGAAAGCTGGAGGAACAGAAGGACAGGGTGCTGCTCTGATGTCCTTCTCAGCGCCCGCATATATTCTGGGGGGCACAGAGCAGTAGAAAAGGAAATAAAAGTAAGATGTACTCTTCACCCAATCTTATGAGAAGGCAATTTTACTCAAGAGGAAACTGAGGTTTTGGAGAGCTTGAGTAACTTGTGTAGGATCACACCACAACTTCTGGGAGGTGGGAGGTGGGAGGTGGAGACTGGGATTCAGATGCAAGTTTCCCTCACTCCAGATCTGTGCCTCATGCATCCCCCCCCACCCCCACCCCCACCCCCACCCCCGTGGTGGCCACATGCTGGGAGAGGGGATCAGAGCCAGGGCTGCCTGGGACAGCTTGTTTTATGTCAGGTGTTTCTAGGTGGATTTTGGTGGATTTAAGGTGAATATACCCAAGGAGCTTTTGATTGTGTGGGGGGGTCCATAGATTTCTCTCTTGCTGAGTGTTATGGTTAGGCTAGTGTTTTTGCTGATAAATGTGTGTGGACAGGCTTTTCAATTTCCTTTTCATTCCTGGAGATATTATTTAGTACATTTCTTTGATGGCTGGCGATGCACAAATCGGTTTTAATATCAATAATGTACCATTTGGAAAACATTCAGTTTCTAGGCCCGCCAAAAAAATATCCCTCAGATATTTCAGAATTTATTGAATCCAATCCTAGGAGGCTGTGGCAGAGTGGAGTTCCTTAAGCAGAAGAGTAAACAGATGGGCTTTGGAAAGCGCTCACGTTCTTAAGCACTGAATTCGTTTGGGACAGAATGGAGTCACATATGCCAACGCTTGTTGGCCAGCAGAGGGGTAGCAGGGAGACATCAAAACTACCATGACATTCTTCAAACCTTTGGGCTAAATTTGAGCCTCAGTGATCTGAGAGAAATGTTCCCAAGTTGCCAGGTGCCCCTTGGCTAGATAACTCAGGGACAGAATGTATGACTAGCTGACAGTAATGGGACACCCCAAAGGTGCTTAGAGAAGTTGAGAGCATTTGATGCCCAATACATTCTCAGGGCCACCTCGTCCTTGGGGCGAAGATCAGTAAAGCTGTGACTGCTAGCAGCTGGCCTCATCCAAAATGGTAACCCCCAAAACGAGCCCACTGGAGCAGCATGGGCTGGGTTCAGAAGGCTCTAGCTGCCACTTCATTCAAGGCATCTGCCTCCAAATGAACCCTTCCCTCTCTGGCTCCTTCATTCTCCTCCTCTTTGGGGCTCTTTCCCCTCCATCATCAATGACTCCCTCGTCCACATTCTTAGTGTGGACATTCTTTTTTTTTTTTTTTTTTAAAGATTTTATTTATTTATTTGTCAGAGAGAGAAGGAGAGAGAGTGAGCAAACAAGCACGGGCAGACAGAGTGGCAGGCAGAGGCAGAGGGAGAAGCAGGCTCCCTGCCAAGCAAGGAGCCTGATGTGGGACTCGATCCCAGGACGCTGGGATCATGACCTGAGCCGAAGGCAGCCGTTCAACCAACTGAGCCACCCAGGCGTCCCAGTGTGGACCTTCTTGATCCTGATCCTTGATCCACATCACTTGATCCTGAGGCCCTGTCCGGTTCCACCGTCCAGTCTCTTGTCCCTCTGTGTCTGGTGCTTCCATTTCCTCTCTGCACATCCCCACCTGAAACTCCTAAGGCCTGGCTTCCCTCCCCAACCTTCCACTGAAACCACTTCCTCAAAAAACACTGAAATCCCCGTAACCAGCGTGGAGCCCGGCATACCACAGGAGCTCGGTAAGTGACCTTTTCTACAGCTTCTCTTTCTTCCACTGTTCTAACTGGCTGAGCACTGCTGGCCATCCGTGTCCCACTGATACTCCCATTTCCCAGCTCGGGGGCCCTGAACCCCAGCATTCTCCTAATTCTCTGGCCAATCCTGGGCTTCCCATTTGGGTTCCTCAGACCCTTCCAGATCCGTGGCCACTTCTCTTCCCCAGTGCTCTCTTGACAGGAGCCATTATCATCCCCAGGCCAGGATTCCCAAATTCTACTTCCTTCTCACTAATTTTTTTTTAATTGAGGTGAAATTCACAGAATGTAAAAGGAAACATTTTAAAGTATACAGTTCAGCGGCGTTTAGTACATTAACAATGCTGTACATCTACCCCCTCTACCTGTCCCAGAACATTTTTATCATCCCCAAAGGACATTCAGTGCTCCTTAAGTGGTTATTCTCCATCTTGTCATCTCCCTTACCCTTGGCAACCATGAATCTACTGTGTTTCTGTGGGTTTACCAACTTGGAAAATTTCATTTAAGTGGAATCATACACATGGTCTTTTGTGTCTGGTTTATTTCACTTGGCGTAATGTTTCCAAGGTTCATCCATGTTGTGGTGCGTGTCAGGACTTCAGTCCTTTTTAATGGTTGAATAATATTCCAATGTGTGGATAGGTCACTTTTTTTTAATCCATCTATCTGTTGATGGATATTTGGGCTGTTTCCACCTTTAGACTAGTGTGATAGTGCTCCTCTGAACATGGTGTACAAATTTTCTTTTGAAACCAGTTTTCCATTCTTTGGGGTATGCACCTCAGAACAGAATTGCGGAGTCATATGACAATTCCACACTTTTGCAACAACTCTGGTCACTTAGGTCTGCCTTGGAAGGTGTCATGTACATCTGCACTTCTAGGGAGATCAGGAAAGCTGTGGCTGCTGACCTCATCCAAAACGGTAGCCCCCAACATGAGCCCAGTGGCGCAGAATGGGCTGGGTTTAGAAGGCTCTAGCTGCCACTTCATTCAGGGCATCCCCTTCCAAATTAACCCTTCCCTCTTTGGCTCCCTATTCTCACTGCACCATGATGAGTCCGGGGTTGGCCTTACACCCTCTACCCAGCCAGGCCATGCTCCTGCTGGTGGTCTTCTTGCCAGCAGGGGCCACCATTCCTCCAGTTTCCTAGGCTGAAACACCTGCTTGGAGCTAAAGTTTCCTGAACCACTGTTTTGGTGGTCATTCTGGTTTTTTTTTTTTCCACTCCATGCTCCAAATTCTAACTCTCTAGACCATCCCAGGGAGATCCCTATTGTACTCACTTATTCCCTCATTCATTCATTTAGTCGCCCTCTGTCAAGACCACACCATGTACCAAGAGCCACAGAAGATAGAGTTGTAGGAAACAGTCTTTGTCTCAAAAGGCTTGAATACAGCAGTGACCAAGAAACTTTTAACCCCCCAAGTATCTGCAGAGAAGTGATAGAAATCAGCCTCTGGAAATACAGAGGCCAGGGTGATCCAGTAAAGCATCATGAAGGAGGTAGTCTCTGAGCAGGGCTTACTAAAGGATAGACTTTCTAGAGGCAAGAAAGAAGGACCAGGGAGAGGCAAAAGGAAGGCTGTGAACTGTGTGCTTCTGAGCAACAGGGTGCACCATCCACGAGAAGGACTCCCCAGCTCAGAAAATGCCTCTTGAGGTTGGAGCATTAAGACCCTGACTGAACAGAAGTGGAGACATTCCTTGGGAAGCCTGGGGAGCCAATGAGAGTGTTGAGAGGAAAGATGGTGGTGTCATGGCGGAGCTTCAGGAGGGCTTGTTAGCAGTGGTGTGGAGATGACTGTGGGGGAGCCCACTTGTTGGGCCAGCATTTCCCACTGTAGGTTCCTTATGACCTCAAAAGCATTACGTGAAAAAGGATGCTGTATTTTTTTTTAAACTCTGAAGTAGTATGATAAAAATGGTAAGATTGAACGCAGGGTGATAGGCCCAGGGTACTTCGGCTGGTCTCCATGCCTAACATGGCTTGAAATACAACACAACAATAATTTTTAAATATAACCCCAGAGAGGGGTGATTGTGTGTATTTGGACACACTGGAGGGAACAAAGTTAAACTGAGTTATTTACAGCAAGCTTTCTTAGGGCCTCTGGAATTCAAACGTGGGCTGTGAATTTCCATAAGATGACTGTCCTTCTCCAACAGAAATCTCCATCCAGATCCTAATGCTGATCTGCCTAGACCAGTGTTCTGCCTGCTCAGGGCTTTGCATGCATCCCCTAGTAGCTGGGGATACTGAGAGTTAAGGCATTCTTGGCCGCAAGGATCTTAAAGTCCGGGGGAGGGGGGTAGGCATGTTTACTCACAAATAATGAAAACCCAGAGTCTATCAGGATCCAGTAAAGACTCGTGGCTTACCTGGTGCCGGCTAATTAGTTATTTGGCCCCTCCTTCAAAACAACACATTTTAAATATTTAACAGTTGGAGAGAAAGAAGAAATTCTTTTTCTCTGAATAAGAACAGGGTAGCCTTTCTTTATGGTTGAAAGAAGCAACTCATTGCATTTCTGAGTATAATGTTAGAGCCTATTTGGCCCAGTCTTTCCTTAAGCAGGCTTTTGAGACCCCCAAGCTGGAGAACACTAGTCCCTCATGTGTGCTAAGCATAGAGGTGTTGGGCATGGAGATAGCCAAGAAGTCTCATTCAAAACGCACTGGAAAGTTCTTGTCCAGGCTTTGCTGCCAGCAGGACATTTCTTACATTGCTGTGGTGCCTGTTGGCACTTCTGTTTGGTTCTGTGATTTACCAAACTGGGCAAGTCGTGTTGAGGGAGCGGGGTCATATTAGACTGTGTGAGATGTAGATAATGGGAGCGATGCCTCATTCACGGTAAATGGGCCCATGGCACGCACTCTTATGGATTCAGGATATTGGTGTCCTGAGACTGCCTGGTCCAGGTAACTGTCCCTGGTGAGTCCCATGTAGAGGGTGTGGCCTAAGGTAGCTGCGGACCTTGCTTGGGCCAGATGCAGAAATCACTCGCTGGGTTGGCTCAAGCAAGAATTTTTCCATTGCACTGGCTTTCTCTAGTACTGATCTGCAACTGATGCCAATGATATTTTATAGAAACCGGGAGTCATTCCTCTACCTCATCCCTCCCACTTCCACTGTCATCAAACTTTCCCCTGGATACACAGCCACCAAGAATATAAAAACTACACTTCCCAGACTCCTCTGCAGCTTCCTGAGGCTATTTAGGTTCTGGTCAAGAGAACGTGATTAGAAGTAAAGTTGTATCCTTAAAACAAAGGGACAGGCCCTCCTCTTTTCCTTTGTCCCCTCTACTGGCCGAAACAAGGACAAATATCTCAGATGGTGGAGATAAAGGCAACACAGCAGGGGCTGTGGAGCCACAGGAGAGAAAGAGCTCACGGCCTGATGACTCTATGGAGCGGAGCCACATTCCTGCTCAGATCCTGACGGACATGCGAATAAACACACGTCTTGGTTAAGCCACCAGTGTTAGGTCTTTGTCACACACAGCTAAAACCATGTCCTGGTAGTGCTGGCCTCTTGGAAGATGCCTGCCTTGTGGTCCTCTTCATCCCTGCGCCATGGAGATATCAGGGCGGGTGTGACCGCCCTCCTCTTGGGATTCGGGAAGACTCTTCAGAAGAAGAATCTTCAGATTCAGTATATTTTACTGGGTCTTGGAGGATGTGGAGCTCAGACCATCTGAATAGGGGAGAAGAAATTGGGATGCCCGGGAAGGAAGAAGGGACGAGTCCCTTATCAATTTTTTCAACAGTTCTGGGCAGACACACAAGTGCCCAGAGAAGGACAGAAAAGATGTGGAGGAACCCATGAGCAGCCGAAGGCCCGTTCAAGCTAAACCAGTGGAAAGAAGTCAGGGGGGTGTGGTGTCAGTTAGGAGGCTTTTGGCTACAAAACAAACAACAACAACAACTTGCACAAACTGAAGTCATGGGGTCACAAAACACCAGAATCAAGATAAATAGGACATCGGGCCTGGTTGACCAGGCAGCCCCATGTCACCAACATCCAGTGTCTTCCCATCTCTCCGTCCACATCCTCATCCTGGATTTCCCCCTCAAGCTGGCTCACTCCTGACTGTAAGCAACTTCTTTGCTCACCTTCAGAGGAAAAAAGTCCTGGCTCTCTTCCAGGGAAGGAAGAACTTTCTCAGGAGCTATCAGAGAAAAACTCAAGTCTCGATGGCCAAAACGGAGTCCTCAGTCACTGACAAGGGGGAATGGGTTACCTTTCGGCAGGTGTCACCTGCCCTTGATGTGGGTCAGATCCTGACACAACTTGCTGCTGCATGGAGCAAGGGGCTGGCATGAGTGTGTGTTTGGGGTGGGGGTGGGGGAGAGATCAGCCCCAATGTACCCCTAACTTTGCTTAAAAGATATAGGGCCAGAATTTTGAAATAGATCCAGCTGGATAGCTCTAATCCTCCGAGACAGGAGAGAAAGTCTTTAGCTCAGAGTCAAAAAACAGAAACTTCACAATTTCCCTATACTTAGGTCCCTTCTTCCACTTCCACTGAAAATGTCAGCTCAGGGAGGGAGAGGAGAAGGGAGAATTAAATGTGTAAACAAGGTAGCCCTCTCCCGGGGCCAGGGAAGATCAGGCATTTGCCTGGAGGCAATGTTGAAGGTTAAATACAGAAAAAAATAACACAGTACACAATTATAGTTGTTCATTCTTCTGCTTAAAATGGAGACTAAAGGTCACAAATCAAATCACCACATTAAGTGCAGGAGTCACCTGCTTCCCATCACCTCAGTCCCTTTGTTAGCTCGTGACAAAGGCATCCCTGTTCCTGCTAATTAGAAGGCCAGGGCTCTCTGTGGCTATAGAGTCTAACAGGTGAGAGTCTTGGGGCCCTCTGGCTAATTGCCCCATTTGAAGCCAGGGGCTCCCGGGCTGTGAGCCGAGGTGGCCACAAGGCCAGGGCATCTGTCACACTGGGCGAAGTTTGCATTGGTTTGAAACAAAAAGAGAAACGGAAATGTGCTCCAAACTAAATATATTCAGCCTAGAGCACTGTCCTCCCTTCTGAGGTTCAGGCCTTCCTGTTCCATGGTGGTAGAAATTCCCCTGTTTTCTGAAAGGGTGGGGATTGGAGAGGGTGAGTTTGCGATTTGTCAATGTCTTCCTGACTCGAATCAATAGCAAGTTGTCAACTCAAGGTCAGTGCCTAACATTTTGTGCTCCTGGTCACACTAGCCTGTGAAATTCACATCTGGAGCCACTGATCAAGTCTGTCTTTGACGCGGGAGGGACCTCATCAGTGTCCCCCTCTCTGTCCCCAAAATGTTCACTTTTGTTCTCCCAAGGCTGAGCAGGCGTGGCTCAGAGTAGCAGTTTATCCAGCCAAACCCCACACTCAGCTCCTCTACGGACTAAGTAATTCCATGCCCCAGACCGTTTACTCGGCTTCTTATGGACCAGCCTTTCCCCTGTATTCATCTTTGGCTTTTCCTCTCAAAAGCCCCCATGTTTTCTTCATCAGCCCCCCAGGACCTGGCACACCCACAGAGCTGAGCCCAGCGCCAGCCAAACACAGCAGCACTGCCTGGGTCCCCGGCTGGCCACTTGTTCCCGCTCCTTCCCTGCCACCTCCCGTTGTCCTCACCGTCACCCCCAGGTCCTTGCTGGTCTCATGCCAACTCAGCCTCCCGAACAGTTCCTTCCTGCCAGGAGATCAGCAGCCCCGGCCCCACTGGGCTTTGCCCCTTGGTCCTGTTCCTCTCTCCACCCAGTAGCCCCAGCCCTCTTGGCTGTGAGGAAAAGTGGTCTTCCATTCCAGTCTGTTCTTCCGAGTGCTTAGGAGGGAGACAGAGTGTCTTGGTTTTAAAAACAGCCCTGCTAACCCAAGAAAATCTTGCTGTGAAAGTGCTATGTTCCCAAAGAGTATCCAATTTATGCCGCGGTCAGATGCACGTGGATTCTGGATTTTCTGCTTCTTCATCTGTCGCCTGTCACCTGTCGGTCGCCCACTGCTGCTGTGCCACTGTAAATCGCACTCCTTCCATTAATCTTAATTCCGTGTCTGGCAAGCAAAAGCTTTCTGTGGAGCGTATCTGCAAACCTGGGGGTGAAGAAGAGAGGAATTATTCCATTAATTTGATCAGCAGAGACCTCTATAAGTAACCCGAGTTACTGTGTCTTACATCTGCGAGTTACATTTGTGAGTAACTGAAAACAGAACCAGTACGTGACACAAATCTAAGTGTTGGGACAGTGTCTTCTGGAATGGCCTCCTGAGCTCATCCGATCTGGAAAATGGCCAGATGTCTACTTCTCTTTAAATAGCAGCTCTGTGGTTGAGTTCGGTTTTAGATTAGTCAGTGCTGGGTTGAGTAAATGAGATGATAGTAAAGAAGAATTAGAAAGTATTCTAGGGGCACCTGGGTGGCTCAGTGGGTTAAGCCTCTAGGCCTTTGGCTCAGGTCACGATCTCAGGGTCCTGGGATCGAGCCCCACATGGTGCTCTCTGCTCAGCAGGGAGCCTGCTTCCTCCTCTCTCTGCCTGCCTCTCTGCCTACTTGTGATCTCTGTCTGCCAAATAAATAAATAAATATTTTTAAATTAAAAAAAAAAAAAAAACATTCTAAACCCGATTTCCCTATGAAGCTCACGAAAGTTGATGCAAGGGAGTTACTAGAAACTTCCCTTAATGTCACAGATAATACCCCTGGCACGTGCTAAAACCCTGCCCCCCAACCCCAGGGACACTCCAGAAAAGACACCTGACGTCAGTACAACCTGAGAGGGGTGTTGGTTGTCTTGCCCAACATAAGAAATAACATCTTATTTTGGAAATGCCAAACCTATTTAAAAAAAAACAACAGTTGCATAAGTGCCATGATAAGCGCTCATTCACACTTTACCGGCACACTCGTATTCATCGACTTAGCCACATTTGCATGCACGTGCACGATCTCTCCCGTTCTCTTTCTCTCTTCCCATCACATGTGTTATGGAAAATTTATTTTGCTGAACTAATTGAGAATAAGTTGCAGAACCATGACCTGTCACCCCTAAGCATTTCTGCATAGATTTCATAAGAACAAAGACATCCTCTTACGTAACCACAGTATAATTATCAAATTCAGGAAAGTTTACCTTGACACAATACTGCCATCATAGAATCCATACCCAAATCCCCTGTTGTCCCGAGAATGTCTTTTAGAGCAACGTGTTTCTAACTCAAGCCTCAACCCATAGGCAAGTGTTGCATTAACTATCATGACTCTGGTTTCCATTAACCTTGACCACATTGCAGCCTGTCTGTCTTCTGTGACACAGCTTCGAAGAGAACAGGCTGGTTGTTTTGTACCCTGTTCTCTGATTGAAAGTTGTTGGATGTGTTGTTAGATTCAGGCCATGCATATTGAGCAAAACCGCCATACGAGTGACAACGGTTCTAAATATACATGTTCATCCCCTTATTGGAGACGTTGGCTCTGATCACTTGGTTAAGGCACTTTCTGCAGAATTTCTCTACCATAATGGGCACTTCTGAACAACCTTTATGATTAATAAGTAATCATATTACTTATGTCCAGGGAAATTCTTTGAGACGCCCATTCAGAGTTCTTGGGTAGATACCGGAAAGAATAAGCATAAGTTAAATAGGTCACAGTCTCTGCCATTAAGTTCAGTCTTGCGGAAGACACAGATAAACACCACATACAATGCAGCCCACAATCTTTTGAGGAAGGAAGCAGGAAATGAAATGAACAAATTCATGAATTTCCCATATACAAAACCAAACCAAATAAATGTTCTGATAGAGGCTTCAGCTAACTGCAGGTACCAAGGGACCAGACATCTAATTCCAAATGTCATGACTGAGAAAGACTTCCCAGAGACATACAAAAAAATGGAGAGAGTCTATAGGAAAATGTTTGTAATTATAACAATCAGGTCACAAAAGAAAAGGTGCAAATGAGCAATAAACATGAAACGATGTTCAACCTCAACAGTGTTCAGAGAAATACACATTAAAATCGGGAGTTTTAACCCATCCCCAAGTCAATACTTAGAAATGTTGGTAACAGCCAGTGCGACAAGGACTTAGGGAAGCTGGTGGAAGTGCGAGCTGCTTACCTCTTTGGAAAGGAATTTTGCGGGTCTACTAAAATGTTAAACATCCACACATTTTGACCCAGGTCTCTGTTTGAACCATTCCCTAGATCGAGAAAGATGTCTGAAAAACAAGTGTAGGCGGTAGAAGTTCTTAGAACAAAACTCAAGAAATGTCAATCTTTTCTTTTTCTGAGTGAAATTTAATTTTGTCAGAGCCAGTGGATCAGGTTGGCCCGTGATTCAATTTCAGTTGTTTTGGGAGTTCCACCCCCTTCCTGGAGTTACCAAGGGTGCTAGAGGTCTAGCATTACCCAGAACACTCCTGGAATAATTGTCTGGTCTCCAGACCATGTTGGCCTCCATGGTGCAGATCATGGCCCAGGAGGGCCGAAACTCCTCTGCTTCTCTGCTTGGGCACAAGGGCTTTATATGACCCCCCAGGCATACCCACAGCCATCTGAGGAATAGACGTGTAAGCTGGTAGATGGGTCAGTTGGTGGAGGGATGATGGATGGATGAACAGACGAGTGGACTAATCTCCCTAGATAAGTGTATGAATGAGCAGCTGGATGGGTGGGTAGGTAGATGGAGGGATGGTGGCTGGATGCATGGATGGTTGGATGCGTGAAGGGATGGGACTGAAAAAAATGTGACTTAAAAGTTTTCAGGGAACTTTTTTAAGAAGTCCAGAACAAGGTCTTCCTTCTCTCCAATCCCTTTAGTGTAAGCGGTGATCCACCTTAAAGGCCTCCTGGCATTGGCCAGCCTAGTGTGCCAATCGTTCCTTGAGGTCTAGCTCATTCACTCTGGGGCTCTGAGGGATTCTCAGGGTGCCTGAGGCCCCTGCTCTGAGCAGCTCACAGGTAGTGCCACAGACTTCATTCAGGACACGCCTCGCCCAGGCCCCACCTCACCAACTACGGAGCAAGATCGGTGAGATGTGCTTGTTGGATGAACGAAGGAGCCTATCAGGGAAAATGTAAATAAATCACCCCTAATTTTGCCATCCAGAGGAGAGTTATAGTTACCAATTTTGTGTATAATTTTCCATTATTTTTTAAGTAGGCTCTAGGCCTAGTGGGGAACCCACCACAGAGCTTAAACTCACGACCGTGAGAAGAAGACCTGAGCTGAGATCGAGAGTCAGGCGCTTAACCCACTGAGCCACCCAGGCGCCCCTATTTTTCCATTATTTTTAATTAGCACATGTGTATTTCAGTGAAAAATTATATACCACTCTATCGTCGATTACTTTATAGAACAATGTATTTGAATAACTTCATTTCATTCAATGTTCTTCAAAAACATAATACACTGTTACATAAATGTACCATAATTTTTTGAGCCAGCTTCCTTTTTGTCATTTTCAATTATTTCATTATTATAAGCTCCACTATGATGGACACATTTACAACTCCATTTTTATAAATATTCAGGATTCTTTCCTTAGAAAAAAATCCCAATTTGCAGAATTGTGCCATCAAAGGATATACAGACTTCATAAGGCTTTTCTGGAAGGTCACTGGATCATTTTCTAGAAAGAAGGTGCTAATTCAGCCTCTTCCCAGCAGAGTGAGAGAATCCGTGCATCTGACGCCCTAACCTGGTCTGGTTTTAAGCACAGAAGCAAGCTGCAATGTCAGATCTGCCTCTTTTTTTACAGAATTCAAGAATCCTCAGTTGGCTGGTTGCATTCCTTGAGAATAATTTTCATTTCTGAAAACGCTCCTAGTCTTTCGAATGCCACCACCAAGGGTGTGGTTCCTCAGGAAGAGCAATCATGTGCTCCAGGCATTGCAGATTGATTGGTGTCTGAGCAGGGAACAGAAACAAAGGAAAGGAACTGACATCTGCTCTCAGATGGGTCTGCACAACAGGGATAGGATGACAGAACTGGGCTGGGCAGTTGAGGCAGTTTTTGGAGGCAGGATAAGGAGCATCTGCCCATTTCCTCTTTCTAATAAGTGATCTCCATCATAAAAGTAGTCATCTTCTCATAAGGGACAATTAAGGACATAAAAGGAATGGGGCAGGGGTTCTCACTTATAGTTCCACTCCCTAGGGAACAACCAGTATAACATTTCATTGCGATTCCTTCCAGGACATTTTTTTCAGTGTATAGCTTATTTCTCTTATGTGGTTGCAACAATACAGGAATGCAGTAGTGTGCCCTGTTTTCATTTGCCAACACACTCTAAGCATGTTTCTATCTTATTACAAATTCCCAGGAAACCTAACTTTAACAAGTGTAGGATATTCCTTCAAGTGGTTGGGACACAACGTAACCATTTCCCCACTGGACACATAAGTTACGATCAGTTATTAACAATATGACACAAACCTTGGCATGTGTCCCTATATCTATGACGTCCTTGCTTTAAACACATCTGATGATAATTGGAGAATTCACTTGGGGGGGGTGGGAAAGGAACATCTAGAGATGCTGAGTCCTTGGCAAACAGTCAGACAATGGTAGAAGTTGGTCTCTGTCCCATCCACCAGTGGGATGCGGTCCTGGGCACTCTTCAGCAGAGCATTGCCCAATTCTTGGGGGTCCGATGCTGGAGGCCAGTAGGTTAAATCACCTCCAGGGACTCCCACATGGCATCTGAACACAGTGTAGCCACCAGAACAGTGGGGCGTTTGCTTTCATGAGACCATGTGCTTCCTACAGATGCAATTAGAAGAAAACCCTCCATCTGGTTTTGCAGCAGTTCCTCATTTCTGCTTATTAACTTCTTTGGCAACTTTGACTTTCCAGAGAACCAGCGCTGTGCATTTGATGACAGTCATTGGGTTCAAGTGCATAACTGGTGTTTGACAGTCTCCCTCTTCTCCAGAAGGGTGGGGCAGGAGCACCCACTTCTGAAAGGTTATTCCTACCCACTCAGCATTGCTTTTAGTATGAAAAATAAAAAATACATGGACTGAAGAACAAATTAGTACAAGTGACAAACATAAGAAAAAATGGCCAGTCCCGCTAATAATCAAAACAAAGAGGGGCACCTGGTGGTTCAGTCTGTTAAAGCGCCTGCATTCAGCTCAAGTCATGATCTCAGGGTCCTGGGATCAAGCCCTGCATTAGGCTCCCTGCTCAGCGGGAAGGCTGCTTCTTCCTCTCCCTCTGCTGCTCCTCCTGCTTATGTGTGCTCACACTCGCTCTCTGTCTCTGTCAAATAAATAAATAAAATCTTAAAAAAGAAAAAAGAAATAAAACAATAATACCTCTACATGTCACATCAGACTAGTAAATACTAACAATGTATATCGTGTGGTGAAATGGATACTTCTTTTAGACCAGACTTAGGCTAGTTTAAGCTTTCTTTTTTCTCAAATATCCTTATTTACCACCAACTACGTAGATATAAACGAGCATGAACAGCCGTTCATTTGAAAAATATGTTGCATAAACTCCATGTGCACCGGAAGAGCATTACTCTCACATTCAATGAAGGTCCCCAAGGGAAAGTGAGATGACCGAGCCTCTGGTTATAGTCTGGCTCCAGCTTCCCTGGGAATCAGTGAGAGGCTTCATGGAAGCAGGACTCACCCCCGTCGGCCTATCAGAGTGTGGGTGTGGGCATGTATTATGGAACGAGCCTGGGGAAGTGGACTGCCCTCCATTTTCTACTGCTGAGCTCACCGGAACTCACCCCCGGCCATCAGGGACAGGTCAGAGAATACCTCCATGAAGTGAATTGAATACTCAGAGCCCAGACGGGCAGCAGAGATTCAACAGCCCGTGACCCACGAGCCAAACACAGGAAAGACTTGTGCAGCTGTCATCAGAATTCCAGGGATAAGGAGCCACAAATGAAGGGATCCACAAAATATGGAACACGTGGAATATTATTCAGCCATAAAAAGGAACGAAGTCTGACACATGCTACAACATGGTGAAACTGATGGCAGTATGCTCAATGAAATAAATAAGCCAGATCTAAAGGAAATGAACATTGTATGCCTCCACTTACATGAGGTATCTAGAATACTCAAATTCACAGAAAGTAGAATGGAGGTAGCCAGGGATTCTGGGGCAGTCACAGGGACTCTGGGGTGGCTCAGTCAGGCAAGGGTCTGAATTCAGCTCAGGTCATGATCTTGGGGTCTGACATCGAGTCCCACATCGGGCCCTGCACTTAGTGGGGAGTCTGCTTTCCCTCTCCTTCTGCCCCTCCCCCCTCAAATAAATAAAAGAAAAGAAGTTTCTGTTTACAGTGGTGACAAATTCTGGAAACATGGTAGTGATGGCATCACCACACTGTGAAAGTATACTTAATTGTGCCACTGAATTTATGCCTAAAAATGGTTACAATGGCAAATTTTATACTATATATATTTTGCCACAATTTTAAAAACATTTTTTAATGCAGAAAATGAAAAGATAGTGAAAGAGCACAAGGCATCTTGGTGGCAACAGCCCAGCATTCCTGTCTCAACTTCCTCTGCTCTGATCTGTGGCCCTCCACACTCAGTACCTAGCCAGGGTTCACCTTCCACCCCCATCTTAAAGGACGCATTCACCTCTCCTCTCATTTCTTGTCCAGTTTCTTGTCTCTCAATCTTCCTTTATGTTAACTTTGTTATTTTTGGTAACCTATGAACTATAAGAGCTTTATGAGAAATGCGTGTATGGGATGTAAATTTTCTAAGACTTTGCAAGCATGAAAATAAGTTTATTCGACTCTCAGATTTGACTGATAGATCAGCTGAGTTGAATCTGGGATTGAAAATCATTGTTCTTCCATATGATGAAAGCATTGCTCATTGTCTTTGAGCTTTCAGGTTACTTCCAAGCCAAGAAACCCAAAGCTAGTCTGACACCTGTCCCTGCGAATATGACTTATTCTCTTGCATTTGGTTTATTTTACTTCTTCTCTCTGTCATAGCTCATAGTTTGTTCTCAATGCCTTGGAATTTGATGATGTGGCTCTATCATGATTCATGGTAAATTCATGAGTCCTAAGCCTATGTCCTTTCATTTTGAATTTTTTTATTGGATCAGTTCACTTGTTATTTTTTTCCTGTTTTCCCTCTTCCTCCTTCTCTGAAGTGGTCTACTAATCTGATCTTTCTGATCTTTCTTATTTTCCATCTCGTGGTCTTTTTTTTGTTAGATACCTCAATTTTATCTTTTGATCCCTATTCTGGGTTTTTTTTTATTTCTAGAAGACTTTTAATCTTCAAACCATCTTTTTTTATTGGCTGGGTTTTTAATTATTCATTTGTAGGAGTTCTCTGTATAACCTAGGTAGAAGCCCTTCATGTAAAGGTGGATATTTGCAAATATCTAGTCCCATTCTGTGACTTACTTTTCCATTCTCTAAATGGTGTCCTTTGGAGCTCCTGGGTGGCTCAGTTGGTTGACTGTCCAACTCTTGATTTCAGCTCAGGTTGTGATCTCGGGGTCTTGAGTTCAAGCCCCATCTCAGGTTCCATGCTCAGCAGTAAGTCTGCTTGTCTCCCTCTCCCTCTGCCTTTCCCCTCCTCATGTACTCTTTCCACATAATCTTTAAATAGATAGATGATGATGATGATAGATAGATAGATGGATGGATGGAGAAATGATAGATAGATAGATAGATAGAGTCCCTTGAGGTGCAGAAATTCTAAATTTTAGTGAACTCAAAGTAATCTTTTATTTGTTAATTAGTGGTAGTGTGTGTGTGTGTGTGTGTGTGTGTGTGTTTAAGACTTATTTATTTGAGGTGGAGAGGAGGGACAGAGGGAGAGGGAAAGAGACTCTCAAGCAGATTCCCTACTGAGCACAGAGCCCGACATGGGCTTAACTGACTGAGCCACCCAGGCACCCCTGTATGTCCTGTTTAAAAAAAATCTTTGCCTACTTCAAAGTCATGATACTTCCCCTGTTCTTTTCTGGAAGCTTTATTATTCATTTTACCTTTTATATTTAGAACTATGGTCCAACTCAAATTGGTCTATGTGTGGTGTGAGGTAGGGGCCAACATTTCTGACATTTTGCTTTTGCCTCTTTCTTCCATGTTGGAGACTTTAGTTAGACGCCTGGTAATCCTTGGTTACCTTCACATTCTTAAACACGAGGAACTAAAAATCTGCTTAGAAATTCTGAGTGTGAGGGCGGGGAATGTCAAGTATAAACATCGGAAGTTCTGCCCAGTAGTATCTTTTACAGTCTTTCCTCCTGTGCCAGACAAAGTCCCTAAAGAAAATTCAGTCTCCAGCCTGGAGGTCCCTGCTTGGCTGTCCCTGTCCCAGGGGCCTGGGAAGGACCCCAGTAGTCACCCTGCATAGCTTCACTTAGACCATCAGGTGTGATAAACACCCCATCCTAACTGGATCTAATGGCGTGATGCAGAATTGCTCAGCTTTACCTTCCCTAGAAATAATGTCCAAATGCATGCAAGGTGTAGGGGAGCGTGGGACTCCCTCCATGCCCCACCAACAGAGTACGGGAGGAAATCTAGGGATCTGACTTGTTTCTGGAACAAACTTCGGCTTCCCTGAGGCTCACTTGGTGCCACCTACTCCAGCATGTTTTCAGGATCCGGCTGCATATGTGTCAAATGGCTTTTCTGCTTTTCTCCCCCACCGGCTGTGGATTCAGTCTTCCCAAATCTGCTAAAGCAGCTACCACTTGTCCATCTGTTTCCCAGATTCCCAGATTGTGCTGCTGTGCTCCTCTCATGTTCTTGCAAGTTTATGCCTTTTTAAAAAAAAAAATCTTACTGTCGTGGGGGGGAAGGGAGGGCAAAATTAGTGCTTTCATCTGCTGTCTTTACCTGGAAGTTGGTTTCAACTCTTTTTTAAAGAAAGCATTGAGTGATGTGCATCAAGAACCTTAGAAACATCCAAACACTTTCCTTTTGTTCTATACTTTTTTACTTCTGGCATTTGTCCTGAAGAAATCATCAGAAATATGGACAAAAGTATTTATCTTGATGTTGACGGCACTTTATTTATTTATAAGGCCAAACATGGAAAACAAACTAAATGTCCCACAAGAGAGAAATGCTTTAGAAACCAATGGTCCATCCATATGATGAAATAGCAAAAGTCGTTAAAAATTATATCTGTGAGGACTATTTAATGATAGGGGAAATGTTCATAACATAATCAGTAAGTGCTAGAAGGATATTAAACTATATGTTCAATTTCTTCCCAATTCTGGAGAGGGAGATAAATGAACAGAAAGAAGCTCCCCCCCCCCACATTGAAGAGGGGAGAAGGAGGAGGACACTGAGAAGGAGAAAATACAGGAATACCATAATTTTAGCCAGAGTTCTCTTTAAACATTTATTATTGCTATACTCAGAAAAGCTTAATTGTCTTAAAATTAAAATAGGGTCCTGCTTCGCGTTAGCCCTTTCTCACTGTCAACTTGCAATCTGCTTGCATGTCTCCAAGTGGTGCCTCAGGGAGCTCTCCTGCCTGGGCCAGACACCTGCTCTCTTCCTGACTCCTACTTACCCTTCAAGCGCCATCCTCTCTTAGACCCCTGTCCACTCCAAGCTGGCCTGGGAGTCCGCTCTCTAGTTCCTAAGCCTAGTGGGCACGTCTTTATCAGGATGCCTCGCACATCGTTATGACCAATGGTTTTATTTTCTACAAACTCCTGGAGGGGGGAAGCATGTCCTCTTTACCTTGTGTCTTTGACCCCAGGCCGGGCCCATGGCACTGAGCCCAGCTCAGTTTCACTAACTGGCCATCGTAAGTCTTGGAGTGGAACAGAGCTGACCGAATAGAGCAAAGGAATGAACAGCATTTCCACGGACTGTTACCTTGGCCTTGAGTGTGCGTTGGTCTCTGCGGTCCTCATTCTCCAGGGCTCTGAAAAGCCTAACCTGGTGGACCTGCAGTGCCACACTCAAGGTATCTGTGTTCATCTGGGGACACCCACCCCAGCCGCAGTTACAAAGTTTATGAGGAAATCATCTGCGGCCATCTGTACACTGGCCTTACCAACTAATCTCAGAGAGAGATGGCAAACCCCCGGGGCCCAGCTGTAGTTGACAAGAGTAGCTCGACGCACAGGGCTCTGTAATAATTATCATTATTGAACGTCGTTCCACAAGGAACCATTAGAGGAACAAGGCTTGAAATTAGAGTCAAATGATTCCCCCTTCTCTTCAGTCTATACACACAAGACCCCAGCAGCACAGCAAGAGGGGTGGGAAAGCTGTGCTCAGTAATACTGTAATTATCTCTAACTCCATCCCCAACCCCAAAATACCATCTTGTCACATGGCTTGTCATTTTTGCATGGCTCAGTCTATCATAACTTGTCATATTTTCCCAGCTTTTATTGCAGTTTTCATGAAGCACATGTATTCCTGGTAGAATAATGACTTATGCTGGGAAAGTCTTTTTAAAAGCTGCTGAAACTTTGTACAGGCTCCTGGGAAGGCTTGGGAACAGCTCTCTCCCCCTGCTGTGGCTCTGCTGTGGCTAGGACATGAGCTCTCTCTAGCGTCGGGGCACTTGAATAGTCTTGCCTAGAGCGCCATGCCACCAGCCAGTATGAGACACGTGACACTCTGAGGGTCACGTTGAAGGGCAAAGGACAACACTCTAGGCAACCAGGCGTGGGCCACAGACTCTCCAGGCAAGTGTGCATCTCTACCAGGCTCTGGTGTGGCTCAGGGCCACCCACCCCCATTCCCTCTCCTAATAGCATTCCAGTCTCCTTATAGGAATTTACTCTACCTGTGGGACTGCAGGAGGACCCTGCCTTTCCTGATCCAAGAGGAAGACAGGTGGCTCCTGCTGGGCTCTGAGCCTGAGGACTTGCTGAGTACAGATCTTGAGCCAGTAGACCTGTTTTCTAGAATGGAAAGGATCCCAGCATTCCTGCCATGGGCCATTCCCATGATTCTGCTTCCATTCTCCCCCCAACCCCCCAGAAAAACTTCCTTTGTTTCTGCCTATTTCTGAGCCAGGTCTCCAGTCCTCCTATTGATTCTGGATACTTTTCCAATAAATTCTGCTTAAGTCCAGAGTTGGTTTCTGTTGCTTGCAACCTGGGCACCCAGGCTGACCAACTTGTTCCTCCCTTTCCTCGAGGCGCTCAGAGGCTGCTGAGAAATCCTGAGCCAGGGAAAGGCTGTGATAAAGCCTTTTTCTCCTGGATCAGAACTGTAAGACCCAACCCCCTAAGCAAGAACTCCTCAGGAGCCCTCTGGGCTTCTGACCTTTACTAACCCCTCCCTCCTCTCCCCAGTCTCATCAGCACCCACCCTCTGCTGGCCGATGGTCACGGGTCTGGCCAGTGAATCTTTTTTTTTCTTTTTTTTTTTTTTTTTAAGATTTATTTATTTATTTGACAAACAGAGATCACAAGTAGGCATAGAGGCAGGCAGAGAGAGAGGGAGAAGCAGGCTCCCTGCTGAGCAGAGAGCCCGATTCGGGGCTGGATCCCAGGACCCTGGGATCATGACCTGAGCCGAAGGCAGAGGCTTTAACCCACTGAGCCACCCAGGCGCCCCAGCCAGTGAACCTTGCTCAAGCTGTATTCACCGATTAGAATGACTACCCAGATGGTGTGGGACACCTGCCCCCCAGAACCGTTCCCTTACCCCCCAAAGGGACACAACTGCCCCTCCACAACCCTTTCTTTACACACACCTCCCAGGGCACTTAGCAAGGTTGGCCTTCTGTAACAGCTGTGTCCAGAGATTCCTTTCAGCTGCCCAGCAGGAGTAATGTATCAGCAAGCTATCGGAGAAGCCAGCATCTCCCCAGCTTTGTGCCGCTGCCAGCCGCGTTGGTGCTGTGATTTGGCTCCGTCTGCAGATAGACTCAGCCAGACGCGGACAGAGTCCCTGAAACAGGCCAGACCCGTACACCCCAGTTCCAGGATGTCTCTGTTAAGAACGTGTGCCCATCTTGCTCAAATTCTCTTACAGACCTGGACTTGGTTTTTCCATTAAATGTCAAGTCCAGTGGTCCATCTTGATCAGAAAGGGCAGGCTTTCACTGCCATTAAAAACATCTTATTAAAAAGATGGACAGATTCAATAATAGAGTTAAAAGGTGATTTGGGTTCAGAGTCTGCACCTGGAAGATAGCACCGCTCTCCACAGAATAAAACTCCAAAGGGCTCGGCGGAGCTTTCAGCCCCCCGCCCCTCTGATGCATGCACACAGACACACGCGCGCACATGCGCACACACACGTGGGCACACACAGGGATCGGGCGCCCAGCTGCAGCTCAGCGGGACCCCATTCCTCCCACGCGTCCTAACTCTCCGCCCTCTGCCACTTCCTGTGCTCCATCTGAGACACCCTCTTCCCGTCTCCACCAGCAGCATTCCTCTGATTTTTCAAGGTCCCTTGCTGAAACCCACCACCGCCCAAAAAACCTTCCCACCACCACTGATCTCAGTGAGTCCTGCCCCCCTTTTCCCCAGTACCTTTTGAAGCCCTTTGATGGTGCTCACCAGCCCGCTCTAATTATGGGACTGTGGGTATCTCCTGCCAGATCATACTTCCCAAGGAGAAAGAAAGTGAGCACCTCTCCTTCAGTTTCCTCACCTGCACGAGGGGTAGAATCACAGCCCCAGCCCTGCTGAGACAATTAAATGGGCCAATATGGACAAAGCCCTTTAACAGCGGTGGACACACGGCAGGGCGCTCTGGCTCCCGGGTGCCCCTGAGAGCCGCTTGTCTCACCCACATGCTTTCAGTCGGTTCTCTTGGGCTGGAGAGATGAGGTCACCAAGGCACGCAGAGGTCACGTGCATGTCCCAAAGTCATAGAGCCCTGAGTAGAGTTGGGGGGTTCCCATCCAGCCTGGCTGGCTCTGGAGCCTGCATTCTCCCCTGCCCACTTCACCACCCGGACTAAGACCATCTCTGACTCTACCCACAGTCAGGCCCTCAAGGGTTGCCTTTGTGAATTTTGAGGGAAGAAATGACTGTGCCAATCCACTTTTTTTTTTTTTTAAGAAATCCCCCCCCGTTTAGGAACCCATGCCCCAGCTTAGCAGAGCTCCAGGAGACTTTCTCCCCTCTGTGCCCCCCACCACCAACTCCAAGCAGGTTTGTGTACAAGATAGGCCAGAGGAGGTCGGGCAGGGGGTGAAGACAAATCTGGGTAATTGAAAGCACTGTGGAACTTTGCAGAGCAGGATGGGAGGAGGCTTTTTGTCTGCAGAAGGAAATCCTTCTCCAGGAACTGGCATCCAGGCATCCCTGGGACATGAAGGTGAGCTCCCCAGTCCAGGAGACGTCCACACAGCCCCCACCACAGGCTTCCTGGACTGCAGCTCCCACAACGGCAGGGACCTGCTGGGAGGCTGGCCTTCTTGCTCTCCTCTGCAGTGGGACACGCCAGATCAAGTCTGACTCAAAGCTTCCAGAAGCTCTCTTGCCTGCATCACTTCAGGAAGGATGAAGCCAGGCAGGTCCTGCCAAAGTGTGGTTATCCCCCAGGGCCAGCTTTGCCAGGACGCTGACCCGCTGCCCCCTGCCCGGCTGGATCCTGCTCCCAGTTATATGATTCACACACGCCTGCCCACGGGAGACCTCATGCGGGATCACCATGGCTGACTCGTCCTCTTGACGCCAATGGGGACAAATGAGGAGCTGCCACAGGGGAGCCAGACGTTCGTCAGCATCTGGGTTCTTGCAGTTAGAAGAGTGCACGTGACAGCAGCTCATGGGACGGCGGAGTCCTGTCCATGAAGGACCCCAAAGAGACCACAGCCTCTAAGCCCACATACTGTCCAGTGAGCAGGATTTCCCCAGCCAGTCGGGCTGGCCATGGACAGAGCAGGTTTCTCTCAAGACAGCTTCAAGTTCAACTCATTCAGAATTGTTTCCATTCCAAAAACTAAGACATGACCTCTCTCTCTCTCTCTCTCTCTCTTTTCCTTTCTCTGTCATTCTCACGTGCACATACACACTCACAGAAACATTATTTCTTAGGACAGGACTAACAGCTTCTTGATATCAGTTGTCACCAAAGATTAGGGTTGCCGCGTAAAAGACTAGAACATTGAGTAAATTTGAGTTTCATACAGACAACAAACACTTTTTAGTTTAAGTATATTCCAAATACTGTCTGGGATATACTTATACTACAAAACTATCCTTTCTTTCCTCCCTGAAAATCAAATGTAATTGAGCATCCTGTACTTTTCTCTGCTGAATCTGGCAAACCTATGGAAAAGCTGTTATTTCCTTTTTTTTTTTTTTTTTGAGATTTTATTTATTTGACAGACAGGGAGAGAGGAAACATAAGGAGGGGGAATGGGAGAGGGAGAAGCAGGCTTCCTGCTGAGCAGGGAGCCCAATGCAGGGCTCAGTCCCAAGACCCTGAGATTGTGACCCGAGCCAAAGACAGACACTTAATGACTGAGCCACCCAGGTGCCCCCAAAAAGCTGTTATTTCAAGCACAGTGCACATGTGGCCCCAGAGGAGGCAAGGGTGCTAGGAAATTGCATCCTGGAGCATAAGTCCATTGAGAAACACTTGTCATCCATTCATAGCCTGTCCCTTCGGGGTCACCAAGCCTTGATCAGATCAGAAAAAGATGCCATGGAAGGGTGGACACATCCTGCTGCTAAAGTGCTCCATCCTTATTCACTTTCCCTGGGCCCTTTGTCACCCCCACCCCCGGCTGCCTCGTTTGTCCTGTTCCTACCCACGTGGAAGCCACCACGCCCTCCCATTCGAATGGCCCCATGCTGCTGCCAGTGGTCGTCCCTCTCGTCCCCTCACACCTTCATCCCTGGGCATCTCAGCACCCTCCTGGGGAGTCTCTCCCTTCCAGCCTCACCCCGATTTTTCCATCCCACCTGCTGCTCTTCTGTGCTCCCTAAAACATAGCTTGCTCTCACCACGCACTCCTCTGCTCAACGACCTGCCTTGGCTCCCCACTGCCCACTGGATAAGATATATATTCCTGAGCCTGGCATTCAAGCTCCCTCCAGCCCCACTTCCTCCTTCCTGTCTTCTCTCGTTCTTTTATGCCCACATCAACCTCCGCCTACAGTGCCTGCCATCCTTTTCTCCAAGGACCCAGTTCTACACATTCATCATGGCCCCGGACATCTTTATTCTCTGAACTTACCACTCTCTGCAAAGTGTCCTTTCTGTTTACTCACCGGCTTGTTCAGCACCTGCCTCATGCCTCACCCCCGCTATTATGTATGCTCCATTAAGAGTGAAGACCTTCCAGCCCAGGCCTTATGGCAAGTAGAGAAACTTAAGAGACATGCTCAGGAAAGGCTTGTTATTGAATGAAAACAGTGCCACCTCTTCCAAGAAGCCCTCTTTGATTTCCCCCAGCTATCTATGATCCGTCCATGTTCAGAACCCAGGCAGCACTGGACCGGGTCTCTCTAATTCAGGGATCACTTTTGACTTGGATTATAGAGTGTGTCTTACTCCTCCCGCTGGACTCCAAGTTCCAGAGAGCGAGAGAGACCAGAAATGAAGTCTCATTCTATGCATTCTGCGCAGATTGTGGGTACTCTGTATTTTGAACAAGTGCATCTGTGAAAACGTGAATAAGTACAGACAACTCTGGGACCCACAGGATGCACTGTGCAAGAACATCAAGGCTCGAGCTCTCCACTCCAGCTTTCGCCCCACAAATCTCTACTTGTCCCCCCAGACTGGCTGGGATCCCAGACCTGCTGGCTTCACCTCCTAGAGCTTCTGATGTGCCCTGGCCCGTGTCCCACCTCAGGCAGCAGCAGTCCACGGGGAACAGGGAATCCTCGCACCCAGGGTCCACTCGGGGTGAAGAGCATCCGTGTTTGAGGGGTGTCACCACCTGATTCATAGGTCAGAGCTCCCTCCTCCCCAAAAGTCCTGGGTGGGGTGCAGTGGGAGGGTGAATGATGGGATTGGGGAGCAGCCCCTATGGGAGCCCTGGATGGGGTTCAGCGCCCATGGATAGAGAGGCCTGGGGTTGCACTTAGCAAATGCATGCTTCTCCCAGTGAAAAAGAGGACTCTGGGCTTTCTCTGTTACCCGTTCTGGAGCCTTGACGGAATGCACACGCAGGTCCATGCAAATCCACACCCACACCCCAGACCACCCACAGCTCCACTGCTAGAACAACACAAGCATCCCAGCCACTGCAGGCGATGAGCCCCTGAGCTGGGGAATCCAAGGGGAAGAGCGCCAGGAGGTGCGTCGATCTTTCCCCAATTCATTCATTCAACAAGGATTTACTGAGCGATTACCCACCGGGGATGGAATGCCATCCGGCGCCCACACCTTCCCTGTGGCTGATCCACACCCCCGCTTATTGTACAGAAAACTGCGGGTTGAAAACGAGATGCAGCGTGCCCGAGGTCACATCGAAAGCACGTCCAGGTCTCCCTGATTCCCACGTGTCCACTCGGTGTCCACTGTGCCTCTTACTAGCTTCTTGTGTTTTGTTCAAGAAAAATGTGTGCTTCGATGTGTTCTCCAAGTGTGTCTAGATGCAGGTTTTAAACTCAAAGGAGAAAGCTCCTTTCTTTCCAACATCCATTCAGCAAGCACATTCCCTCATGAGGTCCCAGGAGTAGCCTGCTGTAAATACACACGAGCGAGGCCTGCCCCTTCCTCAAGCAGCCCAGACACCATCGGTCTGACCCCTGGGCTTCTCTTCTAACCTACATGTAAGGTTAGACTAAAAATAGCAGGTGAATAATCTTCTAGCAATTGTAAGTGAGTAAACCCACATATTACCCACACAGAGAGATCTCATGGGCACACACACACATACACACACTTGAGGAAAAGCTTCCCGTTGCAATGAGCATTATTTTGTTTTCATACCTCTGTTTTGGTTTTGCTCATCACAGGCTGGGATTTTCCCGCTATCTTTTTTTTTTTTTTTTTCTTCCTCTCCCTTCCTTTCTTTATTTTCCTGCCATGACAACCCCGTTAGAAAAGCAATGGACTATCAGTCTGGATGAGAGGTATCATTAGAAGAGCATTGATATTATTTAAGACAGGGCTCATTAAAACAAAATAATAAAGATCCAGATGATAGCAGGGAAAGCAGGTTGTCTGGGTGCCACCGCACAAAATACTTCATTAGTGTTCCTAATTAATACTAACAACTGTCAGGAAATAAAAATATCACACCCTTTAAGATAGGCCTGCCTATCAGACGCTGTTCTAGCTGAAAAGCCCCCGTGTCTATTTCACCGTGATCCCGTTCGGAAATAATTGGTATGGTTTGATTGATAATGTGGATTCCTCTTTAAAAGAAAACACACTATTTTTCATAATCAGAGCCAGAATGCATAATGAGCAGGCGGGTGATGCCTTCAGCATCAGGTCTGTCAAAGCGTGTGGTTATTTCCATATTGATGCAAACTAAGATATTACACTCCCTCATTACGTTGACGTGGCGCATCTTTCAACAGTCAGCTCCGAATCATACATTCCTTGCAAACAAAATTACCTTCATTTTCTCCTTTGGTTCAGCGGAGCTAGCAGTTAAAATATGCCCTAACAAGCTAATCAACTAATTTTTAGAATATGTTGGTACCGTTTAATATTCTAAAAGAAAACAAGAAAAAGTTGCTAATGGGTCTGCAGGCACAAACAGAAATAAATAGACAACTGGTTCATTGAGCATTAGCATACTTAAGTTTGAGCCAGTCACGGTGGAATTCATTTTGCAAGTCAAAAAAGCAGTATCTATTTGTATCCATAAGCCAAACAACCTCATTTACTCCCTACCTACTTGAGCAGATAACCTTGGCATAAAAGTAACAAGGAGAAAGCCTTCTTTTAAAGAGCCCTGTGTTCCCTGAGGGGAAACCAGCTCAGGGTGGGAGCTGGATATGGCAGCCTGGGGTAGCCTCCTAGCTCTGCCAAAAAGAAACACTCAACTCTGTCCGGGGGTGGTCCAAGAGCTCAGAGGAGCCCCAAGGCCAGGTGCATCCCAAGGAAGAGGATGAATGGAACTTCTTATGGCAGCCATCAGTGAAGGAGCCTGGGGACACCTGTCGAGGGCCCACACCTGGGACGGCCCCAGATTGGATGAGAGGAGTCAGCAGGCCCAGACAGACCTAGTGTATCAGCTCAGGCTGCTGTAACAAAATGCCACAAACTGTGCGGGTGGGACGATAGAGATTTATTTCTCACAGTTTGGGAGACTAAGAAGCCCAAGATTGAGGGGTCCCCCCCACCCACCCACCCAATTCAGATCCTGGCTTCCCTCTTCCTGGCTTGCCTTCTCACTGTGTTCTCACATGGTGGACAGAGAGCAATCTCTCTCTCTCGTTCTTCTTATAAGAGCACAAATTCCATCATGGTGGTCCCACCCTCATGACCTCATTTAACCCTAATTACCTCCCCAAAGCCCTATCTCCGAATACCATCAGGTTGAGAGCTAGGTCTTCACCATATGAATTGGGGGGAGCGGGGTACAATTCAGTCCATAGCACCTAGACTTAAATATCAGAGTCCCTGGATCTTACCAGCTCTTTGACCTTGAGCAGGTGCCTCAGTGTTTTAACTGTGAAGTGGGGGTGGGGGGGTGGGGGGGGATGGATGGCTCCCCCCCTAGGGCTGGAGCAAGGGTTAAGCACAGTAATGGATACAAAGGGCTCAGTACATGGGATGCCCCACTTGAGTGTTAGCCATGGCCTCCCACTCCCCTTTAGAGACCCTAGCACCCTGCTCTCCAGGCAAACTTCACCCCCTCCCATCCCCAAAGGTGCCCAGAAGATCCCGCCTTCATGCCCTTGCTCACACATGCTTTCCTCTGGACTGTCTTCCCTTCCTCCTTTCCCATCTACCCTCCTGAATCCTGCCCATCCTCCACTTCCAAGACACCAGTGCCCCCAAATCCTTCCCTGGCCCTCACATCACTCACCCACCAACGAACACACGCCTGCTTTGACTTTGAGCTCTGATAGTTTTTTACAAAGATTGATGAGTGACTGTCTCCATCCACGGAACTGTGAGGTCTTGAGGATGAGGACAGTCTTGGGTTTTGGGTACCAGCATTGGACATGGTGCCTGGCACATAGTAGACACTCAACCCACGTTTGCTGGATCGATGAAGAAACAGATGGACAAATGGGGCTGGGTGAGGGGATAGGACTGTGCGGACGTGTCTATACAGCGCTTCCCTTCCTTCTCATTGGCTGACAGTCAACAGCGTCCGTTTTCCTCCCTTTCACTGTGCTCTCCTCAGGAGGCCCCTCCCACCCTGCCCAACCTACCTGCTCTCCCCTGAGCCTAGCATGCCCCCTTGCCCACCAAGTACCTGACGCTATTAGAATGTGGCACCACCTAGATGTGGGGGGACGGCCAACATCTTTTACAATCCATATGACACCAGCATGGACGAATAGGACAGACACAGGCAGGTGCCACACAGAGGTGCCGTGGGGGCGTGCTAACCCGGCTTGTGTGTCTCTTCCCCAGTGAGGCCCAGGCAGGCTGAGGTCAGGCTTATCTCCCTGTCCCCGGGACAGGGACAGGGACAGTAACTGTCAGAACAAACTCTCCTTGTCCTCAGCCAGTCCAGCTTTGCTACATAGCAAGGATCAAGGAGGGACACTTTCTATGATTTAGGACCCAGTTATGTGAGTGTAATGTGCCTCCCCTTTGCCTGGCGTGTTTTGGATTACACAACACACACACGGCCATTCCCCATCGATCCCATTGTGCTTCACCTCAGACCTGGTGTAAATATCCCACTTTCCAGATGGAGAAGGCTGATGCTCCTTGATGTTGAGCGATTTGGCCAAGAACTTTGCTAGGAGGAGCTGGGGTGGGGACTTGAACACAGGTCTCAGCAACTAAGCACACTTGCTCACCTACCCCACCAAGGGCTACTCCAGGTTCTGCAAAGTCTACTCATCACTTAGCAAATAGCTTCTGAATATCTACTCTCTGCCAAGCCCCATTCTGAGAACTGGGGGGAGACAGAGCCCCCTGGGCAGAAAGGACACTGACGTGTTCACAGGGAGAAGGGGGCTCCGCTGCCGGAGTGAGGACCGCCAAGAGACAGGAGGGGAGTAACGGGGAAGAACCCAAGTTGACTTTCAGATCAGAAGACTTTTAGATTTGCATAATTTATGTCCTTTTGAGAACCACCATTTAAATTTATAAATACAGCCATGAATTCTCCCCTTTTGAAGAAAACCAATAGGCAGAGACTGCGAATCCATAACCCACAATCGAGGAGAAGTAAGAACGCCAGGCACTGGCTCGAAAAGTAACTTCCAGAGTTATCCCTGCAACCACGGGTTCAGAAAGTGTTTGTTTTACATAGACACACTCTTAAAGCTATGCAGGTGTCACTTTTTAATAAGTGGGCAAAGAGAAAGGGATGAGAACACGCCATCAGCAGGGAGTGGAAAGCTAGGGGCCAGAGGTGCACCGGGTCGAAAGGTGGTGATGGGGAAAGTCCGCGTTCTTCACCAGCAGCAGAGAGAGCCCCCCTGCCCCCCTTCGTCACAGCTCCTGGCCGAAATAGCCCCTCTCTGTGAAAACCGGGAACATCATTCCGAAGGATTCTATTTCATTTAGTCACCTCTCGAAGGTATCATCCTATTTTCACTTTTCTGAATCCTTAAAAAAAAAAAAAAGGACCAAGCTTCAGTTTTTCTAGATAGATGTGAAACATTGTTATAAACACCCCCCTCTAAAACTGCATTTAGAGGTCAGGGGACACCGAAGTTGCCGGAGCTGGGGCACCAGCAAATACGCTTTGGGATGTTGTGGCAACAAAAGCGCTCGATGTTAGGGACGCAGAAAACATACGTGGCAGTGCGGCATGCCAGCTCCCTCCGTCCTTTGTGCAGGCATGACCTCAGATACCCACGTGCGAAGGGTTGTCAAGGAAACGGCAGCTCACCCTCTGGACCTGCGAGACAAAATGGCCCCAAGCATCTGAGCGACCAGCTGGATGGGTGAGCGCGAAGGGAGACAGAAACCCGGTTGGGGATCAGGCCACCCAAAGCGCCCACAGGGCCGCATCCGTCCCGAGCTCCCATGTGAGACCTCGGAGCGGCGGTGACCATGGCCGAGACCGGGGCTCAGCCCTCAGGAGGCTCCCCATCTGGCAAGAGCTCCCGGGGCGAGGGCAAGTCACCCCACCCATCAAGGTGTGGCTGGTGCCGGGAGAGGGCGGGGCAGAAGCTGTGGGGTTCAGAGGCCAGAACAGTGACCTTGACTGCAGAGTGCAGAGAAACCTTTCTCAGGGATGTGGACTGTCAGCTGGGCACTGAGGGAAGGACGGGGCTCTGCACAGGGATTGGTCCAGACAGAGGGACCTATGTTCTGCTGCGGTGGAGTGTATGCCCCCGGTGGGACAGGGGTGGGGGGGGGGGTTGAAAGACACATCTGGAGAGACAGATGTGCAGGCAGCCCAACCTCCATTAGTAGCTCCAATAGACAAACTACAGATTTGTGTCTAGCTGATAAGATTCTTTGCAGAGATAATACGTTTTTAAAATGCAGGTTGTAGCTTCTTGAGGGTTGCTACAAATAGATCTTAGAGATTCCGATGTTGATTGTTTCTAGGTACTCTGATGGTCCCTTTTATTTCTTGACTTGTGTATGGCAGCACAGCAAACTCCCGAAAATCAGCATCCATAGAAAGTCTGGGGAGTTTTAGGGGTTTTTCATTTGTTTGTTTGCTTTGTAATCAAATTATGGTTGTTGTTTGTTTGTTTTTTTAATTTCAGATGGGGTGGGGATGAGTATTAATATATGAATCACAGGTGCATTTTGGAAGGAGGAGCACTGGACTCGGGTATCACAGCCCCTCCCCCATGTCCTGGCCATGCAACCATCAGCCATGTGTCCCCTTCCGGGTTGTAGAGGTGCTCAGTGACCCTCATGTGTCACCTCGGAAGCCAGGCACGTGTCTTTCAGTAACAGTCACTCCAGGCAACTGGAAGATATTTAAGCTTGATCCAGATTGCATGTTGGAAAGATAATAGACTGGATGTCAGGTAAATCAAGGTGAAAAGAAACAGGTCTACCTTGGGTTCAGCCTTCCTGGGGTCAGGTTGAGCTGCATCTTGGTTGAGTTTCGGGCTGGGGATTCGTGTGGTTTGAGAGCAACCTGGAGGCAATCACATTCACTCCAGACTCTGGGGCTCCATTTGGGACCTCTAAACTTTTGATGCAGGAGATGAAAAAAAAAAAAAATGTGCTCTGGCAGTCAGGGCAGATAGGTGTAGCGGTCCCGTCTTGGGCACAGTGGAGAGAATCACTGAACATGCCAAGAGGCAGCCGGGCCCTCCCCCTGCCCCAGTCCCAGAGCTAGTCAAGTGTCCACTGGAACAGCCCCACCCAACCACCTCTGCAAACTCGCCAAGGACTCCCACCCTAAAGCTCTGTGGCTGCTTTGCTCAAAGTATCCTTATTGACTATGGCATTCTGTCTTGTTTATTAATTAGTTCATATTTTCAAAATGCTTTGATGATGAAACGAGCTACTTAGGGGCTGAGTTCCTATGATTATTTCAGCTGTTATTTATATAATGCCACACAGACAATGCTACGCAGCCCTGTGGATGATGGCGAGCTTCGGACAAAGAACGAGTCTTGCCCCAGCGGAGTTGGAAGATTCCAGCACAATAGCAAAACCAAAATGAAACAAAACACCAACAAAATGGAGTGCAGATGAATCGGACTTTTCTGAGCATGATGACTGGAAATCAGCAGGCAATCAAGGGATTACACAGCTCCAGGCAGTCCAGAAGCTGGTCTGAAGAGCATTCATTCCTTGGACACCAAGGCATAGGAAGCATCTACAATGAGAAGCCCTTCGTTGCTCTTGAGGCTGCACCCATGGAACCCATGAGGGACTTCACATACCCCAGGGTTCTCATCCCACAGCTTCACCTGTGTTGTTCCCATTCTTAGAGGTGGGAAAACTGAGGTAAGCCTGCACCAGAGAGCCCCTTTCCTGTCCCCATCTTGCCTTGACAGAATGACCTTGGTGTTAACCCAGTAAACAAGGTGGAGAAAATAATCTCCTGTAGCAAGTATGTACATTTCCCTTGGGGAAACTCCCATCTTCGGGGATAAATTAATCGACAAACCCAATTGGAACAGAAGCAAAGGTCCCAGGAACCTGAGGGGTGTGGAGCTTCCCTGTAAGGTTGGTTGTTGGTGGGGCAGGGAAAGAAGAGGTGGGTTGGGGTAGGCATGCAAGAAGGGGTCAAGAGGCTGTGCAAAGCACAATGGGGTGTTCTGGTAACATCTGAGGTTGCCATATTCATCAAGTCCTTGGTGCAAATGAATCTTTAATGGAAACCAAAAAAGGAGATTGAGCTTTGCATACAGGTGATGGGGAAAGAAAGAAAATGCAATGTGCCAATTCAGACGGGCACATGAAGGAAAGTAAGGAGAAGACATCACATTCTCACCAATATGGTCTTAGGAGTTCAAGCCAGGTTTACCTAAATTCCTGTCTGACAGTGAGGTCCAGCCCTCATCAGGTGACACCAGAATCTGAGCTCCAAGACAGCCGGGACCATGTCGTCTGTGAAGGGGCATTTGCCAAGAAGCCAACCAACAAAGCTTAAGCTTCAGGGCCTCTCACTCACGTGGACCCCTTCAGCGGATGTGGGAAAGCCCTAGCAATTTTGTATTTGTGAGTGTGTATTCTTTTAAAGAGGGGCCCCCAAACTGCATAAGCTTCAGGTCACATAAACCTGGGGCCTCTTCTGATCAACTGCCTTATTCACCACTGTATTTTCAGAACCTACTACCACTGTGCACGGTACACAGCAGGTGACTTAAATCTGTGCGCTAAAGGGGTAAGTGGATGGAAGGAAAGAACATGAATGGATAGATAGTTGGATAGAGGAAGAAAGGGAAGGAGACTTGAATGAACCATAGATTTTTGGATAGAAGGAAGAAGGAATGGACAGATGGATGGAGAGACGGACAGATGGATGGAAGAAAGGAAATATGGTTAAAAAATTGGATGAAGAAAGGAGAGAGGTAGAATGGGAAGGAGGAAGGGAGTGAGGGATGGATGATGGGAAACATGGCTGCATGGACAGTTGAATGGATGGGTGGGTGGATGGATGGGTGAATGGATGGATGGATAGATAGATGGGTGGATGAGTGGGTGGGTGGATGATGGGTGGATGGATGGATGGATGGATAGGTGGACAGAAGGGTGGATGGGTGGGTGGACAGATGGGTGAATGGATAGATGGACAGATGGTTGGATGAATGGATAGGTGGGGGGATGGGGGATGTATGAATGGATGGATGAGTGGACAGATGAATGGATGACTGCAAGGACAAATGGGTAATGGGTGGGTGAACAAATGGCTATGGAGGAATGGGTGGATGGATGGATGGGTGGGTGGGCAGGTGGATAGGTGGTGGGTGCGTAGGTGAATGGAAGGGAGAGAGGTGTGGATGAAACAGTGGTGACCAATTTAGAACTGAAGAGAAACTGAAAGCACTGACTAACATGCCATTTTAATTTGACTTGTATAATGCCGAAAAATATCTTAGCTGGAGGTCTTACAAAATCATGTAGCTCACATGCCTCCATTTTTATGCACAAAAATACTGAGATCTTCATATAATAGAGAATTTCCAATACAGAACCACCTACAAAGAGAGAAGTGCTTACAGAGCGGCCTCCACAGCCACAGATAATATCAACTGATACTCAGAGCAGGGAGAACGAGCTACAAGTTCTGTTTATATTCCTGGATTCACGGTTTGCTGTTTATTTTTAAAGTTTCCATCTTGATGAGTTCATTAACCACCATTAGCAAATTTAGAAATGCTTGAATTTCAAGAAGAATGTTTTTTCTCTCCAGCCAACCGTGACATAGCAGGGCCTAAGGAGCAGCAGAAGTGTTTTGCGTTGACATTTCTACCGGAGTCGTAACCAGCAGCAGAAGGCTCCTCATTCACACCCACAGCTCCACGAAGAGGTGACCCGAAAGTGCTATGGTGCCTGAACTCTTCTCTGATCATTTTGTGCTTTGATCCTTAGTCTTCAGAGGAAATCGGAAGGTTCCAGGAGAGGGGAAAGACCCCCGATTTGCTAAGAGTTGGCATTTAACAAAGTGTTAATAGTGATCAGCCATCCATATTACCCTTCAAAAGCTCTACCTGGGAACTTATGCTTTAATGGATTGAATTTTGCATCCCCCCGCTCCCAAAAAAAGATATGTCCACCAGATCCTCAGAATGTGATCATGTTTGGAATAAGGGTCTTTGTAGATGTAATTAAGGTAAGGATCTCCTGATGAGATCATCCTGGATTAGGGTGGGCCTTAAATCCATTGAGTGTCCTCTTAAGAGACACCAAAGGAGACATAGAGAGAGGGGAGCAGCCCATGGGAACAGGAAGTCAGAGAAGGAGCCATCGGCCATAGCCCAGAAATGCCCGGGGCCACCAGAAGCTGGAAGAGGCGAGACAGGATTCTCCACTTTGGAAGGAGCACAGCTCTGCCAACACAGTGAGTTCAGACATGTGGTCTCCAGAACCATGAAAGAAAAAATTTCTGCTGTTTTGAGCCGCCCAGTTTGTGGTACTTGATGCAATAGCCCTAGGAAGTTCATACAGATACCTTCTGGAAATTGACCTAAATGAAAACACTCTTTCTTCCTCCCACATTTCATTTGGTGATAAAGTGTCTGTCTAAAGGAAATGGAAATTATCCAAGTAAAATGATAATTGTGATCAAATTTCTTCTTCTTCCAAGAATACAATCCCAACTAGCTAGACTGATGTAAACATTTGGAAAAGATGGTTCTGTTCCTGTCTTTGCTGGATGTTCCCTACAGCCTTGGTCCCTTCTCATATGGGCCCAATCAGGATGACACTTACTTGAAATGTACATTGGTGTGAATGCATCTAATAAAGTGTACATTCTTAATAGAGTATTACTATGCCCCATGGTACCTTGTACATGGTAATTACCCAATAATTCTGTGTTCTCCCAGGTATGGTTCAAGTGACAGTCACTTTGGGAAAGGTACCTGCCCTCCCTCACCTTATTCACCAGGAAAACAGAGAATCTAAAAATTTTAATTTAAAACTGAGGAAGAATACGTATCCCTTGGAGGAAAACAATCCCATTTTACCAGAACCATGATTTCCAAGTTTAAAATTAAATACTTTGATTTGGGGGGGCAGAAGAGAGAGAAGAAATCTGGGATAATTCCCAAGGCATCATGCATTAGGTACATTTAGCAACAGCATTAGGCTTGAAAGCAACTGTTAGACATTCTGAAAGCAGTAACCAGAAACAGAATTGTAGCTACTATTGGTGGGGTATGGGCTCAGCAAAATGCAATGCCGAAAGCTCTACCTACACAAGGATTCACAACCAGGAGGGACTTTGCCCCGCAAGGGATATTCAGCAATGCCTTGTGACATGTTTGAATGTCACAACTGCAGGTCAGAGGTAGAGGGTGTGTGAGTGGGTACAGGCCATGCTGCTAAATATCCTGCAATGCCCAGGACAAGCCCCTACAGCCCAGAATTACCAAGCCCACAAGGTCAATTGTGCAAAGATAAGAAACCCAGCCTCCCTGTGTAGTACTACTCCAGCACAGGCCCACCAGTGGTCCCCAACAGGCCCAGCCAACAGATAAAGACACTGAGTTTCAAGAACAATAAATAACATGCCCAGGGGTGCCTGGGTGGCGCAGTGGGTTAAGCGTCTGACTCTTGGTTTTGGCTCAGGTCGTGATCTCAGGATCTGAGGTCAAGTGTGGAATCTGCTTAAGGTTCTCTTTCCCCTCTCCCTCTGCCCCTCCTGTTTGTGTGTGCATGCTCTCTCTCGCTCTCTCTCTCTCTCTCTAATAAATAAATATATCTTTAAATAGTAATAATATGCCCACATTCCTATGGTAAGTTTGGAAAGCCGTGGTTTACTCTACAGGGATGGATGACAAAATAGCAATTGTTTACCAATCATAGGAACCTGGAAATGGATTAAGGATGGAAAGACTTGACAGGGATTTTTAGTTAAAGAAACACAGTAATTTTCATGGCTGTGCGTGTTTCTGGGTGTTGACCATGAGCAGGTCCTGGTGTCAAGGGGAGAACACATTCTTTATAACCTGCCGACCCATGTTTGCCTCTCCTCTGATTTTTTTCTCTGCTTTATCATCCATAATTGGATAACTTTTCTCCAATTTTCTCCTTGGAACAGTGAAGATAAGGTTTCTGTTTAATCATCCTCCTCGAAGCACTTGCAATCAGGCAGGATATTGCTGCTTTTAAAATAAGACAATGACATTTAATGACTTTCCTTTCTTCCTATAGAAAAGATTAATTTATATGCTAGAGCCATCGTTTCATTGGAAAACTCAGCCTATTCTTTGTGAAATGCTGCAATATGATTAACAGCTCAATTCCACCCTTATATTTTTAATTTTGTGGCTTTCTCTGCTTCTATTTACCTTCACAGTCTAATTGAGCCTTTGCTTTTGCATTAGCATAAACTCAGCCAGTGGAGCAGAGCAGTGGGTGCCTCCAGGAGGCGCCACAGGAATCAGCCTTCAGGTCTCCAGGCATGGCTGGCTTATGGACAAGTCTGGACAGTCCCGGTGAGTGAATGGAACACTTGGGACCTTGCCTGGAGGCCTGCTTAACCCAACCTCTATGATCCTACCCTACCACCCCCGCATGGCCATTGGTTCGTTTCACACACCCTCAACTCTGGCCACACCAGACAGCTCCTTTCCCCCAAAACCTCCAATGTATCCCCATATTTCCACATCCCTTTTCAAGATTTTCCCTTTTGCCTGAACACTTCCTCTCTGTCTCTTCCATCAAAATCCAGTCTCCACTGTAGAAGTGACTCACTCTCTCCTGTACCCACATGGTCCTTTCTATTGAAGATCCTGTTTCATGATGCCTTTTATCATGGTGCAAACAGCCAGCTACCCCTTGGGGATCACTCTCCTGGTGGCCAGTTACCATGCTGTCACAACACCCATGAGCTGCTGAATCATCCGTGTCACGTTCCAGTTGAGGAAGTCAAGATGTAGAGAATGTCAGTGTTCTGTTCTAGTTCACAGTTATTAAGAGGGTGTGGTAAGCTATGGAACCAAACTCTGAAACTTTTTCTCTTATAAAACTCAAGGAAGATCCCCTTGCAGTGCCGAAAGAGAAGGGTCTGAATGAAAGTTTCCCCCACAGAGAGAGGGCAACATGGCCACAACCCGATGCCTCCACTGTACGGAGCACCTCTCCCAACACACTGCAAATGGCAGCCCAGAGTCCCTTCCTCCCATAGACCTGTTTCCAATTAAAAATTACCACATGAAACATGCAGTGGAAAACCTTCTAAAATGGTGCCATGAATCAATTTTAATAAAATGTGTATATCTCTCACCCACAATGAGATTTTCCCTACCAAAAAGTCACATCGCTTCATGTCTCAAGCCAAGAGAAAGGGTTCAGCCAATCCTCAGGCCAAGTTCTAGCCTCAGAAATTTGCTTCTAATTCTTCCTGATGTTAATGGTTAGTGTGACCTGTTTCCTAAGAGAAAAGATGCCCTTTTGCAATAGAATCTTACAGTTCCAATTGTCTCTAGTGCTCACAGATGACTTGATTCGTTGTGACAAGTTCTTGGTGCCCCCAAAGCTATACATCACAGATACTAAGAATTCTTACTGCCAAGGACTGAGTAGATGCGGTCAGGAGAAAGACATCATAGTTGTAACAGTTTTGCCTGAGAAGAGTGACTGACTCATCTCTGAAAGCCCACACCGGCCTCTCTGTGCTCGTTCCCAGATATGACATAACCCAGTGATTACAGATAGAAGAGTAGCCCCATCTTGCCTTCCAGTGGCCCCCCACGCCCTCTCTCTCTGACACAGAGACAACTTGAACTCCACCCTGGCTTTCAGTTCAGTGCCACCCAGTATAAAATACGCCCTCCACTCGATTGCCTGTGGCCCAGAAAATCCTGACAAACAAACCTGAGGAGACTTGGGGATCATCTTTTCAGTAACTCTTAATCTTTTTTGGTTCCAGATGCCTTAAAGAATTTGTTTAAAAAGCTCTGGTCCTCTCTCTGAAAGCACATATACACATAGGCTTTTAGTTTCAAGGAGTCTGCAGACCTACAAGACCAATCATGAAGCCCCATGGTTGAAAACCCATGATCCATTTCAAGAGAGACCCAGAAAACCATCAAAACTGGCCAAGATATTGCAGCCAAGAGAAGTAAGGCAAAAATTCAGATCCTATGTCCCCAGGACAGCACTAGTGAAACTACTTCAGGCTGCCCCCTGTCTCCCCCCACGGCCCCTCTCAGCACCATCTCCCACCCTCAGACTCCCCTCTCCCATGATCATACATGGGGTCATTTATGAAGTTTGTTGTTCGTTTTTTTTTTAAAGATTTTATTTATTTGACAGACAGAGATCACAAACAGGCGGCAGGGGGCAGGAAGCAGGCTCCCTGCCGAGCAGAGAGCCCGATGCGAAGCTCGATACCAGGACTCTGGGATCATGACCTGAGCTGAAGGCAGAGGCTTTAACCCACTGAGCCACCCAGGCGCCCCTATTAAGTTTTTTCAAGTAAACTTTTTAATGAAGAAGGACACACATGTCAAAAAGTACACAGCTTGGTAAATGTTCACAAAACACACCAACCAAATCAAGACATAGCACACTCTGAGCATCCCAGAGTCTTCCTGACATGCCCTGGCAGTCACCCCTACCGGGGAAAATCAACACTCTCCTGATGGCTTTCACTCTAATTAGCTTGGCTTGTTTTTGACCCCTTCTATCAATGGAATCAAATAATATGTGCCCTTTTGTGTCTGGATTCTTTCCATCAAAATCATGTTTGGAAGAGTCATCTATATTGTTGTATATAATTGTAATTTGTTCTTTCTCATCACTGTAGAGTCTCCCATGGTACGAATATGCCACAATTTAATTTTCTGTTCTATTGTTGATGGATATTGAGGTATTTCCAGTTTGGGTTATTATCGATTGTTCTCCGGTGAACTTTCTCATGCAGGTCTTTTGATAATTAAGTGTACTTAACTATTTTGAGCATACACATAGGTATGGAAGCACTGGGACCCAGGCTGTATATATGTGCAAATTTAGTAGATAATGCCAAAAACATTTTCCAAAGTGGACGTCCCAATTTACATTCCCACCAACAGTAAATAAGAATTCCAATTGTTTCATAAATTGTACAACACGTGGTAGTACCAGTCTTTTTAATTTTAGCTATTCAAATGGTTATTTCACTGTGGCTTGAAAATGGATTTCTCTGGTAATAATAATGGTTGAGCAACTTTTCAGGTATTTATTGGTCACTTGGATGTTTATTGCTTTACTGTAGAACATTTATTCAAGTCTTTTTGCTCATTTTTCTATTGGGATGTTTATCTTTTTTATTGGTTTATGAGGTTTTTAATATTCATATTAACATTTTATTAATTAATATTTTGTATTCTAATATGAGTCCTTAGCCAGATATCTATATGACAGATATCTTCTCCTGCTCTGAGACATGACTTTTTATCCTTTATCAGTATCTTTTGGTTAACAAAAATTCTTAAATCTTAAGGTAGTCCAACTCATTAGCCCTGTTCTTTATAGTTAGTGCTATTGGTGTCATGTTTTAGAAATTTTCCTAAACCAAGGTCATAAAGATATCTCTACATTTTCTTCCAGAAGCCTTATTAATTTATTTTGCACGTTTAGATATATAATCCTATCTATGGAATTGTTTCTTGTGCACAGTATGAGATAGGAGCCAGGTTTCTTTTTCATATGGATACCCAGTTAATTTAGTATCTCTTGGTGAAAAGACTTTTTTTCCCTAGTGTACTGCAGTGCCATTCACCTTTGACATAAACCACTAATCTTAAATATATGGGTCTATTTCTGGACTTTGTTCTCTTCATTAGACAATTTTTTTATCCTTACACCAATGCCATGCTCTCTTAAATATTGTAGCTATACAATGAGTTTCGCTATCTAATAATATATGTCTTCTAACTTTGCTCTTCTTTAAGATTGTCTTAGCTCTTCTGGGCTCTTGCGTATAAGTATAAGGATCAGACAGCAATTTCCACAAAAATCATCCTAGAATTGGATTCAGTTTGCATTGAATCTATACTTAATTTGAGGAAGATATGATATCTTTATAGTAGTAAATTTTCTAATCAATGAACATGGTATATACCTTCATTATTTGTCATCTTTAATTCCCTTCAGTAAGAGCTTGTGCTTTTCAGTGTGGAAGAGTCACATATTTTTCATTAGATTAATTCCTAGAAATTCATTGTGGGTTTTTTAATTGTATGAGGTGGGGTGGGGGTGAAGGGCTGATGCTACTGCAAGTGATTATTTTATTTTTTGATTTTTTTGTTGTTGCTGCTGTAAAAAAAAATTATTTTTATATAGAGAGTCCATATCCAGATCTGGCTAGGCTAATTTATTAATTCTAACAATTTATATATTATTTTGTGTTTTCTATGCTATCATGTTTTCTATAAATAAGAATAATTTTATGCTTTTTTCTTTCTTTCTTTCTTTCTTTTTTTTTTTTTTTACCTTTTTTCTTTTTCTTACCTTATTATGCTAGTCAGGACCACCAATAAAATGCACAACTTGTGGTAGTGGCCATCCTTGTCACTTAGACTATTTCAGAGAGAAAGATGTTTATATTCTACCATTAAATATGATGCTTTACTATAGGATTTTTATCCAATGTAAGAAGTCCTGTTCTTATTCTCGATTTTTACTTTTTGTCACATGCTTTTATTGCATTTTGTTTTTCTCCTTTATTGTCTTAGTGTGGTGATTACAGTTACTAATTTTATATTGACTTTGCATTCCTGGATAAACCCAACATAGCTTTTATGTATCATTGTATTCTATTTAGAATATTTATTTAAGATTTTTATGTTCACGAGAGAAATTAAGCCATAATTTTCCTTTTTTGTAATGTCTTTATCAAGTTTTTGTGAGATTATGCTAGCCTCCTAAAGCAAGTTGGGAAGGGATTCTTTTTCTAAATTTTGGTGCAACTGGTTGGCTATATCTTCCTTGAATGCTTGAAAAAATCCACCAGTGAAGTCATCTGAATCTGGAGCTTTCTCTGTGGGAAGAATTCAATTATAGAATAAGTTTCTCTGATAGACATAGGACTATTCAGGTTGTCTATTTGTTTTTGAGTAATTTGTATTTAAGTGTTGTTTTGCTAATTTCCAAACACATAAGAATAAAATTGTTCATAAGATTACCATTAATATCTGTAGGATCTATAGTGGTTTGGGGTTGTTTTGTTTTTTTTTCAGTCAAGATTTTGGTACTTTGTGCTCTCAGTCTTGCGAGAGGGTTGTCAATTTTATTAGGCTTTTTGAAGAATGAACATATGGCTTTATTCTATGTTTGTTTTCTATCCTATTAATTTCTGCTGACCTGAGGCTAAATTATAGTCTTTGTAAATCTCTGGTTTCCCCCTTCTAAGGGTGTATACCAGGTGTCCAGTTCAGAGTCTGGAGTATTTACTAGGGCCCCTCCTCCCGCATATTTCCTGAATACAAACATTTCCCACCCCAGTACCATAAAACTGCCAATAGCTGGCTGTTTGTTCAACATCTTTGATTCTTAGCCCCTTGCCCTATGTAACTGCGCCCTGTGTAAATGCCTAAGGGTGAGAACCATCAAGTATTGGGTTCACTTCTGTTCAGTTCTCTTCTCTTTGTGATCTTGACTCCTTAAGTGCTGGCTGCCTAAGCAATCTCTTCCTCTCATGTTTGCTTCCCCAGTCCTGCAGGATTGCCCAAATTTCTGCTAGCTTCTCTACCTCTCAGCAAGGGCCTTTTAGCAAGCATCTCAGCCTCTTGTCACAACCAAGTATCAACAAAATACCCAGAAGGACAAGCATGTTGACTCGCCCTCAATGATCCCTTCATCCTCAGACCTTTCCCCTCAATCCTGGATACCTTCATAGTTTTATGATGCCTTCACACAGAGGCTTTGAGGGCTTTGGGTTTTTTATTTAATTTTGTGTGAGTTTTCTAGTTGTTTCCATGGGTCTGTTGGTCTGATAAAAGCAACTCCATCAAACATAGAAGGAGATAGCTTGTTTTTATTTCAGCCTGGAATTCGAGATCCAAACAACACCCAAGGCCCCTATTCTTCCTTTTAGTTTTATCTCCTAGCTTCTCCCGAAAGGTGAGCACCCCACTTGCCTTCATAGCACTTGGTTCTGCTGTGTTCTTTATCAGAAATGCTATCACTTGCCAGTTCCACCTGTCAAATTCTTGGTCATGCTCCAAGACTTGTCGGAAATGTTACTTCCTCCAGTGGCTCAGGCAGTTAAGCATCTGACTCTTGGTTTTATCTCAGGGTCATGAGATCCCATAGGACTCTGCTCAGTGTGGAGTCTGCTTGAGATTTTTCTCCCACCCTCTCCTTCCCTTTCTGCTCTCCCCCTACTCCTATGAGCTCTTTCTCAAATGAATAAATAAGTAAAATCTTTTTAAAAACCAGAAATGTCACTTCCTCTACCAATCCTGTCCTTATCCTGGCAGTTGAATGTGATCTTTTTCCTTCCCTGACCATCCATCCTGTCACTGCCTTGTCTGTGGGACATTGAGATCCTACCCTAGACTACAAGTTCCTTGAGAGAAGGACTGGGGTTCATTTATCTACCTGCCATCAGTGCTAAGAGGGGACTTAGCCCATTCACATAGGCTCAGAGGCTACATTGTCCCATTTAGATCTCTGATCTGAATTGAAATTCAGTATCACATAGTGGTCAGGAATCATGTGTCTAAGTGGCAGAAACCCAAATCAAACTAGCTTTTTAAAATGTATATATTATATTATATATAATTTATATGATATTATATGATAAATTATATATAATTTATATGATATTACATTACATTATATTACAACATGTGCATGCCAAGAGGGCAGAAACTACAGACTCCTATTGAGGTGAGAGCCCAGAAAGAAATATATTGTCAAAACCAGCTTGTGAGTTACGCCTGGGGACCCAGCTGTTCTCTAATGAATTGAAAAGAAACAGCTTTGCAGCCAACCTACTGCTCACTTTCTAGGACTGGTGTCCCACAGAATTCCACTCAAGGAAAACCCAACACTCCGCAAACTGCCTAACAAAATAAAGCTTCTGGAATCTTCTCTGACCATGATTCCTGCCACGATGTTACTACAACCAGCTCTGTGCAACAGCCATTTCTTTTATAATCCTATTACTCTATCTTGACTGAATCACCTTCAACAGATAAAGAGTCTTGGCTGTCTGCCCTCCCCACTGAGGATTAGCTGTTGTTTGGGGAAGAGTTGGCAATTTCCTCCCCAGGGAGCTGTGACTCCAGGGTCCTTTGGTCATTTTCTGTTTCTGCTCCTGGATTGGGGGCTGGTACCAGCACTCATCGTGAGCTGTTCTCACCAAGATGTTCTACATGAATATTACAAGTGCAGCTGATTTGTCTCCAAGCAATTTGCTTCTTTTACCAAGGAAAATGCTATTTTTAAGAGGAATAAATGATAATGTCTATGTGCATAACCTTTGACACAGTATCCCTGTATCTAAGAATTTATCTTAAGAAAATTATAGCAGACGTGGGCAAAGATGCATGCACGAGGGTGTGCACTGAAGCCTCATTCTTAATAGCAGCAAGAATACAGGCAGAGAGCCTAAATTTTCATCCGTAGTGAAAAGACTACAGAAATGGTGATTTCGGCTGAGTGATAGAATCTTGTGCAGCCATTAAAAGTCACATGCTCAGATAGTCGCTGACTTGGGCAAGTGTTTCAAGTAGAGTCAGTGAGAAAAAGGGCCAGAAAGTAATAAAGTCCAGTTTGCTTTTTGAAGGATTAATCTTTATGTATAAAATACACATTGAGCTGATCTAAAAAGACACACCAAAATATTACTGCTGGTTATTGCTGCAAAGCATAGCAATGGTTGACTTTGGGGTTTTGTATACAAAGAACCCTCATTTCATTTCCTTCTTAGGGGACAGGGAAGCTTCTACACCCATCCAAATAGCCAGTGCCCTGTTCACATCAACATCGGACCACAAACACATCTGTTTTAAAGAATCTGCTTCTCTTAACTGGACTCCTAAGGACAATTGTATTTTTTAAAGCATTCATATTAGTCTTGAACATGGTTTTATTGGCAGCAAAAAAAAAAAAAGAAAGAAAGAAAAAGAGAGAGAGAGAGAGAAAAGTAGTGCTGTAATTTTGGGAAGGGACCAACTTCCAAGACCAGAAGCAGGCTTTTGAGGCCAAGAGTCCCAGCTTGGACATAAAAGCCAGAGGCAGGCCTCCCATCGGGCTAGTATTTGAGATGGCTTGTCTTCAGCTGCTCGAGTGATGGGCGATTTCCCTCCCGTTTTCCAAACTCTGAAATGCTTTCCGTTGTCTCTATGATAATACATTTCCAAAGGATAAAATATGTCACATAGATGAGGCTCCAAAGGTCCCTTCCAAGCTCACGGTCTGCTCAGAGATGAGGCAAACCCCAGAGAAGTTTGGCCAGAAAACCAGAGGAAGTGGAGAGGGCCTCACAGTATCTCGACAGCTTCATGCAGGAACCTACCGGTGAGGAAAGGCACCAGGTGGGAATTTTCTCCTCATTTAAGTAGGTGATTCTGACTCTCCCTGGGTCCCTTTATTTGTTTTTCCTGCTTCTTGATACATCTTAAATTTGAGCATTATTTTAAGCAACGTTGTTGTATGTTAATTTACTTTACCAAACGCACACAGAGCTGTCTCAGGAGCCGGCATGATAGATGGTAACTGCGCTGGCTATTGGCCCCAAAGGCGGTAATTTGTGTTTTGAAATTCCTTAATTATATATGTACACAGTAACTCTAATAGCCCCCATAGAGGCACTGGGCCCGGCCGGAGTCCCTAAACGCTGTCACAGAAACAGGAATAAAAACTTATAAAGGAAGAATTTTAAATCAGTAATGGGGATAAATTGTATAAAAGAAAATCTGTAATGTAGTATACAAGACATTCAAACCACCATATCTATAATTACAAAGAAGAGTAAATCACCAAAAGAATTAAATGTCCTTGCTACAATAAAGAAGAATAATTTACTTTTAACTCAGAGCTGCCATCCTGTTGTTGGAGGACCCCCACCCCAGCTAGCCCTTGGGAAATGTAAGGGTGACAAAGGAAGTCAAGTTTCAGAACTAGGAGGAGAGAGCTGGTAGCTTCCATGGGGGTTCATGTCTTCTTTTTTTTATCACAGCAAGACAAATAAATGAGCCAATGAAATGATCAGGTATATGAGAGTGTTTCTATGTAAATACCCGAATTTTAAAAATGAAAAAGCAATTCCATTTTACAATGTACATAATGTGCATACGGTGTAGCATGTACGTCTCTTCACAACACACAAAGCATTTTCTCAAAGAGCTGTTGGTGTGGGCTCACCACAGCCCCCTGGGCCCCGCTGGGCAGACAGCATTGCTCCATTTTACAGAAAAGGAAACCAGGGCTCAGTGGGTTGGTCCCTGGTATATGGTCTGATTGTCAGAAGTGATGGAGCCAGGGCCAGAAATCAGTTCCTCTGAATTGTTCCCCACCCCCACCCCCACCCCCATGTAAGGGCGTTGGACGCAAAGAACAGGAAAGAAGCCATGTAGGCGTCTGCCTCTGGGGACTGTTCTAGGCAGGACGGCTGGCAGGGAGGCCCACAGAGACTGGAGTTCAGGAACACTGGCTAGCCCAGCGAGAAGGATCAAGCCCCCATTCCTGCACCTGGTCCCATCTCTCCTCCACAGAAGTGGGGACAGATCCCAATTTTGCCACCATCCCCGAGGATACCATGGGTGACACACTTGACACGTCTCTAAATAACAAGCTCCCCTTCCTTGCAGGCAAGTAACATACAATTGTTGCCCTGCATAACTCACAGTCCGCTGTAATGATGACATGTGAACATTCATGCCTAGTGTGCAGGCCCAGGGGCACGGTTGGCTCTGCTGGAGGAGAAGTACCGGGTCCTGAATGAAGCACATGCAGGGGCTTGTGAACCACAAAGTCCAAAGTCTTCACGCAGCTGAGGACTGCCGGTACCGTTTCTTCGACAAATGGCACCGAGAACACATCACCCACTCTGCACTGGGCTGGGTACTCTGGGGGAAGCTAAGGGTCAGGTGAGGGGCGTTTCCCATCCTCGCGGAGCAAAGCTTAAGGCAACGAAACAAAAATATCCTCAGCCCATGAGTGTCGACAGCAGCAGAAGCCACAGTCCCAAGTTGCTTGTCAGGGATGCGGGAAATGATCCTCAGAAATCGCTTTGGAGATGAGGGCAGGGCGAGGTCCCAGGGGGCCCAGGAGGAGTTTGAGGATGAGGGAGTCTCTCAGCGACCACCCAAGCCCTTGTGACTCAGAGGTGGGCCGGCGACCAGCAACAGCAGCATCTTCTGGGAGCTCGTCAGTGATGCAGATGACACAGTGATCCAGGCTCAGCCCAGACGGGGGAACTGGGCTTCAGGAATGTGTCTGAAAATACCAGAAGTGACCACAGTGAGATCTTGCTTCCCACCCATTAGGATTGCTATTCTAGAAGAAGAAGAATGGAGGAGAAGGCGAAGAGGAAGGGGAAGAAGAAGAGGAGAAGAAGGAAGGAAACAAGAGTCCGAGAGTCGGCGAGGACGTGGAGACACAGGAGCCCTCGCGCAGGACTGGTGGGGATGCAAACTGGGGCAGCCCCTGTGGAAAACAGCCTCGCGGGTCCAACAGAGGATCCAGCAATTCCGCTTGTGAGCGTATTCCCACAAGACTTGAAAACAGCGTCTCCACCAGATGTTTGCAGATCCAGGTTCTTAGCAGCGCTACTCACAACCAAAAGGTGGAGATAACCCAAATGTTCAGTGACGGGGCAACAATAAACAAAATATGACGTCTATACACCATGGAATATTATTCGGCCTTAAAAAGGAATGGTGTCTGGCACAGGCTAGAACAGGGATGAACCTCGAGGCCATTATGCTATGTGACGGAAGCCAGTCACAGAAGGACAAATATCGTAGGTTCCACTTATATGAAGGACCCTGGAGAATCAAATTCAGAGCGACAGAAAGTAGAGCAGTGCTGGCCAGAGGCAAGGGGTAGGGGGCATGGAGGGTTGGTGTTGAACGTGTCCAGAGTTTCAGTTTTGCAGAATGAAAAGAATTCTGGGTTTAGTGGTTTCACGACAATGTGAATGTAATGTTCCTAAAGGCTACACTGAAAAGTGGTGAATTTTCATAATGGATACTTTACCAATTAAAAAAAAAGAAGACATGCTCTATAAACAAATACCTAAAAGATCTCCCGTGCCATATGCAAGGAGCTTAGAAGTTGCCACTGCATCCTCATGACCGGAGAAAAACTGAACATGCTGAACAATCCAGAACCCTCCCCAGCTCTGTAAGCGAACTGAGGTCATAGCACCAACTGCTGCCCGCCCCCCCCCCAAACTGGAGAGACAGACAGGTGGGTGCCGAGAATCCCAACTAAAGGCGGCGGAAACGGCTACAGAACCCAGGGCAGGTAGGGAAACAGGAGCTGTCATCGACAAATGGCTAGAGACTCAGTGGTGACAAGACCCCAAGTTTAGAAGTCCAGAAGGGCCGGAGCATAGAAGGGACCCCACACTTTCATGAGTTTTGTTTTGGGGTTGTTTTTTTTTTGTTGTTTTTTGTTTGTTTTTTTGTACAGGAGCTCTACCAGGTTCTCACCATAAATATCAGAGAAAAATCCCCTCGTGTTTCTGGTAGGGAGAGGGGGGAAATGAAGTTTTCTGAAATATGCCAGAGCACTGTTAACAAGGCCTGCCATCAGGAGAAATTAGCTAACCAGACCTAATTTGCTAGGGTTTACCAGTGGCGAGCTGACCTAGAGGAAGGGAAATACCCAACTGCAGTCCACTCTAGCCATCCTCTCCCAAACTAATCAGGGAGGAGAAAACAAACTGAGAGACACTATGAAGTTCACAGCCCAGAAACACAGGCTCCCTAAAGGGCCCTCCCCACCACCACTGCATACTAAAGACCTATTTAGAGCAATTCCTTTTACCCAGTACATCACATCCAAATATGAATTAAAAAATTATAAGGCATACTAATATACAACACAGTTTGAAAATAAAGAAGAAACATTACAACCAGACAGGCAGAGATTATCAGACTGAGAACTTAAAATAGCTGTGATTAATATGCAAAGGGCCACAATGGATAGAGAGCACACAAGAGCAGATGGGCAATGTAAGCAGAGGGACGGAAATCCTATAAAGAACTAAAAACAATGCTGGAGATCAAAAACACTGGAAGGGAAATGAAGAGTACTTTTGATGGACTTAGTAGATTTGACATGGCTAAGAAAAGAACCCCTGATCTTGAAGCTCTGACAACAGAAACTTCCAAAACTGAAAATCAAAGAGGAAAAAAAGACTGAAAACAGAACAGAATGATCCCAAACCTACAGGACAACTACAAAGGTGTAGCACATGCACAAGGGGAACACCAAAAGGAGAAAAGAAAGAGAAAGAGACAGAAGGGATCTTTGAAGTAATAATCACTGAGAATTTCCCCCAAATTAACACAGACACTGAACTACAGATGTGGGAAGCTCAGAGAACACTGATCAGGAAAAATGCCAAGAAACTACACCTAGACATATCATTTTTCAAGTTACAGAAAATTAAATATAAAGAAAAGACCCTAAAAGAAACCAGAGGAAAAAAATCTTGTCTATAGACAAGAGAAGTTAAGAATTGTATCCAACATCTCAGAACCATCCAAGCAAGAAAGAATGGAGTGAAATATTTAAGTGTTGAGAGAAAAAAACACCAACCTAGAATTCTGTACCCTGTGAAATTATCCTTCAGAAATGAAGGAGAAATAAGACTTCTACAGACCAACAAAAATTGAGGAAATACCTGCCTTGCAAGAAATGTTAAAAGAAGTTTTTTTAGCAAGAATGAAAATAATATATCAGAAACTCAGTTCTACATAAAGAAAGGAAGAGCAGGGCACCTGGGTGGCTCAGTCATTAAGCATCTGCCTTTGGCTCAGATCATGATCCCAGGGTCCTGGGATCAAGCCCCACATTGGGCTCCCTGCTTGGCAAGAGGCCTGCTTCTCCCTCTCTCACTCCCCCTGCTTGTGTTCCCTCTCTCGCTGTGTCTCTCTCTGTCAAATAAATTTAAAAATCTTAAAAAAAAAAGGAAGGAAGGAAGGAAGAGCATCCAAAAAGGAATAAGCGAAGGTATAATTAAGACATATTTTCTTATTCTTGATTGACCTAGCAAGTAGCAGTTTATTCAAAATAACAGTAGCAACAATGTATTCAATTATATATCCTTATGTATATATCTAATATATCTATTAGCATATATCTATATATCTACTATTTGGTGATCAAAAGGAAGCTGGAGTAGCTATAGTAATATCAGACAGAGAAGACTTCAAAGCAAAGAGTTATCAGGGATAACAAGGGCATTACATAATGATAAAGGAGTCAAATCTCTAGCACCTAACAATCTTTAATGTATATGCTCCTAACAACAGAGCATCAAACTATGTTAGGCAAAAACAGATAAGACTACAAGAAGAAATAGATTAATCCACTATTATAGCTGGAGACTTCAGCACCCCTCTATCACAAATGAATAAATCCCACAGGCAGAAAATTAATGAAGACATAGTTGAACTCAACATCACCATCAATCAACTGAATCTAATAAATGTCTATTGACTATACTACTTCATTCAACAACAGCAGAATACACATTCTTGGGCTTTTGGGGGGTTTTTTGTTATTTTTTTTAAGAGAGGGAGAAAGAACATGAGCAGCAGGGAGGAGTAGAGGGAGAGAGAGAGAGAATCTTAAGCAGTCTCCACGCTTGGTGTAGAGCCTGACACAGAGCTCAATCTCATGACCATTCATTTTAATAATAAAATTGCTGTTTATTAAGTTTAAAAAGTAGTTAAATATCAGCAGTTTTCTATAGGTCAACCTAAATGCTTTCTCCCATTCATTGCATATAACATCCCACAAGCCGCAAACGCACTACTAAAACTCACTCCAAAAATATGGAAACTAAGTGGTTTCCCAAAAGTTACAGTCTGTATGGGCTGCAGCCAGAACGCAAACCCATGACTCCAGAATACACATTCTTCCCAAGCTCACCTGGATCATTTACCAAGATAGATTGCATTCTGGGCCATGAAACACACCTTAACAAATTTAAATGCATAAAAATTATATAATACCTGTTCTCAGACCACGACTGGATCAAACCAGAAATAACAGAATGATAACTGCAAAATTCCAAAATATGCAGAGATTAAAAAACATACTCGTAAATAACACATGGGTCAAAAAAGAAATTTCAAGAGAAATTTAAAATAGTTTTAACTAGATAGAAATGGAAACACAGCTAATCGAAATTTATGGAATGCAAGGCAAGCAGTGTTTAGAGGGAAATTTATAGCATTGAATGCATATACTTTGGCAAGAAGAAAGCTCTAAAATCAATTAAGCTTCTGCCTTAGGACACTAGAAAAAGCGAATTAAATCCACAGTGAGTAGAAGAAAAGAAATAATAAAAATTAGAGCAGAAATCAATAAAATTGAAAATAGGAGATCAATGGAGAAAATCAATGAAAACAAAAGCTGATTCTTTAAAAAGCTCAATATAATTGATAAGACTTTAGCTAGGCTAACCAAGGGAAAAAAAATGACTAAGGACACAAATTACTAATACCAGAAATGAAAGAAGGGACATCACTACAGATTCCATGGACATTAAATGGATAATAAAGAAATACTATAAACACAACTCTGTGCCCACAAATTTGATAACCTAGATGACATGGACCAATTCCCTAAAAGACATAATCTACCAAAACTCAACAAGAAGAAATAAGTAGTGTGGATAGTCCTATATCTATTAAAGACATTGAATCAATAATTAATAACCTTTAGAAACAGAAAGTACTAGGCCTAAAGGGGTTCAGTGGTGAATTCTTATCAAACCATTAAGGAAGAAATTATACACATACTCTGTAATCTCTTTCAGAAGTTAGAAGCAGAGGAAATACTTTATAGCTCATTCTGTGAGGCCAACATCATCCTAAAACAAAATCAAAGACATAACAAGAAAAGAAAACTACAGAACCATAGCTCCCATGAATGTAGGACCAAAAATGTCCCCCAAAATATATATTAACAGGACACCCTTGTGGCTCGTTGGTTAGGCCGCTGGCTTTGGCTCAGTTCATGATCCTGGGGTCCTGGGATCGAGTCCCGCATCGGGCTCCCTGCTCGGTGGGGAGCTTGCTTCTCTCTCTCCCTCTGCCTGCCTCTCTGCCTACTTGTGCTGTCTGTCTGTCTGTCTCTCTCTCTGATAAATAAATAGATAAAATCTTTATATATATATGCAAAGTAAGTCCAACAATATATAACAAGAATTATACATTCAGGTATCAGCTGAAGAGTCACATCTGTGCCGAAGCCTGGGAGAAGCATGGCAAGGGGGCCCAGATGATCAGACCAGGGCCCGCTGAGATCAGGAGCCAGAGAAAAGGGACCAATGAGGAGGTTCTGGAGGTGGGGACAGGACAGACAGACGGAGGCCCCCCAGCCACCGAGACCCTGTTGGTGCCCGCCGCTGACGGGTGCCACTCTGAACGTCCACCTAGATTCCCCACCCTCAGCTCTACTGCTCCCTACCCAGACTGCACACGTGACAAAGCCAAGCTGGGGCACCATGGAAAAAGCAGTGGATGTGGCCTTGAGGACCTGGGTCTGCAGGCCAGCTCTATCCTGAGCCATCTCAGAGGCCAGAAATGTCAAGGCCAATGCCAAAGTCACACTCTAGTTGGTGTCTATACCAAGACCCACCCAGGGTAGACCCCGGAGTGGACATCTTCCCTCAGATTGCACAACAGGCCATGCAGGCTCCCCCATGTGCGCTAACGCCTTGCACTATGGGGCTTGTGCCCACTCCTCTCAGACTCCCTCAGACACAGTCCCGTGACCACAGTTCCTGGCACACAGAACGTCCACCAAAGGCTTGGTAAACAGAGGCCGGACGGCCTATGCCCGAACACAAGAATGCGGAGACAGGACAGAATGGGGCCCAACTGTTCACAGTTGTCCCATCCCGAGGCTCCATAAGCCCTGCTCCTCCCCAGGCCTCTTCTCCCTTCCCCCCAAAGCTTCCAGGAGCCTGGCTCCTATCTTACCCAAACCCCGAGACCCGGTGGCCCAGAAAACAGAAGGTGCTGATCAAAATCGCTATCGCAGCTCATTTAGTCTAATTGTGAATCTTCGCAGAGAAGGGAAGGGGGCTGCGGAGGGCACTGATGTGCGCAGTAAATCTTTCCCACAGAAAGGGGAGAAGCTTCGCTTGGAAATTAAGGGACGGCTGTTGACAGGCCGGACCATCAGAACGCCAGCTGCCTAATGAAGCCATAAAGGCCTTTGTTCTCCCCACTTCTCGCTGCCCTGCTCTTACATGTACAATTATTACAAAAATCAAAGAGAGGAATGTTGCCTTGAGATATGATTTCCATATTGGTATGGATTTTATTATACAAGCCATACAATACGTGCTATTATCATTTTGATTATATGTGCCTTTCATTTGCACTATTGGACCATTATCTGTAGTACATTCATTACATTATAAGAAACTGGAACTCTATCCTTAAGACGAATTGTAAAAAAGGATTTCTATTTTTGCAGATTGATATTTCAGGGGAGAACATTAAACAGCGAACATTATTTGTAAAGTTTGGTTTTTTTAACGTAAACTCTTAAAAGAAGGAAATAACCCTGATATTTCCAGCAGACAGAAAAGCCCCAGGCTAGAGGCAATAAATGATTGCAATTTAGAATGCGTGTACTATTACGGACTCCTGATTAAATTGTAAGTTCCTTGAAAGAAAGGAAGTCAAACAGATGATACTGGGATTCGGCCTGGCTCACGAGTGAGAGCAGATCTCGTACTTGGAGAACAGAAAGATTCTCCCGCCTTCCCGCCTTCCTCCAGACCAGGAGGGCAGGTCTGCAGGGAGCAAGGGCGGTTTCAGGGCCGGGTGGGGGAGTGGTTATCTGAGTCTGGGTGGGACGCTTGAGGTTACCAAGTTCCTTTCTCCTGCTGGAGACCCCCAGAAGAAGTGTCCCCCCACTGTGATGTCAGGGAGTGAGCTGAGATCTCTCAGAGGGGTTCACAGACTTACACGCCCCCCAAGGTGCCCAGAGCATCAGCTAGAGAGGCGCCAGCAGGAGCACTGGGGACGGGAAGAGCTAGAGAGGAAAAGCAGAGGAAAAGAGCCGAGTACCGTCAGTGCTTGCCCCTCACCGCATCAACCAGAAGTGACACAGCCCAGCCTGGAGCTTCCTGCCATGGGGGTCCCAGGTGGCTGCAATCCAGCCAGTCTCAAGCTCAGACTAGGAGCTGTGTGTCCTTGGGCAAAATCCTCTGACTATGTTTTCCCCATTGATAAAAAGCAGCTAACATCTGACTGGGTCAAGGGTTTGCTAGGATGAAGAATGCTGTTTACTGCATTAATAACATCATGTTTACACTATTACAAATATAATTACTCATTACAACTCAGCTTGTCTAAATCGCTAGCACCATCTGTCATTCAGGGCCCAGCCTGAATGCCACCTCCACCTTGGGGTCCTCCTTGACTGCCCAGCCAGAAGATCCCTGCCCTCCTCTCTACTCCCACCCATGGCACTTTCTTTCTCTTCAATCACTTTTCACTTCTGCCCTCGTGCTAGATCAGAATTTTCAAACTTCAGGTCACTGTGCATTAGTAGAGGGTCATGAAATCAATTCTGAGGGTAGCAACCAGCCCTTACTCTTTTTCAATAAAATAGGAAAGAATAGAAAATAGAGCACAACACACGAAGTGAACGCAAATATTGCTTCTTAAATTTTTTTCCAGACTGTACGTGAACGTGCCCTGGATCCCATGGACTAGTTGTTTCTTCTGAGGGGCATGGTAAAAAAAAGTTTGAAAGCCACTACATCCAAGTCTGAGCTTCCCGAGGGCAAAGCTCCTTCCTCCTCAATTTTCCATCCATCTGGATGGCACGGGACCCAGCCCCTGACTCACTCACGTTTGTTGAATGAATCTTCGTTACCGTAGTTTCTCTATCACTGCATACTGTATAAATTGGACCTGTTTGGGGTCAGGGAAAGTGTGCAATTACTATCTCCACTGATGGGAAGGTCCAGCTTTTTATGATCTGTTCCTGCAGAGGCAATTAGAACCCTTTAGAAACAGGTTTTCCCCGTGCATCAGGAATCAACCCAAATACTCCCGCCTCATTAGCTGCCCGCCGGAGACGATTAAACATTCTCCTCTTCTGTTGCTTGCTACAGCCCACTTGGCCACGGATGGGGCTGACTCAATCTTTAGAAGATCCTTTTATACACTATTATATTGATTTTTAAAACATTTTTAGTCGACACAATGAGAAGCTCACCCAGGGGTCTTCCTTCAACTTAGAGTTGAAATCCATACCTTAACCCCTCACGGCCCGGATCCTACCTTGCCATAGAGTGGCTCTGGGGGCAGCGGCAGGATGAGACTTTACCCATGTGGTTCTCTAACCCCTTTTAGGATAAATATATTGATTTGTGAATAAACATTTTCATCTCCCCGTTCTCTCCAGCTTCCTAATTGCTTGACATGGAGCCTCTTGGGGTGCGTGGCATGTTGATCTTTACCTTATTTAAAAAAAAAAAAAAGCTAACTTATTTTTAGAGCTCGTAGCTCTATTTATGTGAACCGATGTCTCAAGTACAAGTTCATCATATACTTTAATTCTCTGTAAATGTGGAGCTGGGTTTCCAGTGGTTCTGGAAGGCTAATGCACCCCTTTAGCTTGCTTTAAATCTTGTTGGGAGCAGGAAGTAATGCTTCCCATGCTTCCTCTGCTTTAGTCCATGGCCAGGCCTAGGGCCCAAGCCGGCCTGGCTCCCTAATTCCCCAGGGAGCAGGCCAGCCTCAGGGGCAGGCAGGGAGAAAGCAGCCCTGGAACTTCGTAACCTTTGGGGCATCTCATGCCACTTCAAACTCTGCCCAGGGGCTCAGAACATGTGAGAGCCTTACAAATAGTATCCCCAGCCTTCCAGCCTGTGCGGATGGTACTCTGCCCACACCATCTACATTGAGTGGTACATGCCACCTGCCCTGTTCCTACAGCCAGCCGGAGACAGGGGGAGGGAGAGGCCACTGCAGCATGGAGGGGAGTGAAGCTAGAGGCTCCCAACTGAGCACCTACCCTGGGCCAGGCTGCAGTGGAGCTGGAAGCCATGGTCCCTGCCTCAAGGGGGAGATGGTCACAGGACCCCCGAGAGTAAGGCCAGTGTTCAGGCAGGGGTAAAAACAGGGCTCCAATGTGGGGCTCGGCGCCTTCTGGAGATGGTGACCCTGACCTAAGGGTTGAAGGGGAGCACAGGATGGCAGGGGATGCATCAGAGACATTTTAGACATTGCCAGTGGGATGATGACTCAGACAGGAGGGTGCCAAGTCTGAGAGTCAGGGCGGGGTTATGTGAGGCTCGGTAGACCAGCTGGACCCCAGAAGAGACGATTGGACCCTGGACGTGGGCTCATCTGCATGGAGGCGGTCCTCCCAAAGGACTAAACAGAGGGAGCTAAGGAATAGGTTCAGGGCACAAGGGCTCAACTTTAAAGGGCTAGCCCAGGAGGGGAACCTGGGAAGGGGCAGCCATGGAGGCGGGCAGGCTCGGGGAAGGAGGACAGAAGCCAAGGGCAAAGAACACTGTAGAAGGCTGCAGGCCTGAAATGGCACATACAGGTGAAGGGACACAAGAGTGGAAGGGTCCCCTTGGTTTCAGCAATTATGAGGCGAGAGCAGACATCATTTGCAAATATCTCTTCCATTCAGCAGGTTGTCTCTTCATTTTGTTGATTTCCTTCACTGTGCAAAAGCTTTTTGGTTTAACGTAATCCCAGCTGTTTATTTCTGCTTTTGTTGCCCTTACACAAGGAGATAGATCCATAAATACTTTGCTAAGACTGATGTCCAAGAGCTTACTGCCCATGTTTTCTTTCAGGAGTTTTATGGCTTCAGGTCTCACATTTAAGTTTTTAATCCATTTTGAGTTTATCTTTGTCCCTAGTGTAAGAAAGTGGCTCAGTTTCATTCTTCTGCTTGTGGCCGTCCAGTTTTCTCAACACCATTTGTCAAAGAGACTGTCTTTTCCCTATTGCGTATTCTTGCCTCCTTTGTTGTAGATTAACTGACCGTATAAGCACGGCTTTATTTCTGGGCTCTCCACTCTGTGCCATTGATCTATGCATCTATTTTTGTGCTAGTTCCATGCTATTTTGATGACTGCAACTTTGTTGTGTATCTCAAAATCTGAGATTGTGGTCCCTCGAGTTTTGTTCTACTTTCTCACATAGCTTTGGCTATTTCGTCTCTTTTGTGGTTCCACATTTCAGTATTACCTGTTCTAGTTCTGTGAAAAATGCTGTTGGTATGTTGACAAGGCATGTGTAGTGTGGGTGTTCTAACAATCGTATACCTTCCAGTCCATGAGCATAGAATGTTAATATCCAAAATATATAAATGACTCATACAACTCAACAATAAAACAAACACTCTAATTAAAAATGGGCAGAGGACTAGATTAGACAGTCTTCCAAAGAAGATATACAGATGGCCAACATATCAACAGCATTTTTCACAGAAATAGAACAGATAATACTAAAATGTGTAGGGAGAGGTATCTGGGAGTCTTAGCTGGTTGAGCATCCGACTCCTGGTTTTGGCTCAGGTCATGATCACAAGGTCATGGGATTGAGCCCCACATCAGGCTTGCTGATTAGCAGGGAGTCTGCTTGAGATTCTCTCCCCCTCTCCCTCTGTCCCTCCCCAACCTCTTGCTCACTCTATCTCTCCCTAAAACAAATAAATAAATCTTTTTTAAAAATTGTATGGAACCAGAAAAGACTCCAAATAGCCAAAGCAATCTTGAAAAAGAAGAACAAATCCCAGATTCACAATCCCAATCCCAGATTTCAGGATGTACTACAAAGCTGTAGTAATCAAAACAGTGTGGTACTGGCCCAAAACATGAAAAGATGCTGAACATCATCAGGGAAGTAGAAATCAAAACCACAATGAGACAGCACCTCTCACCTCTCAAAATAGCTAGTATCAAAAAGGCAAAAAGTATCAAGTATGGTGAGAATATGGAGGAAAGAGAACCCTCATGCACTGTTGTTGGGATTATAAATTGGTGCAACCACTGTGGAAAACAGTATGGGTGTTCCTCAAAAACTTAGAAACAGAATCACCATATGATACAACAATTCTACTTCTGTGTACTTAATGAAAACACTAATTCAAGATGATCTATGCACCCCTGTATTTATGGCAGTGTTATTTGTAATGCCACAATATGGAAGTAACCTAGGTATTGATTGATAGATGAGTGGATAAAAATGTGGTGTATATACAATATAGAAAGAAGAATGAAATCTTCCCAACATGGATGAATCTAGAGGATATATGTTAAGTGAAATAAGCCAGACAGAGAATGACAAATACTACATAATTTCACTTACATGTGGAACCCAGAAAAAAAAAAAAAAAGAACAACAAACAGAAACAAACTTGTAAGTACAGAGAACACACTGGTGGTTGCCAGAGGGCCAAGGGGGAGAGGATGGGTGAAATAGCTGAAGGGGAATAAGAAGTGCAAACTTCCAGCATCTAAATAAATAAGTCACAGGGATATAAAGCACAGCATAGGGAAAAATAATATTGCAGTAACTTTATGTGGTGACAGATGGTAACTGCACTTATCATGGGGAACATTTCGTAATGTACATAAATGTCAAATCAGTATGTTGACACCTGACACTCATATAATGGTGTATGTCAATTATACTTCCATTTTTCAAAAATTAATTTCAAAAAGAGGCAATACTCACCTTTGACAAGAGTCATTTGATCACAACAAGTACAGCAATAACCATGTTGTTGTGTTGGAGAGAAGACAGAAGCAATTCAAGCTGTTTCTAAGGGTGTTCATCCCACAGCATCAGAAGGGCTGACCCTCAGAGTACCTGGTTACCAATCACTGAACGACCACCGAAAGGAAACTTGACCTGTGGTTTGCCCAAAAGATTGGCTGCTGTTCCAGTTGCCTGGCTGGCCTGGGTCATCCTTGACTTCAGAACCCTGTCTTCTTGCCTTCATTCATTCATTCACTCAACAAATATTTGGTCATTTCTGCCCATGTGCCTGGCAGCAGGGAAGGGGATAGACAGAGTCGTGCCTGCACAGAGGCCATAGGGTGTGGGCGCTGCCGCTGGGGATTAAAGCCAAGTCAACAAGACCATAGAGAGAACCCAGTGCTGTGATGGGAGGCAGCCTATAGAATAACAAGGGCACCTGCCTCCAACCTAAGGGGCTCAGAGGAAGCTCCCAGAAGACCAGGTGCATGAGCAAAGGTGGGAAGAGTACACATTGGCCGGGGAGGGCATGGCTTTGGGGTGGGCTCAGACAGCCTTTGACATCCTGGGAACAGATCTGACTACAGAGTGGGATGGAGAGGGTAGCTGTGATGAGGCTGGAGTGGGGAACAAGGGCCTGGACCTGCTAAGGTTTGGATTTTTTCTTAGAATATAAGGAACAAGCTAAGGGTTTTAAGATGTTAGGGGACATAGTCAAGAGCACATTCTTTAAATATCATATAGACCAGGGGTCAGCAAACTTATTCTATGAAGGACAGAGAGTAAATATTTTAGGCTTTATGGGCCAAGAGGCAAAGTCAAAGTTATTATGCAAGGATATATATAACACAAAAAGAAACAAATCTCCACGAAATGTTTTATTGATGAATGTTTGGTATATTTTTGTAGCACGGGTCTACAACTGAGAAGAATGGAACTCTTTTTGGGAGGATAGCATTTTGCTTAATTGAGGTTCAAAGCTAGTGTTCCCTATCATATTGATTGCATATGTTCATCTGTGAAAACCATTCTCAGCTCCCACAGCACCAGGCAGTGGGCCCAGTGTTACAGCACAGACAGTGAAAGACGTGAGGAAGTCCTCGGCCCTCTAGGGGAGAAGAGGCCATGAAGCTGCAATCCTGTGGCAGGCAGAGTCAGCCTGAGGAGGTGTCCAGAAGGGCTTCTCAGTGGAGGCAAGATTCAAACAGAGGTTCAAAGTCAAGGAGGCAGTACAAGGCCAAGGTAGATAGGTGGGCTGCGGGACAGCATAGTGGCAGGCAGAGAGATGGGACAGTCTGCATCCAGGTAGAGAATAAGTTGGGGGTTGCAGTCAGAGCACCAGGGCCTCATGAAGAAGGGACTGGCTCTATAGACTTCACAGAGCAGGATGGGGACCTAGAGTCCCCCTGAGGGCTGTAAAGCCTGCCGCCCTACTGTAAGTGGGAAGAGGCTGCTCAGATGGGCTTCTTGGAAAGATCTCTGGGGCTCCACGATGGAGAAGGAACTGAGGGGGCTAAGGCCAGTGTTCAGGAAAGGCTGCGTCTTCCTCCAGGTAAGCAGCTGGACCCCTAATGACAGCGGGGCCTCGGGCTGCAGAGGAGGCAGGGGTGTCCAAGGGAGAGGGCAGCAGTCTCCAGGCTCCAGCGGAGACCCTGGGGCACAGGGGGCACCAGCTCAGTGGGTCCCGGTGGACACCTGGCTGTGTGGAGCTGAAACTCAGAGGAGAGAAGTAGACAAGAGACAACCAGCTGGGGGTCTTCCGCAGAGGTGACCAGTGGCCCCTCAGGAAAGGCACAGGGCATGGAGGGAAGAGGCAAGAGGGCCAAGGTAGGTGAGCTGGCCCCCAGAGAACAGGGAAACAGGGAAAGCGAGGTCAAAGAAAGAGAAGTTTGCCAGAGGAAGGAGCAGCCAGCAGGGGGCCCGGGCCTCACAAACAAAGAAGGTGTGCATGGTGCCCAGCACCCAGGAGGCTGTGGGAGAGGGTACCGTCTCCAGCAGGAGAGAGGACACAGAATCACGACAGGGGGCAGACAACTATTTCCAGAAGCTTGACTTTGAAAGTAAATGAAGATTCTGGTGTGCTGAAGGACAAGTGTCAGCGTTGACAATAAGCCAGGAGAGAAGGAAGAAAGATGGTGGGAAGTGTGCCACACTTTTTTCTTTAAAAAAAAAAAATGATTGATTGATTGATTGATTTAGAGCTAGGGGTGGGGCAGAGGGAGAGAGAATTTCAAACTGACTCAGAGCTGAGCTGGAGCCCGAGGAGGGGTTTGATCTCATGACCCTGAGATCATGACCTGAGTCAAAATCAAGAGTCGGACGCTTAACTGACTGAGCCAGCCAGACACCCCTGTGTGCCACACTTTGAAGTTAGACCCTCATCTCACTCCAGATGCCCAAGAGACCACCAACCTCAACGTGGCTGTATGAAGCTAAGAGCCAAATATCATGAGAAGATTTGTTTCTCAATAGCTAGCAAAGTAGTATGCCCTCCTTTTATTTTCTTTTTTTGAGACAGTAAATTTTAAAACTTACAATGCCCCTCTTTTTGCTTTGGCCACCAGGAAGCTCAGCACTAAGTCTGTGGGCCAAATAGTATGTGGAAGAATGAGGCTTGCAGATCAAATCTTCCCCCCTTAGCCTTATCACATGTTTCTGCCTGTATTCTCTAATTTCATTTTTTATTTTTTAATTTGTGTCTATGTTCTACTGTTTTCTTCTAGCCAGCTGCTTCCGATGTTCTATAGAATGGGGCAGCATACCTGTAAGGGATTTTGTTCTTACCAGGTCCCTTCCCAGAAATCCTGGTGGCTGAGGAGTGAGCCCAGGCCCTGAGCTCTCCAGGTCACTGCAAGGTGCATGGGGGACAGAGCTGTCTAAGTCCCGCTTGCGCTTGTGTCCCCATGACCCTCCTGCTCTCCCAGCTGAGCTGCTGTTCTTCTGTTACCACTTACATGCTGCTGAGCAAAAAGAGGGAAAAAGCCAGCGCGATTTCTAACTAATCTTCAATAAGTCAGATAGAGGGGTTTTTCCCCCCACCTCTGGGAAGATTGTCAAATGAAACAATGTGGCTTTGAGCTTCTGACAGATGCTAATGAATTGTTGTTTACATTTTTGATTTACTGCCTAAACAAAGATAAGACATGCTCTTGAAAACACATTGAATGCACAATCCAAACACATCCATTAAATCTGTCACAATAAACATGACAGCTTTCTTCTAACCTAACAACTGGCATGCCTCATTTGCATATTAATGAGAAAACTGGGATCAGCCCGCACAAATTACTTATATCTCATGAAGGGGCTGCTCCCGATGACAGCGAAGCACTTGGGGGTGTAAATACACCAAGTTAATACCTTTGCTGTTTTGATGCCTTTCCCGGCTCTTTGCTTGGGCAGCCCTGGAGTCAGGGACTGGTTACCTATGGCAGCTCTGTGGGTCCAGGGCTCTGTGCCGAGCATCGCTGTAGGTTCGGAAAGACCTGGACGACCTCTAATTCTATCAGCACTCCAGGGATATTTACTGAGCATCTACTATGAGCTGGCCAGCAGAGGGTCTAGTCCAACCATCAGTTGTATTAGGAGGAACCAAAAGAAAAATATTAAGTGTTTATTGAGCACCAACCAGGTTTTGAGGAAACTTCACGGGTATCATCACATTTAAGCCTCACAAGAACCAAAGGGGCACATACCCCCTACTGCCCTCCCTTACTGGCAGCAGACATGACTAATCAATGCCAGACCCCTCCAACAGAATGTGCAATCAAACTTCTAGTCCATCCACACAAGATGCCGGGAGGCTGCCGCCACCCACAATAGTCTACACAGACAATGAAACCTATCAATATCAGGTTTTGAATGGGTATGACTGCTGCCTTTAGGGAAATGAGGAAAGATGAAGCCAGAAAGTTAGGGGCCCACCCAGGTCACCCACTTGGGAAGAAAAGTCAAAATTCAAGCTTGGATCCTCCAGCTGCCAGCCCCGTTCTCTCTTCACTAATGTTCCATGGTTTCCAGAAGCACCTCACGCTCCCACTTTCCACATGGTTCCACCTGGCCCGCACTCTCAGGTAGAAAATAAGTTGTTTATGACTGAGATATCAGCAGCAAGATAACTCAAATGTAAGTGGTCTGGAAAGATAATCTTTCTGGGAAGGGAAGCCCAGGTGCCAACAGGACACCCCAGTGACTTCTTTGGTGTCACCACTGCTGAAGGTCTCCCCTCCCTGGACATCTCAGACAGACTTCCAACTTCAGTCTCAGTGACCGTACTTCATTACTCTGAACCTCACCTGTAAAAGGAAAAAACAGCTCACTTTCCCCCACTGTTGTGAACTTACAAGAGATATTGCTCTAGAGGAGGGGCTGGTACATAGTATGTTCTCAATACCTAATGACTAAAAAAATGCCAAACCATCAGAATCTACTGACAAGACCCCAGGCTACAAGGTGGAGCAGGCCAAAGGCATTCCATAAGAAAGGGATTCTCTGGGGCTGCTGCCACTGAGCATTTAATTCCAGATTATCCTATCCATTTCTTTCACAAGAGAAAAAAAATTATATTCCAATTAGACTAAGATGCAAATGGAAACATATCTAGTGCTATTTCTCTTCCTCTTCATTAATTCTCTTTACCATTTCTTTTTTATTTTTTAAGATTTATTTATTCACTAGAGAGAGAAAGAGCATGCATGCGAGCAAGAGAGGGGCAGAGGGAAAGAATCCTAAGCAGACTCCCTGTTGAGCAGGGGGCCCAACACAGGACTCAATCTAGGACCCTGAGATCATGACCTGAGCCTAAATCAAGAGTCAGACATTCAAATGACTGAACCACCCAGGTGTCCCTTCTTTTAACTATTTCTTGAGGAGGTCTGTGTACTAGACTCTGCACTGGGTGCAACATGTAGTAGAAGGAAGCTCCTTGGATGGACCCCAATGTCCCCCAGCTCCTGTTTTTCACACCTTTATGTAATAATCCCCTCCTCTGAGTGTAGGTTGGACTTGAAAGCTTGCTTCTAACAAATAGGATATGGCAGGGAAGATGAAACATCACCTGTCACATTGGGTCATAAAAAGACTGTGGCTTCTGTCTAGGGCTCTATCTCAGACTCTGGGGCAACAGCTTCCTGTCATGATGCAGCCCTGTAGAGAAGTCTGCATAGTGGGGAACTCGAGGCAGCCTCCAGCCAACAGCCAGCAAGAATTGGGCCCTCATTCCATCAGCTCCTACCAATAGCTACGGGAGAGAGACCCTGTGTTGCCACAGAGCTGTGGGTCCCCCTCAGTCGAGTCCTCAGATGAAACCACAGCCCTGGCAACAGCTTAGCTAGGTCACACCTGGATCCCCAACTCACAGAAACTGTGAGATCATACATGTTTGTTGTTCTCAGTTGCTAAAGGTGGGGCTCATTTTTGTGCAGTAATAAATAATAATATGTAATAGTTTGAACCACATGAAACTGCTGTTTATTAAGTTTTAAAAGTAGTTAAATATCAGCAGTTTTCTATAGGTCAACCTAAATGCTTTCTCCCATTCATTGCATATAACATCCCACAAGCCACAAACGTGCTACTGAAACTCACTCCAAAAATATGGAAACTAAGTGGTTTCCCAAAAGCTATAGTCTGTATGGGCTGCAGCCAGAACGCAAACCCATGATGTCAGGACCCATCTTTGCAACTCCAGCGCTGGTGGACACACACAGCCTGCCTCCTCTGTGCCAGGGATCACAGTAGGTGCTGGGAGAAAAATGAAAGGAACACTGTCATTGCCGGTAAGAAAACAGAGGGGCTCCTCAGGCTTTAAACAAAGAGAAAGCCAGCAGCAGTGGAGCAGAGTTGATTTGGGGGTCCCTGCAATCTCCCCCGTGGACCAACGAGTAGACATGAAACACACAGACATCTCAATGTAATTATCTTGAACCGATCAGACCTGTGACATTTCCGCAAAGAGGCCGATCATGCCTCGATCTCTCCCATCTATTACTCACTCTCTCACAATTATTTTGCCTTTTCTAATCAGCAAGCAGGCTTTTGAAGCCTGCTCTTGAACACATTTATCATCCAATACTATGTGGAGAGAATCAATTTTATTTTCCCTTGCTGAGCCTACCAGCATCTCGTTTGTAATTAGAGAAGTGCGTGTGAGGAAAAGGATTTGTTGTTGCTAAATTAGGTCAAATGTGCTCATCCTTGGAGTGTCTGGCATGTTTGTGATGTGCCCTGGATTGCTGGCCGTGGGCGGGCTCAGGCTGCCCATCACCTTCCTTCCCTACATCAATATCCGTCATCATCTTTCCTATACAAGTCACTTTCAGAATTATCTCTATGCCCCCCGGCCTGTTGGAGAGATCCACCCATGGAGGGAGATTGTTCCCAATCTGTGAGGGCTAGATCTGACATTGATCTTGCCGAACCCTAGCAGAAACTCTGCTGGCAGGAAGAAATCGGGCACCGGGACCGTTGACAAAACGCTGGGAAAGCAATGCCACTTGGAATGCTCCACCCGTGTCCAAGTGGTCCCTTCTAATCACAGTTGGGGCTCCTGGGGAGAGGAGAGGAGATTCCATTGCCTTGAACCCTTGGTGGCATGAGAGCCCCTCTGCTTTGCCTCGGACTATAAAGAGCTGCTATGTTTGAGGTCAGGGTTGACTGGCAGCATGACCCACTCTGTGTCCTTGCTGCCCTCTTTCTCAACCCAACTTCCCCATAAAGAGTGGACAGCTGGGCTCGGGAACCACATCTCTCATGGGCTTTTAATCTGGGGAGTGTGCCAGAATGGAAAAAATGGGAAACACGTTCTCAGACATCACAAGAGAGGATGATCTGGCTGCCGACTTCCCCACCCCCCGCCCCCGTTTTCCCATTAAAGTCACACCTGACAGCTTGCCCCACGGAGAAACCTCATAAAAATTAAGATATTCTAGATATTCTAAGGAAAATGAAATATTGAAGAATGGCTCCCTGAGCTGATAATGGTAGTGCCTTTGAAAAATAGACCAGAGCCCCGTGTTTAAAAGCCTAAAGTCATAAAAGGTATTATGAATGGATGGATTGGGAACCTCTACAAGCAGACTTCATTGATGTCACCGTAAACGATGAATGCTGTCACTCTTTTTTATATATAACAAGAGGATATGCTGCGGCATCCAGATCTCATTGTAGAAACTGTCAGGCTCACTGAAATGGCATACTGCATAAGCTATTTATGATGATATGCGGGAAAATACAAGGTTAAGAGATCTTTATCTGCTGTCTATGGAAATGTGCTTCCACACTGAGGCGGGTACATGAAATAACCTTCGGGATAACCCATGACATTGGGGGAACTGAAAAGTGAGATTAACCATCGGAGACAGAGCTGCATCCAAATTGTGTTTCTGCTCACCCGGATGCCTTGGTCTCAGGAACACAAGTGTTCTAGCTTTCTCTATGCCTACCTCTCTTGAAATTTGATGACACTCATTGGTGGGACAGATTCACAACCAAAAATTCATGCTCCCCCCCTTACAGAAAGTAGAGAGGTTTCTGGGAAACAGTTGCCCCGTTGGGAACCACATTTCCCAGCCCCCCTTGCCTCAGGCGTGACCATGGGACTGGTTTCCACCAATGAAATGTGAGTGGAAGTATATGGGAGTCCCTTCCAGGCCACCATGTTCTAGAAGCAAGTGTGCTTTGGGGTGCCTGGGTGGCTCAGTCAGTTAGGTGTCTGCCTTCGGCTCAGGTCATGATCTTGGGGTTCTGGGATCGAGCCCCGCATTGAGCTTTCTGCTCAGCAGAGAGACTGCTTCTCCCTCTCCTGCCTGTGTGTGCTCTCTCCTGCTCTCTCTCTCTCTCTCAAATAAATAAATAAAATTAAAAAAAAAAAAAAAGGAAGCAGAACATGTGCTTTTTCCAAGGTCTCTCTTCTCTTCCAATGGCTGGAGGCAGAGGATTCCCAGGCTCTAAAGGATTGTGGGATTACAACCCCAGAGAACCCTAGCCTCTGGATCACCCCACGAAGAAGTGACCCCAACCAGCCTTGGGCCACCCGCATTGTCCTTTACATAAGTGGGAGTAAACTTGTATTTCGCTGAAATGAAATTTAGAGTCTGTTTGTGACAACAACTAGTGTTGTCCTTACTAACATAACTTAATAACTTTCAAAGGGTCTTATTCATTCAATGAATGGGAGGAACCATGATGTAGCAGCCTCCAATGCACGTGGAGTTAAGACCTGCTTTGGCACTGAACAGTTCTGTGACTTAAGGTACCTAGGGGAAATTGCTTACTTTCTCTCAGCCATCATATCCTTTTTTTGTAAAATGAAGATTTAAAAAATCCTGACCCGGGACGCCTGGGTGGCTCAGTTGGTTAAGCAGCTGCCTTCGGCTCAGGTCATGATCCCAGCGTCCTGGGATCAAGTCCCGCATCGGGCTCCTTGCTTGGCAGGGAGCCTGCTTCTCCCTCTGCCTCTGCCTGCCACTCTGTCTGCCTGTGCTCGCTTGCTCTCTCTCCCTCTGTCTCTGACAAATAAATAAATAAAATCTTTAAAAAAAAAAAATCCTGACCCTATGCATAATAGCCAGAAGGTGGAACCAACCTAAGTGTCCATGAATATGTAAATGGGTATGGGGCGCCTGGCTGGCTTAGTTGGTAGAGCATACAACTCTTTTTTTTTTTAAGATTTTATTTATTTATTTGACAGACAGAGATTACAAGTAGGCAGAGAGGCAGGCAGAGAGAGAAGAGGAAGCAGGCTCCCCGCTGAGCAGAGAGCCCGATGTGGGGCTCGATCCCAGGACCCTGGGATCATGACCTGAGCCGAAAGCAGAGGCTTTAACCCACTGACCTACCCAGGCACCCCGAGCATACAACTCTTGATCTCAGGGTTTAGTTTCGACCCTTCATTGGGTGTAGAGATTACTTAAAAAATAAAATTTTTAAAAAAGTAAATGGATAAAAAAAAAAAAAGTGGTATATTCTCATACCGTGGAATATTAAGCAGTCATAAAAAAGACAAAATTCTGAAAGATACTGTATCATAGAAAAACCTTGGTGACATTGATGCTAACTGAGATAAACCAGACACAGAAGAACAATATTGCATAATTCCAGTTGGGAGCCTGGGTGGCTCAGCCCTTAAGCCCAGTATGGTTTCAGACGTGCACCTGTCACCCATCCTGAGGCCAAGCATCCTTCTCGCCCAGGGTCCCCAGCCCTGGGCCAACACCAAGAACACAGTAGGCTCTCTGAAGTGTTTCTCCCCCTCCATTTACTTCTTTGTTGGCCTCAGAGTTCTCTAGATTTCTGTTTTCAAGTTCTAGCCTTGAAAAGCCAGATAAATATATAAATACACAAATGTAACCTACAGCATCTATTGCAAGCAACATTCCTAATTCCAGACTCAGAATTTCCTGGGAGGAGAGAGAAGTGCCACCACTAGAAGCCCTGTCCCAGCCATCTGCCAGGCCCTCCTGGGCTCACACGGTGGGAGGAATGATTAAAAATTCCTTAGGAAGATCCTTTGAAGGGAAACAGAGGAGAGTGCCCTGCCCAGATTGGGCTGGACCAGGAATGGGGAGGAGGCGCACAGAGATTGGGGCGGGGGGGTGGGGCACAGAGAAGGCAGGGTCCCCTGGGGTCTGTGCCTGTCCCGCACCCTCACTTCGCCAGTGATCCCTGAGGACGCCCTGCCCGAAAGGCCAGACACTCATGGAACAGCCGTGCCCCAGAGTGCAGGACCCAGGCCGGGGGGGATGCAGGGGGCGCTGTCCTCGCAGGAACGAGAGCAGCCAGAGGCTGGGACCCTCCAGGGGCCTCCACCGAGCCTCACCTGAGCCAGGAAGCTCTCCTGTTGGCCCAAGACTCTTTAAATCGAGTTTCCGTAACTTCCCAATCCTGTTTATTCACCCCTGGGAACTAGGCTCAGAGAACATGGATTAGGAAACATCTCAATAACGGACAATATTCTCATTTGTGGGGTCACCCCTCCCCCCAAACACACACCCTGGTCTTCCTGGGACTGAGGGGTTTCTGTGCAAAAACCAAGCCAGTCCTGGCCAAACTGGGCTGGTTGGTCCCCCTGGATCACTCCCACCTCCTCCGGACCCCCCCATTCCCAGCCAAAGCTGCACCTGCTTTCTGGGGCAGAAGCAGTGGGAACTGGGGGAGTCTAGGGCCTCTCCTGTCAGTCATCCCGCTGCTGAGAGCACTCAGTCCGCTGCTCGCCCGCAAGGCTCCCGGACTCCGAAAAACCAGAGCTTCCCAAGTGCGGGTGGGGCCTTCACTCAGCAGGAACATTCCCATCCACAGGTAAAGGCATCCTGAAAGGGGCCACTCAGCCACATTGCTCAACCAGTGAACGTTGTTTTTTTACCTGGTGATGCACAATTTGCAATTTGAGAAAAGGTGGTGGGCAAGAAGTTTCTAGAAAACAGAGTGCTTTCTGCCTTCCTGTTGTACCACCCTCCATTAGGTCTTGTTGATTGTGGTACAAGGGAAACAGCTCATTTCTCATTCTCTTCGGGATTCTTAAAGCAGCCCCCAACCACAGCCCCCAGAAACAACAGGCTGGGCCTCCATCGTATGAACAAGGAGTCAGCCTCTGGGCCGGGAGACAATTTGTTTAAGGGGAGAAGGAGTAGGAAGGGGCAGATGTTGTTTTAGCAAGAGGACAGGAAATGAGTGTGGATTTCCTGCTGGAAACCTTTGCAGGCGAACAGAGCTAAAACTCTCCCACTTCAACGATCCCTTTCCCTTGCTTTCTCTTTCTGTCAATATGCTATTATCTCCAGTGACTCCTGCCCTCCCAAGAAAAATGAGGCAGGAAATAGACAATATAATGGGAAATGCGGCAAATGCACATTTCCTGTCAACAATGTGCCTTACTAATAGGTCGTCAGATGAGTATTTTATTAGAACAATGATTATGACAGCTATATGATATTTCCAGAGACAAACTAGGGCAGGTCTGAGTTAAAGGAACGGGGAGGGGCTTTGCCAGGAAACAGCGTGGGTTTGGGGCTTCACTGTGTATCTGGAAGCCAGGAACCTACCCAATCTAATCTTAGATCTGGCTCTGATCACTGTGTGGCCTTGAGCGGGGTTGCAGACACTCTGTCTCCTCCCTTTTTCAGCCTCTGGTCTGATGCTGATGACCCTCCAGAGGCAGGAAGATGGGTGAGCCCCAGGCAGGTGACCCTCGAGACGCTGAGGGCTCCAGGGGCTGCTGGGAGGAGCCGCCTCCCGCAGCCCGACTGTGCTTCCTGGCTCTGACTCCTGGTTGCCTCCACCAGACAGGTCCCCTGCCACAGTCCTGCCGAGCCGGGGCTCCACGCCCGGGCCCAGCTCAGCCTGCCCACAGCCCACGCAGAGGGATCCCAGCCAGGAACACAGATGTCTTCAAGTGCGGTGGGAGGGGGATGTAAAGGGCAAAGACTTTACGAAAATGCCTCCGTTTGTGTGTGCTTCCTTTTCCATCCCCGGAGCACCCCAAGTGCCTCAGAAAGCAGTTGGCATTGTCCCCATTTTATGAAGGAGGTGGCAAAGGCACAAAGATGAGGGACCCACTCACTCCCAGAGCTGAATGCAGAAGCCGGGCCCTCGTGGAAGTTCTTAGGGCAGGCGAAAATCTCATTGGGATGTTTTTGATGAATGCCCCATCCCTGTCACCCCTCGCAGGACGCTGTGTTCCCTGAGGACAGGAGCCAGCTTAGCTGTGCCCATCACTTTCCTCAGAGCCTACAGCAGCACCCGGCACCTAGTAAATGCTCCAAAAACATTTATTGAACAAATGAATCCATGAATCCACGAATCCATGAATGATCCTAATGGAGCCACAACCCTGGTGTGGTTGCAGTCGAGAACAGAGTGTCACTCACAGAGGGGACGGAAATCTACCCTGTATCCCCAACCTTAACACTCAGGGTATCATTTCCTGAGGCAGGATAGATCTCTTTCTCCAGCCTGGGGGGCAGATCACGGACCAAGAAATCAGTGATCTCTGTGTTTTCTTGCCTCTGGAATTAATGAGCTGTAGGGTCCTTTTGCCAGGGAGAGGTAGGAGGAGGTGGGGCAGACTGGTGGCTGACTCTCTTCAGAATTTAGAAGAAAGAGCAAAAGAAAATGACCGGGCCCGGAGATTCAGAACCGTGAACTGAAATGAAGAATTCGTCTCATGAGTACAGAGCCAAGAAGAGAGCAAAGGGCAGAGAACTATTCAAGTCCGTGGGGATCTTAATTTTCCCAATAGCAAATTTATTTAAAAGGCTTAATCATAAAGTGAGGATTGCCTATGCATGTTCAATTTCAAACTTCTTCAGATTCCAAGACGATAAAGCCGTCTTCATCAGGTTAGCAGAAATATAAAAATGAAAAAGACAGGGAAGAGGGGGAAGGTTTGAGGGTTTTATATATATATATATATTTTTTTAAAAAGGCAGAAGTTTAATCCCCAGAGTAGAGTCTATAAATAGACCCAAAAAATCAGCAAGAAATGAAAATTGGTCATTAAGCAAAAACAACAGTTAGGTTCTTAAAAAACAAAAAGATTTTGTACAACAATCAACTATTTAATTTAGGGAACCATTTCCAGATGAGTAAATGGAATGACCAGAATCGAGTGCTTGCCAAGGGCTGCTTGCCCCTTACCACTTGTGTTCTGTGAGGCAGCCCCCTGTGCCTGCCCCCACCCCACTGCATCCTTCTGAGACGCAGGGACCCTAGTGCCCTTAGGGCTGGTTTCAAAGAAAGCCAATCCAATTCCTTTAACTAGTTAACAAGGTCCTACTACATCCGAAGATGAACTAGGCTTTTAGGGCCCCCAAAAGTGAGCTGAAAAGAAAAAGAGTCAGTGTATGTCCTTTAAGGATTTATTATCTGATAAAATGGAGACAAGTACCCCCCAAATTGTAAATCACGGCAGGAGAATTTCTCCAAAAGAGCTCGGTGCTCTCTTTCGAAGAGAAAGCAGTTTAATCTCAATCAGAAGGGCCATACAAATAGAAAGCTAGAAAACCAGAGATCATACAGAAGAAAATATTAAATCATCTGTAAACCACCAACTACAGATAATCACCGCCTACCTTTTAACCTATTTCCTCCCAGGCTTTGTGCCTATATAAAAATACTTATGTTTTACAAATTGCCTCCATTGTTCGGGTATTGTACCATAAGCAGTTTCCCATGCCACTGGGTACTCTGAAAGCACAATCTGTACGCGATGGCATATTTCGTCACAGGGACACGCTGTGATATACTGAGCCACGACACTCCTGATGAATGAACATCTAGAGTCGAAATTTCACACTGTTTCCATTCGGCGACCATATAAGGAACACTGCAGTGGGTCTTCTTACATAGGAGAGTCTGATGCCATTTCCAGTGTTTTCCATAAAATAGATGCTTACAAGTGGACTTAACCGGGTTTAGGGAGAGAATTCTAAAATCCTCTGATATGTGTGCCACATTGGATTTCTGAATGATTGCATCCACTTAGACTCCAGAGGCCATGTGAGAGTTTGTGTCTGCTGCCTGTTGGCCAAGGTTGGGTGCCATCGTTGTTTTAGGATCTTGTACCGCGAAATTTTTAGAGTAGAAGAGGTTCTTCCCAGTTTGTGTAATCAGGAGTTTCCCTGGAGAAAGGAGGGTTCAAAGTGGGAGGATATCGCGGTGGAGAGATGTGGAAATGGTGTTCTAGGCGGAAGAACCTCTGAGCCAAGTGTCAATGGTGCAAATGAGGTTCATACTCCAAGATGGTGGGTGTCCAGTGTGGCTGAGTAAGGAGGGGGTACAGGATGGACTGGACAAAAAAAGCTGGACAAATGAGAAGGGACTTTAAAAAGGGCCATCATAAGTGGGCAACTCGTGGTTCACTCACAAATAATGGGGAGACATGGAAGCTTGGCAGGACCATGCTGGGAATGGCACTTCTCTCAGGAACCTTCTTCTGCCCAGTGTGCCGGAGAGACCAGAGAGGAGAGGAGCCAACTGCATGGAGATCAGTCCCAAGCAGCTGCAGTCGTCCAGGGAGGAGGTGATGACAACCATGTCTTCAGGGACGGATAGAGACCAGGAGCATTAGTGTTCACGTGTGCTGACATAGCAGTAGATCGATGTGTGTGTGTTTTCCCTCTGCCACGAAACTGTCAGCTCCCCAGGGTCAGGGATTGGGTCTCACTCTCTTCTGTAGAGTTCCCAGCACCACGCACACAGGATGCATTCGATATATTGTCACTGAATTGAAAACGATGGCTCCATCTGGCTTCATTCACTCAAGAAGCACATAAGAAACATCAGACGATTGATCCAGACACTGGACCTGGACCTCTGAGAACCCAGGCACAGGCTGTGCCCCCTAAGAGCCTCCAGAAGGGGATGGCATCTTGAGATTTATTAATCTGCACCTGCCCTTCTACCCTGGGCTCCACAGGCACAGGCAAGAGTAGGGAGGTGGGGAGTCATTCAGCTGGCTGGCCCCTTGTAATGGCGACCAGAGCCATTGGCAGTCAATATATTCTTCCTCTGGGTAGAAGCCATAGTCAGAGAGAGGCAGCGACTCACATGGAGGTTTTGGCTCAGTATTTGTTGGTTGTTGGTCAAAGGGGGCCACTAGCTGTCCTAAATGAAGGCAACATGCAAAGGGCCCTGAATTGTGGGGGTGATGGTGGAGAGCAAAATGGAGGCTGGCTGGCAAAGAAGGGAGCAGGTGAGGGTGGGAGGAGGGCATGAGTTACAAAGAATCAAAGGAAAGGGGCGCCTGGGTGGCGTAGTGGGTTAAGCTTCTGCCTTTAGCTCAGATCATGATCTTGGGGTCTTGGGATCGAGCCCTGTGTTGGGCTCCCTGCTCAGTGGAGAGGCTGCTTCTCCCTCTCCCTTTGTCCCTTCCTCCTGCTCAGGCTCTCTCTCTCTCACTCTCTCTCTTTCAAGTAAATTAATAAAATCTTTTTTTAAAAAAAGAAGCAAAGGAAAGAAGAACAAGCAGCTGTGGGGTCAGGTGCAGGGTGGACATAGGGAGAATATGCTAGAACGTGATGTGGAGGACGGACTAGAGGGAGGATAGCAGGCACTAGAGGCATGAGCCTGCACAGGGCGGGGCCAAAGTCAACCTGGGCAGGGCAGGTGAGGCTTTCCAGCATTCCTAGGGAAGCAGATCCCTTGCTTGAACCGCTCAAGGAAGTCACCAACCTGTCACCCCTCGTTGCCGGATGGGTCCTGCCCACAGAGGAGTCATTCGTTCTGCAGCAGCGACCCCCTGCATGGGCCCTGCCTCTTAGAGAGGCCCTTGGGAGCTTAACATGAAAGCAGAGAGGTAGGACTTCTTTCCTCCTCTATTCTGGCTGGTTCCAATCTGGTGACCTAATTCTGAATCCATACCACTGGACCCTTTTCAAATCACATCATTGTCTCCTGTCGATACTGCCCATCTAGTTGACAAGTTGATCGTGTGCATTAGACTAGGAGACCAGGGCTGAGTGGAAGCAACTTGCCCACAGTCCCCTAAGGAGCATGACAAGATCCAAACCCAGGCCTTTGGACCCCAGATCCTATGCTCTTTCCGTGCAATGCCCCACCTGCTAGAACCCAACCGAGATCTGATCTCTGAAGGAAAATGTTGCTTCAGTTCCAGTTTTCCCCGGAGGGGACCTTGTGAGATGTCAGAGGAGCAGTCCTGTTCCCAGGGACCCGACTGGGACAGTGGGTGGCAGTGGCAAGAAGTCTTTGAAGAGAGAAAGGAAGACTGCTGAATCCATGCAGTAGGGTTGATGGAAAGTGAAGAACACGTCATCAATATAAGATACAATCAACTCAGTGTCTCCAAACTTGAACATGCCAGCTCCCTTGGTCTTCCCCTCCAGCAAAGCCTCCTCCACAGCAGGAGCCCAAGCATCGTCCTTGCTTCCTCCTGCCCCACTTCCACCTAATTGGCCCCCGAGGCATGACTCCTCCCTCCCTCCAAACCCCTCTCAGCGTGCTCTCCTCATCCCACCCCGGTCCAGATTCTCATCGTCTTTCCCGTCACTACAGCAAGCTCCCAGGTCAGGGGGCCTCTCTTTCTAATCGGAGCCCGAAACACATAGATTCTGGGGAAAGTTCAGATCCCTCCCTACCATCCACCCACCACCAGGAGTCTACCATTTTTAATAAGGCGGACGACTGACACTTGAAGAAATAGTTCTCTGGTCTCCCCACTTTGGGTCACTTCTCCAGTAAAAACCCTGCAGGGGTCAAGTCGAAGCTGCAGTACCCAGCCTACCAGAGCCCCATCGCCACCGCCTCTGTTGGCCCTAAGTTCTCAAGTTGCTCTGTCGTGACCCAGCCCATCTGGGTCCCCGAGTATCCTCGCTCCATGTGTGTCCATCTCAGTTCAACGGCAGCTTCTCAGAAGGCCTTTCCAGACCAGCCATCCCACCGATGAAGATGCCCACTCCCTGTACCTTCCCCCTGTGGGGTCCTCCCCATGGGTAAGGCTGGAGTCTGTCCAGAAGGGTGTCCTGGTCCCCTGCTGGGCTGTCCTGGGCCCGAGGGCTAGGCCTGGACTCAGCACGTGTAACAAGCATCTCGGGGATTCTGTTGGCAACTCAAGTTTAAGGATCACTGCATTCTGCCCTTAAAAGCAGGACCCTGTCTCAGTAACTCGGAAAGCTAGTCTATATTGAGTATCTACTATGCGCTGAATGTGGTACTGAGCACTTCGCACGAATGGCTTTTCTGTAATCCTCATGATGGCAATTGATTGCCCCTCATTTACAGGTGAGGGAAATGACCCAAGTCAACCACTTGGGAAAAATCGCCCCGTCACTGTGTCACATCCCCACGGGGCAGAGAGCACGCAAAGTGGTTATGTCAGGAGAGTTATAAGGGGCAGTTCTCAAAAGTGGAGGCAAGATTTCAGGGAACTAACAAAAGATGGTACCTTCTCTCAGGCTAGTGACGCAGGGAGCCCTGACCAGCCCTAGGCCTGAAGGAGAAGAGGGGGCAAGAGCCTCTGGGACCCACAGTGGCATAGCTACACGCAGAAAGCCTCTGGAAAGCAACTTTGGTCTACAGTGTGTGTTTGGGGGAGGCGGTGTAACCAGGAGGGAAGGACCTTCCCCCACTCTCCTCCCATAGGCTCAGGTTGACCAGAAGCCAGAGGGCAAGAACGCCCATGAATGTGGGCCAAACAGGCCAGCACCCCAGGGCACAGAGCAGAGTCCAGTGGGGCAGAGTGGGTCTGGAGAGCCAGCAAGAAGGTCCAACACAATCCCACGGCCAGCAAGGGGCAGTCGGAGCCAGACTGCTATCCATAGCCTTCATCAATGCCTCCTCCTTCCTGGTGACTGCAGGAGAATGCGGTGCCTGGGATTCCACAGGGTCTCAGTGACCATTTGTCATTTGACTGACTGAATGAATGAATTCCTGAACTGCCAAGTGCAATGCATCCGGATATTGGAAAATCAGACCCGGGGGGAAGCTTCACCACTTAGGACTGTGTGGCCTCATGTCTCTGAGCCTCTGTCTTCTCACCCGTGATTTATGGGTAATCCGACCACCTCCCTTAGAGCCCTGGTGTGAGAAGCATGCGAGCTAATGCATACAAAGCACCAGGCACCAAGCATCAATAAATGCTAACGGTAGTTATTATTAGTGATATAATACATAATTGAATGCAGACATTATGTTCGGGTGATCTAGACGTAGCCTGGTTGTTTGCTCTCCCCATCTGATATTTGACAGAGGGGAGGTGGGAGAGAGGAGAGGGGTAAGTAGAAAGATTCTCCCCCAGCGTCAAGGGCTGGCTGACCCCTGTGTTTTGTTCTGTGTATGGAGAGCCCCCTCTAACTTCATTAGTCATAAGCGCGGCACCAAGCAATAAGTTAATTTCTAACTGTGGCACTTGATAAATTTTCCATTTACCTCATTAGTTTTTACAGCCTGCAATATTGGTGAGAACACTTCCAATTAACCATATGGGAAGCTTCAGTATGGAATCACAACAATTTTTTTTAATGTGTTATTTAACCAAATAAGAATCACAGCCCCCAGAAATAAAGATGCTTGGTACTAGCACTGGAGTCCCAGGGAAGAGGTGCTTGCAGAAGGCCTGTCAGTTGGGGTCCAGAGTTGAGGGGCTTACCTAGAGGGGAAAGGTCTGAGCTGGGTGCTCCCCTCCCATTCCCCGAGCTGGGTGCCACCGCTCCCTCCCCTCAGGGCCTCCAGGAAGGAACCAGTCAGGGAACGCAGAGGCCTGGCACTGAGGCCAGACTGAAACTGTGTGTCAGGGGACTCCATTCCAAAATCTAACCCATAGCATAGAAGCTCGCCCTTGGTTTAGCTAGTGTTTCTCAATCTTACGTGATGATCACGGAACCCTGTGCGATGGAAAGTGATCTCCCTGTTTCATCACTGGAGACACCAAGAACCAGAGGGATTCCAGGGCTGCCAGGATCACATGGAAGTCCACGGTCAAGCCAGGGCTCAGTCCAGGCCTTCCAAAGCCGACTCCTCTCGCTGTATCAAGGAACGTACGACAAGCCCGACTGGGAGAGCTGCCTCATTCCTCATGCTTCCCCAGGGTACATGACTGTGCTGCCGGCGAGTTCTCTGGTAGCAACTCCCCAGGCCCCAGATGGAGCTGGTGGCAAAGGCTGGGCCACCAGACATCTCAGGCCCCTGACACCATGACTGGTCCACGCTATGGGCACAGGATCCACGTACATTCCCAAAAATCTTCATCCCGGACTGAGAAAGAGGCATCTGGAATTCTGTCCTTGGGCTAAGCTGAGAGGAGCCAGCCTGGAGATGATGGTAGCCTCATTCTTGACCATGAAAGAGAATGCAGTGAGATCTGACGTGGCCACAATGCAGGGGCCGATGGTATGCGCGGACTGTAGGGAGAGAGAGAAAGAGAAAACTGTTGGCATCCTGAGGACACCCAGGATCCAGACATCCCTGATACCAGCTCTGCCCCCACCTGTCCCAGTGTTACCAGATGAGCCAGTAAGCATCCCCCCATCACATAGGCTACTTCGAGGCAGACTTCAATAGGGTTTCTTCCACTGCAGCCCCCTAAGAGAGAACCTAGTCTCACTTTCCTTGGCTCTTAGCAGACTTGGGTGATCTAAATCAATTGTCTTCAAACCATGCTCCCCAGAATGCCAGGAAGATCCTCAGGGCCTTGTTAAAGGATGGAGGGGCGACAATTGGGGCTCCCAACCCCATTTTGGGTTCCCAAGCAAACTTTGTTTGATTCTGAATCTCAAAAAATTATGAAAAACATTGGCCCAGGCAACTCTTCCAGCTGAAGCCCAGGGCACCTTCTATCCGTGGTTCCATCGGGGGGCGGCCCTGCTCCCTTCCCTTCCCTTTCATGCTCTGGTGTGAGCTACTCAGAGCAGGTTTTCTTTTCAAGAACCTGGGGTGTATGGCCCTGCCAACTCAAGACCTGAGTTCCACGGCGACTCGCTCACATTCTCCATTTCTCTCCTCTGCCAAAGCCATGGACACCTTCCCCAGCAAGTGAGCCACAGATCTGGGTCCCTGAACTCTGGGGCTGTCTGCTGCGGGTGGAGTGACCAGTGGAGCTCCAAGCTGAAAGACTCGGGTTCTGGCTCAGATCCAGCTGCAACATGAAAGCTGCTTCAGCTGCAAGAATTGAATCTGCTCAAGTCCGCGTGGCTTTAAGAACTGGGACCTTTCTTATCCCCAGGACGAGAGATCCAGGAGGAGGTGAGGTGCAGACTGGTGAGTGGCCCAGAAGACACAGGGACTCTCCATCTTTCTGCTCTCCCATCCTCAGTGTGATGAAAGGGTCACTGCTATTTGCTCTTGGACCCATTCCCTGCTCTGCTTGCATTTCAGGAAACAGTAATTCCCAGGATTCTGGGACGGTCTAGCCAATGGAAGGCCCGGGCGGAGGGTTGGAGGGCAGGTGGAGAAGCACAGTCAGGGCACGTCTCTTCTTCTCTGTGCATTCCAGCGCATCTCCGGCAGTGATCCAACTTCTATTGTGCTCAGACCCCACCTCAAACAACTTTCCCCCTCTCCTCCTCCCCATCTTCCTGGTCCTTCCAAGAGGTTTTGCCATAATTCTCGATCCCAAGTCCAACTTCTAGACTCTCATAACACCACTTTCTCCTCTGCCCTTCCAGTCCTGGGAGTGTTAACACTATTCTGCAATGGCTAACGTCTGGGGTGGGGCCAGGGTTGGGGACCGTTTCGTCATTGCCTTTGGCCTGTCAGCTCTTCCATCACTTATGAAAGCAATCCCTGCATCAACGTTCCCTGTTTTAAACACACAGAGTTGCTCATGTTCCCTGGCTAGACCCCAGCTAATACAATGGCCGCCGACGTCGAGTTTTGCTTTCATGGTTACAAGACAGCTGCTCCAGCGCCAGCCATCACATCCTTACCACAGCCATGTCAGAAGTCAAGAAGAAAGACAATTTCTCCTTATTTGCTGCTTCTTTGCCAGGCAGGTAAGCCATTCCCCAAACTGGGCAGAATGGAGTCAATGCCCATACTCTAGCTGGAGGAGAGGATGGGAAAGCAATTGAGCTTTTTAAAACCCTCTAATGGGGGGTTAAAGAGATGGGCTCTTCAAGCAAGAAAAGGGGAGCTGGGCGATGGCGGCTGGGTGAGCAACCAACCATGTCTACCACAGTTACCTGGCGTGTGGCTGTCTCCATGTCACTTCCTCTCTCTCGACCTCAGTTTCCTCATCTGAAAAATGGGGGAGTTTGATGATCAATAGTGTCTGTATTCTTTAGAGCCCTTGTATTTCAAGGATGTGCCTTTAGGGCCACAGTGGGACCACTGCGGGGACAGGGAAGTGGGGACTGAGCAAGTGTGACCCTGCCCCAACTTCACCAAAAACAGCCTCATTTGATCTTCATAAAAATGAAAAAAAATCTACTGGGTTCGCTGATTTCTAATGTCCCATGCAGCTCTCTCAAGGACCAGGACTCAAAGTTATAGATCAATTTATAAAAACGAGAAAATAACCGGGATGATGTTCTTGCTAAGGATGATCCATTAGCTCTGGGGGTTATTCATAATAAACTTTGGAGGTTGATTAAGCTCCTTGGCTTTTTGCCAACTATTAACCAGTCTGCCTGATACAGCAGACTCCGTGCCATGGAGCAGAAGACATTCTCCCTGAGATATACTTGACTCCCTCTGTTCTCTTCAATTAGGACAAGGCAAGCCCCTTACATATATACAATAATTTAAAACTATTTATCTTGCACAGAGGAATTGATCTTTGCAGGTCTTTCTCGCCAGCCTTGACACTGACGAATCACCTTGGAGATGGTCTCAGAAAGGGAAGACATGCCCCAAATAGATGGCTGAGTTCATCTTAATTTTTCCCCTGGAGGGTCCACTCCATTTGGAACCTTCCTTAACGCCCTTGGTGGATTTAACTCTGTGAGTGCCATGCCACAGATAGTACCCACTTTCCTTCGTTGCCAAGGGCCTCTTACAGATCAGAAGTACAAAGGCATGGGCAGGGAAGACACGGAAAGCCTCGGAAACCTCCAGGCTTTTGCCCAGGCTTCATCTGCCACTGAGAAGAACCAATACCACGGACAGCTATCTTCAAGGCTAGCTATGGAACTATTAGTCTGTAACCTGCACGATTGGAAAACAGTTCTAGCCCCCTCGATCTGTGTACCCCTTCACACTCTCTCTCACCTAGGTGTATGGGTTCCCTGAGGCTCTTCTGTTCTGTTAGGACCCACTTTGCAGATGAAGACCTGAGGCCCAGAGAGGCTAAGTGGCTAAGTGCCAGGCTAAGTGGCTAAGTGTCTTGCCCAGCGTCACGCAGGTAATAAATGGCAAGGTCAGTGCTTGAACTCAACTCTGGCGGTTCTGAGTCTGATGCCCACAAGAGGACAGACGCACAGGAGATGCTCAGTATATCCCACTTCCTCTTCCACTCTTCCTTGCTCCCCATGGCTTTGTGTTGCCTCCGTGAGTTCAATGGGGATGGCACAGATGGGCCAAAGGGGGACCCAGCCTTCTTGCAGATCTCACAGAATTTGCTGGAGCCTGTGTTATGGGCCAGCTTTTTTTTTTTTCAATAACTTTTGTCTAACAGAAGTACATTCTGCTTAGACTGCTCCAGCTACTATCACAAATTATCGTACACTGGGGGCTTATTAACAAGAGAGATCTACCACACTCCATCCATTCTGGAGGCTGGAAGTCCGAAATCAAGGTGCCAACATGGTCAGGTTGGGATGGAAGCCCTCGGGATGCAGACGGCTGACCTCTTCTTGTGTCCTCCCATGGAGGAGATAACAGTAAAAAGCAAGCTCTGTTTTTATGAGGGCACTAATCCCATCCATGAGGGCTCCACCCTCGTGACCTAATCACGTCCCAAAGGCCCCGCCTCCTAACACTATCCTCTTGGAGGTTAGCTTTCAACATATGGATCTGGGGAAGCCCAAACATTTAGCCCATAACACATTCTTATTATGCAACATTCAAATAACACAGAAAAAATAATACAACTAATAATAATACAAATAATGCAGCTCAAGTCCTTAAGGAACTCACCTCTGATTCCAGGCTCCTCCCCAAATTCACTACTGGCATTTTGTACTGTGGATCCTTCCAGATCTACTTCTGTGCATTTGCGAAACTGTGCATATAAAAATAGCATATAAAGAAATATGCAGTTGAGGTTTTTTAATCTGCTGGGATTTTATTACTTAAGTGGTATCATCCTATATACATTCTTCTGCAATCTGCATTCCAGAATGTTCCAAATCAGTATGTGCTCATTGGCCTCATTGGTCTTTTTTCTGCAGCCGATAGTCCAATGGTTAGTGTGGACATGTTGTGGTTTTGTGTAACGAGTCCCTTACTGATGGACAAAGGGATATTTCCAGCGTCTCACGATTGATAGCGGTGCTGCAATGGGCATCTTGTCTTGGCTTCTTGCACATGAACAGGTATGTCTCTGGAGAAAAAAGGAGCATCACTGGAGGAAAAAGTAAACTGTAAACGAGGTTAAAAGAGAAGCCGATCGGGAGCCAGTATTTGCAATACATATGACCAAGTATCCATAACCCGATTGTATGAAGAAGTGCCTCGATTTCGCACTAAAAGCCCAACAACCCAAAACAAAAATGCAGGAGGACTAGAAAGAGCACTGCAGAGAAGAGACGCGGACGACGGCCAGTATGCACGGGAACAAACCGTCCCCGTGCCTCACGCAGAGTCAGGAAACAGCACAGTGAGGCGACTGTACGGTATAGCTTCTCTAACGCACCAGAGAGGCCCAAGGTCTTACCTGGGTCAGGTCAGTGAGTTTGGGGGTGGGGTACCATCGCACACCATCAAGTGCAAGTTGACCCCGCCCTTTGCAGGGCAGTTTGGAAGCATCTTTTACACTTTCTCACCTTCCTACCCACCCGCCCTGCGGTGTCGCTGCCTGAGTGTTGGCTGCTTTATGCCGCTTTGTCCTCATCACACATGAGCGCGCCATCCAGGCCACAGGCAGGCCCACGGGGGATCTGGAAGGGAGCTGGGGACAGGCCTGTGCTCGGCAGAACAGGCCAGGGTGACCATGACCCAAGGGCTCCTCCGCTGTCCCTGGCTACGAAGAGCCGAGCAGCGTTTCTCTACCCTGCACTTGGTCCCTGGGTCCTTCAGCACATGCTCGTGGTTCCCAGTGGGGACAAGGATACTGTGGGCTGGGAGAGGCATTCCTTGGGGTGGATGAGGTGGTTCTGAAGACCACAGACACCGTGAGGCTTCTGGCACGTGCTCGCTTTACCCTGAAACACGGCAGCCTGGCACAGACCACGGGACTGGGTCCAGAGCCCCCTCGGTGTGTTTCCCCCGTCCCAGCAAGGTCCCCCCACATCTCTGACACATCTGCACTCTCCCTGTGTCTCTGGGCAGTTTCCTGGGGATGACATGCATCCCCGCGGCAGGACTGATGTCACACCCTACCACCCAGTACAGATGTGGCTTTGACCGAATGCTCCCCTTGGCTCCCCGAGACTCTGCCCCTTACAGAGGACTTGGGCCCAAAGGGCACAGGCTTCAGCTGGCTTTGCAGCTGGATCATTGTCCTCGCGCCTTCAGCTCCTCCCCTTGCAAGTCGCTGGAGAATGGCAGACCGGCGCGGGGCCCGTGCAAGAGTCTCGCAAACCCCATCTCGTCCCACTTGAATCACACCCAGCCTTGGAAAAAGCCATTTAGGGGCTTGGTTTATGAACTTGAAATAATTCAGTGACAGTGACTCAGGGAGCAGAGGTAAGAGGCAGCCTTGCTATTTCTAAATGTTACAGGCCTTTCCAATAGGACGAGCAAAGATAAAAGGCAGCTCTGGCCATAAAGTCCATTTATGTGAGTGGAATGACAACCCATAAAGTTGAACATGGATAAACAGCCTGAAGCTTAGACGGCTGCCGTTCTCCAGCTACGAGGGCCTTGGGGTGCAGAACGAACAGACACAGGACTCGAGGAAAGTTCTTTCCTGGATCCCCAGGACTAGCCTGGGGACTCCCCAGCATGCCCAGCCCACTCACTCCAATGCTCCCACAGCCCCCCTCCCTCCCACACACTCTCTTCACCGCCCCCCTTGACCAGGAGGCCAGAAATCTGGGCTTTAGATATAGCCTCACTGCCAATATTTTATTCTCTGCAAAAATAGAGTGATCTGAATGATCCCTGCAAATATTTCCTATTTTTAATAACATGGTATCAATTTGCAAACAGAGTAATGATCTCTGTTACTTTTCAGGAAATTATGTTTAATACACTTTACTAGAGCCAAGGAAGAACAATTTAATTGAAAGAGCTGCTTTGAACCATATTTAACCTCAGATGTACTAAATGGAGTGTCTCAGAGATAACTTATGGTTTTTAATTTAATGTAAACTATTCCGTGCATAAGCACCGTGTTTTTACCACTCTAATAACGACTGGTTTGGGTTTAGGAGCTAGTTTTCCCATCATCTCTTTCCTCCCATGAACACTCTGAATGAACCCCACCAGGAGGTTTTCCCACATAGAATCTGAAAGAAAGGGCCTTGCGCGGCAGGCAGACTCACCTATCCGGGGAGGGCTGTGCCTCGAACCGGACACATCTCACAACGGGAGAAGACCCCACCCCACCCCCCCACCCCGGCCACCGCAGTTTCTGAGAAGGACCCGTATGTCACCGCCCAGGCCGAGGTGGTGCCTGGCGGGCTCCTTCCCGGCCCTGATTAATGGAGGGAGGCCAGCCACCGTACCAGCACTTGAAATGAAGTTTCGTGCTCACCAAGATTAATTGCCGAATGAAAAATATTGAAACTTTATTATTCACATAATTCATTGGAGGGGACGATCCCAGGAAAATGTAGTATGTGGTTGAAGTTCATCATTTGACAGTAATCGAAGGGAAGGAAGATGGAGAGAAGCAGGAGCTGGGATGTCACAGCCCGCCCGCCTGTGCTGCTGGGGGAACGGGGGAGCCACGCCAAATGGTGCCTCAGCTACTTATTGGGGCGCCTGGGGAGCTCAGACGCCGGGGTGTCTGCTTTCGGTTCAGGTCATGATCTCCCGGTCCTGGGATCGAGTCCTGCGTCTCCCTCTCCCTCTGCCTTTCCCCCTCACTCATGTTCTCTCTCTATCTCTCTTAAGTGAATAAATTAAATCTTTAAAAAGAAAGAAAGCTGCTTCCTCAGATGGTCACATGATCGACCCACCCTTGCGTCTTGCGTCCTTCCTTTCCCCAGCACAGGCAGGGACACACCTACTAGCCTGCTGCCCAGTTTTCATTTATTCATATCTCTTCTCGAATTTATCTATGTTTGCTTGTCGGAGGGCGGCCTCTATTGTCTTTTTGCCACCTGGGCCCCGATGGCCCCTTCTTTGGGTCAGACGGCCAAGTTCGCCTTGAGAGCGGCGGGCTCTGCGCTGAGCTGGGACTCGCAGGGGAGAGCCTGTGAGCAGGCGGCAGCCCGTGGGACTGCCCTCCTCTGATCGCGGTTTGCTCAGAGTGGATGCGGGCGCATCGGGGCCAACGCGGGGCCGTGAGTCTTTTCCCAGGAAGCCTGGGCCCCAAGCTGCCCTTTTCCTCTCCACAGTGAAGGCTGAGCACGCAGGAGGTTAGAGCAGCAGGGGACCCTGGGGCCAGCACTGCGGGGGACCCCCACCTGAGACATGGGCGAGGCCGAGTAATGATGACCGCCCCTGGGCCCGAAGCTAGCTCGATGTCTGCACACCAAACTCAGCAGTCTTGTGAGCCTGTCATCTCTCTTGGCTTAAGCCAGACTGAGTCAAGTTTTCTCTGCAGGACCTCCAGTCTGGAGCGCAATGACAGAAGAACACAAAAATGTCCGTCGGAGGGCCTGCATTCCAGTGGCTCCTGACAAGGCAGGGGTTAATTCCCGTTCCCCAGACTGCTTCCTTGTTACTGTGTCTGTTCTAGAACCTCCCTTCAATAATTCATGCTACCTGGGAGCCTGTCAATAAATTCGGGTCCCGCTTAAGCAGTCTGGGTACCGGCTTGGGATGCCAGCAGCTAGAGGGGCCTGACACAACACGGAGGGGGAACTAGGGACTGTGCCCTGGCTGTGGGGTTTTCTCGCAGGCTGCTGGTGCCCCGGGGCCTCAGTCACCCAACCAACCTGCAGACCAGGATCTGCGCGCAGGGCTGTGGACAGAGCTCCAAGACAGCCAGCTGGGGGGGAACCCGTGTTGCCGAGTGGTAGCACTAAGGAGCGTATTAAAAACACACAAAACGGGGGCACCTGGGTGGCTCAGTCGTTAAGCATCTGCCTTCGGCTCAGGTCATGATCCCAGGGTCGTGGGATCGAGCCCTGCATCGGGCTCCCTGCTCAGCAGGAAGCCTGCTTCTCCCTCTCCCACCCCCCCGTGCTTGTGTTCCCTCTCTCGCTGTGTCTCTTTCTGTCAAATAAATAAATAAAATCTTTAAAACACACACACACACAAAACGCCATAAATGGCTTTCCGATGCATCTATATGTAGTAAGATCCCCAAAACTGAATGGGAAAAAGGCACACCAAATTCGTGTCAGTGGTTACCTTGGAGCCGGGGCGGGTATCAGGAAGATGTTTCTCTGAATTTTTGGCCTAATAAATCATAAAATGAAATGAAAGCCCTTCTACCACTCAGGAGTAGGAGTCCTAGGCTGAGATCCTGGGGGACGGGGGGCGGGATGCTGAGAGAGACCGGGGCCTCCTGCAGTTCACACAGCGCAAGGACTGAGGGTCAGGACAGAGCGAAGCCAGGAGGACGGGGAACATGGAAGAGCCAGGAGAAAAGATGACCCGTCATGGCTGGGGGGTGGGCACAGCAAGGGGCAGGAGTGAGGATGAGACTCCAGGACCATGTGGTCATGGTCTGAAGGACACCTAAAGTCTGAACATGCAGATCGCTTTGCAGATGGATACACCCAAGTGCCTGGAAACACGCACCTTATTCTCTGGTTTTGTTTTAACATTGCACAGTTTAAAAATAAAAGCCAGGGAAAACTAAAAGAAGAAAAAAGTGAACAAGACTGAAAAACACAAAGAGGAAAATGACCTCTCATAATCTCATCATGCAGATATAAATAACCACTTTGAACATTTTAATGAGGCTCCTCCTGTCTTGGCTACAAAAAATAAATATTCTGGGGCGCCTGGCTGGCTCAGCCGGTAGAACGCGTGATTCTTGATCTCAGGGTTGTAAGTTTGAGCCCCCCCGTTGGGTGTAGAGATGACTTCAAAATAAAATCTTAAAAAAAAAAAAAAAAAGATGTTCTCCCTGAGTCAGGAAGCGGCGTAAACAGAAAACATTTTACATGAAGTGAGTGGGTTCCCCTTTGCGCGGTGGTTTTTCCTTTGGAAGGGGTTTGTGGCCATGAAGGACACAAAAGATATAAGAGCAAACACTTGCTAATGTTCCCTGTGGATGGCCTTGCTTTATAGATGCTAATTCACTCAATTCTCACAGCCGCACAAGTAGGTTGCTATTATGAAATCCCATTTTACAGATAAGAAAACTGAGGCCTGGCGAGATGCCGGGACCCATCGAAGGTCACAGGACTGATGCGTCTGTCTGGGTTTCTTCCCATGATCACCCACAGCCTCGCCTCTCAGGGACGCTGATGTCCGAGGAAAAGTCCTGACATATGGCCCACACTTCTCCATCGGCTCAAGAGAGGTTGGTCAGCACTGTTAGCCTGCTCTCCAGGTGAGGCCAGAGAGGAGCGTGGGCTGCTCAGGCCCCACTGTCCACCGGGCACGTCTGGACAACTTCAGACCCCAGCCTTCTGGGGTCTGCCTGACCAAGGAGCCCTCCCTCTGCCCGCCCAGTTCAGCAGGATCCTGACTGTCACTTGAGGAATTTCCCACGCTGAGCCGGGCAGCCGGAGAACACTTTATTTCTTTTCACATGTCTCCTTGGCAGCAGCTGGCACAGAGGGTGGCACAGACCCCACCATGCCAGTCCTCCTTATGCCAGCAAGTTCATCTGAGAACAACTTTGTTCATCCAACCAATGAATAATAAATTTAATAATTAAAGAATAATTAATTACACCTGAAACTTCCCACTTGGGGGTACAATTAGCCTCTGGCACCTTTAGAATGAGTTGCTAGTGACTAATTGTGCCCTCAAGGAGGCATTTGTAAGTACAATTAATTGTGTGCAAAACTGAACCCACAAATACTTCACAAGTATTTATGTTCCCAACATAAAAATTATTCCCACAAAAAGAGTTTGTTCAAAATCCAGACCTTATTATTATTATTATTTTAAAGAGGGCTGTGGTGGTTTCCACAGCAGAATCCAGATGTGCCAGGTCCTCGTGGGAGGCCATCCGTCCCCCAGCATGAGGGTCACCTGAGCCCCCAGGCAGCCTCCAACAGTGCCCAGCATCAGCTAGGGACTCGAGCAGTTAACTATTTAATATAAAACCACGGAAATGGAAGAGCGGAGAGGATAAACCAAGAGCTAAGGGGCAAGCCTTCCTTCTTTGTCTCTTTCCAGCTGTTCAGTTAAAGTCCACCCAAACTGGAGGACCGGCAGCCAGTCTTCTCTGTCCTGCCCTCACCTTCTGAGATGCACCTGCCCACCGTGGGTTCTTGGCCGGCCTCTGTGGAGCAGCCCCTCGATGGAAGGGCTGATGTTGGGCTCTGGACCAGCTCTGGCCATGTCACTCCTGTCCCCAGGGCCTCAGTGTGCTCTGGAAATGCAGTCCTGCTTTCTCAGGGGTTCTCCAAGGAACAAATGAACTCGGAAACTTCCCACCATCTGCTCCCCAACCTCACGCTATTACCTAAATATTCCCCCACCCCAAAATGGCCATCTAACTGATTTCCGTTCCCATCCCACAGCTTCTCATCGTATGCTGTCCCTCTGCCTTGTACGCCCTCCCATTTACGCAGGCACCTGCACACGTGTGTACGTACCAAGACATATACCCACACGTGTGCTGATACGGCCACGCCCATAGATGTACCCGCCCACCAGACACAGGCACACAGACATATCAATGCACGTTTGTGCACACGTGTACCTGCAAATGCACACCTACACACACACATACACGCACATACACACAGACGAATCTGCACACGTGCTCTGTTCATACACGTTCTATGTGGCGTACACACACATATACTCACACCTATACGCACGTCCACACCTACACACCCATACACACCGACGTTCATCACATATGGACGCATGTAAAGAAGTGCATGCATGTTCATACACACACATATGCACGCATACCACCAGGCATCCTCCTTTGAACCATTTTATGAGACGCTGCTCTGATGCCATGTTGCCTGCATTGCCTTCCTTCCCCCCGCTTCCTCCCAGGGTCAAGCTCTCTCCCCTCCTGGACCACCGTGGCTTTCAGGCCTTCTCTTCCGGTGACCGGCTCTGACTTCCCTCTGACCTGGAAGGCTCTCGGGAGAGGACCAGCGACGGTACCCAAGGCACATCACTGTGCCTGACACACGCCACATGTCCCATGCATGTCTGGCGCATGAATGAAAGCATAACAGAATGAACAAGGGAGGAGTCTGGGTCCTCGTGCTTGCATGAGTCCTTCTGGAATTCCCCTTGGAACACATCTATGAAGGACAAGGAAGCAGGAGGCCCTTCCTGAAGTTGGCCCAAAGAGTAGGAGGAAAGACCAGTCAGAGAGCCACTAGTTAATGGCTCCCATCTGGGAAGGGAGTCCCGGGGGGCTGCTCAGTGTTCCCCCAGCGAAGGGGAGGGCAGTGTCCTCAGCCCTGGGGAACGCTCGTCCCAACTGGAGAGATTCCGCCAAGCCATCCGAACTTCCCCGAGCTCCCACTGCACTGGGTGCCGGAGGGGCTCCCAAGGTGACTATTGCAGAGCTGGGGAGATAGGGTAAGAAGAGACTCAGAAGGCGTACATGGAGGAGGAGCGTTTTCCAGACGGGAGGCGGACGAACGGGGCTGGGAAGGAAGAGAGGACGAGTGATGCCATGAGGAGTTCTATGTGGACGGCCTTGAATGGTGAATTTGCACCGGGCTTGGTGGCACTGGGGAGCCACTGAAGACTCCAGACGAGGAGAAGCCTCGATGCCGGCAGAGCAATTTGGACTGACGTTGGTAAGTAGGGTTCAGCAGACGCACGGCCTTCCGTCTGTGTTCCAACTCCTCCTCGTTACCTGGTGAGACACGAGCAACCCTTCCACATTCCACTCGGGGACCACAGCTCTTCCCAGACGGTGGGGTAGCCCTCTTTGGGCTTCAGTAACCTTTGGGTTACTGAAGAGGCTCTCCTGCGTCTGCTCCAGGCACTGGCTCTTTGGGAGGGAGGAACCTGATCTTGGCTTTCTATTCCCTGGGCCAGCCAACGTTTGGTGAGGCAACGGTGCAAATTTCTGAAACCAGAGGTGGAAAAGAGCATACCTGAAGACGAGCACATTCTACTCACTGCTTACAGCCTTGCTGCAAGGGAGGAACAGCTGACAAGGACAGCTTTGCAAAGCTGAAAGCTGTATCCTGGTTATTTTCATATTACTTCTAGAAGGCAAACCTCCTCTGAGGCCACAAACATTTTGTACCCTGGGTCTCTGGTTAAAGAGATTTGCATTTCTTTATTAGATTTTCTTCTTGATAATCCCTCAGTATGTCAGTCCATTGTCTTCTGGTCCTAGTGTGGGGTCCTAGAGCCTGCCAATCATCTAGAAGCCCTTGGAAACCAACCACAGAGCAGAACCATCTGCCATGTTTCTTGTTTGCAGTTTCAGGCCACTGAGAACTTTAATGAATCCTGGGTAGAGGTTCAAGTGCAAAATGGGACCAGACTGCTTATAAAAGCCCGATACTCTGCAATGTTCTGCCATCCACCAAAACATGGGACCCATCTTTGAGATGACAGACCCTGGACAGGATGCTCCAGATACAATGATGGGTAAGACAAAGTCTAATCCCAGAAGCTCCCAGGCTTGAGGTGAGGATTCCAAAGCAATGGGAACAGGGCGACCGTGACACTGGAAAGCCCTTAGGCTGGGGACACCTACCTCCATCCAAGGGGGCAGGCAAACCTCCCAGAGGAGGTGTTCTCTGAAATGGGTTCTGTCAGATGAATAGGAGCTCAACAGAGGTACACTGGGGAGATTGGAAATAAAGATGGAGGAGAGAAGAGAGGGGAAATTTAAGCGCAGGGAAGAGAGGGAGAGAGAGAGAGAGAGATGGCATTCCAGATACGCAGTGACAACCCTGGGAGGAGCCACCGAGATTGCGAGTGTGGGACGAGGGCACACACCCACATGCCACATGTCTTTATGGCCGCTATCTGTCTGGTTAAAAGCTGGTCCATTCGTTCACGGGCACATGGCTTCCTTCATTTATCCAGCAAGTATTTTTTGAGCACGTGTGTTGGGACAGCCTGCAGGGAAGGTCTCCTCGAGCGCCTGGCCTGCCTATGGGCTGTCTGCCTGGTCCCTGCCTCGTGAGCCTTGGTGGGCATTTCTGGCACTGGCCAACCAGAGACCCTAAGGGACCAATACACCAACAGCCATAGAGCCGCTTCCCCTTGCAGAGTTTCGGATCAGAACTGGCCACCTCGCTGACACCTGTGCGTGGCTCTCTGCCACCCTCTTCCCTGTCCCCGGCTTAGCCAATCCCCATGACAACCTGTGGGCAGCGCACTGCGGTTTCCACAGAGCAGACAAAGCTCCAGCTCAGAGAGAGCGAGAGAGTGCCCAGGGCCAGGGCTGGCTCTGGATCAAGGTCTGCCCTAGATACCCACGTCTGCGTCAGGAAAGACGCAGTGGGTGTGGGGGGGGGGGGTCTGTGCTGTGTGTGTTGAGACAGGACAGCGGGGCTCAGGCTCGTGAATCAAAACAAGACTCAGGTGGTTTTGCCAGCTCTCTGGCCCATGGCACCCAGGACAATGGCCACTGGCCTGAAGAACTTTCTTTTCTCAGTTGCTGTCTGCTTTGCCACGAAACAGAATAGAAAAGGGAAAGGCCACAGGGAACCTTTGGTCCACGTATAAGAGAAAACCAGGACTTGCCGACGTTTCTCGCTCCTAGATGTTGCCATGTGGCCTGGTGTCCCTCCTCCCAGAACCTTAACTAGGAGTATTAAAAACCTGACTAGGGCCACTGGGGTGGCTCAGTTGGTTAAGCGTCTGTCTTCAGCTCAGGTCATGAACCCAGGGTGCTGGGATGGAGCCCCACATCGGGTTCCCCGCTCAGCAGGGAGTCTGTTTCCTCCTCTCCCTCTGCCCCTCTGCCTGCTTGTGCTCACTCTCTCTCTCTCAAATAAATAAATAAAATCTTAAAACAAAAAACAAAACAAAACAAAACAACCTGACCGAGGAGTGTGCTGTTTGCAGGACAGTGTTTCCTTCCGTGTGCCTGCCCTGGGAAAGGAATAGGATTGAAAATTCACAAATCAAACCCTCCCAGCTCTTCAGAGTGAGATGGTGGGAAGCCTCCTCCAGAGGCTCTCTCCCACCCCGCAATCCCTCCAACTACATCCCAAGCTCCCCTTCTGGGGCAGTTCAGCTCCCCAGGGCAATCGAGAGAGACATTACACTTAGGAGGGTAGGTCGCACCTGGCTCCAGGTGCCAGTGACGGCAGGAGATCAGAGGCCCCTCCAGCCCTGTAATTGGCCGCTGCAGAGGTGTGAGCTGGGGGGCGCCTGGGTGGCTCAGTGGGTTAAAGCCTCTGCCTTCGGCTCAGGTCATGATCCCAGGGTCCTGGGATCAAGCCCCGCATCGGGCTCTCTGCTCCGTGGAGAGCCTGCTTCCTCCTCTCTCTGCCTGCTTCCTGCCTACTTGTGATCTCTCTCTCTCTCTCTGTCAAATATATAAATAAAACCTTTAAAAAAAAAAAAAAAAGAGGTGTGAGCTGGGCTGTGCCCTATATCCTACCCTTCTCTCCGGCAGAGCAAAGGATGCTTCCCTGTCGTGGGTGCACGCCGTCTGTAGGTGACAGCGCAGATCTGTGTGTCTCCCTGTCTGACCCTCAACATCTCAATTTTCTGTCTGCATTGGAAGTCCTGTGTAATTAGGAGGCTTCCTGCTTCCTGTGAGACTGGCCTTCTGGGCAGAGTTCGTCATCAGAGTGTTAGAGCCGCATTCTGTTAACTACAAGAATCGTGATTCTTAGATTGAGTTAATTAGAATATCTGTATGCAATGTTCCCCCAAGATAGTTGGCATCACAGTAAATAAACCCCCATCTGAATTCAGAGACGTGACCATAGGTTTTATAAATACATAATTATATTTATGGAAAGCCACGGTCCTCCAGGGGCCCTTCTCCAACCCCCTCTCAACCTACTATTCAGAAATAAGCCAGCTTCTACAGGAGGTAGATTCTTCTCCACTCTTTCAGAAGAAGCAGCTAAACCTCTAAACTCACCAGTCAAGATTCTTGGCACCACTCTTCGCTAGAAACATCTCAGTAAAAAAACGAAAACAAAACAAAACAAAATGCAAATAGATTTCACTTTCACTGGGTGTGAGAGGGATTGTTGGGTGGAGTGGGTATTATTGGTATAAGCCCTTTGGAAAATCTTTGAATAATGAGAGTCAAAGCCTTAAAAATGTTCAAGCTTGGGTTTATACAGCATAACTCCCTCCATACAGTGATGTACTATGCAGCCCAAAAGATTTATATGGTTCTCTAGTAAATTATTAGGAAGATGTACATATGTTAGAGGTGAACGTGTATGTGTGTATTCTGTTATTATAGAAGCACATAAGGAAAGATCTGGAAGGAATGTCAACGGTAATTACCCACGATGGATTTGCCTGATAAATTTCACTTTGTCATATCTATCTTTCACCTGCATCATTTACATGGAGTGGGAATTTCTTTTACCATTAGGAAATACCATTTCATCTTGAAAACAAAGAAAGAAAAATATACAAGCAACACAAAATAAAATGTGATGCCCCCCCCCAAAAAAAGAGTGAGAAATGTGCATGTCTTTGACCTAATGGTTTCACTTGTGGAATTGGTCCCAAGGAAATCATCTGAATGCAAACAAAGCTTAATGGCATAAAAATATTAATTGTGGCCACATTAATATTTTTTTTAAGATTTTATTTATTTATTTGACAGACAGAGATCACAAGTAGGCAAGAGAGGCAGGCAGGGAGAGAGAGGAGGAAGCAGGCTCTCCGAGGAGCAGAGAGCCCAAAGCGGGGCTCGATCCCAGGACCCTGGGATCATGACCTGAGCCGAAGGCAGAGGCTTTAACCCACTGAGCCACCCAGGCACCCCATGGCCACATTAATATTAATAAAATTGCCAACAACTTCGATGGCAACCAAAGGCATAATTTATGGCACAGTCGTATGATGGGATCTTGTATACCATTTTGGAGGTTTTTGAGGAATATGTACTACATGAAAAATGTACTTTGTCATAATAATAAGTGAAAGGCAAGATGCATTTGCCCTAAGAATGGAGAACCATTTAGGAAATGCAATATTAACCTGATGAAGTAAATTAAACACATAGACAAGTTGAAGACAGACCCCTCCTGGCCTCCGATTTCCTTCAAGATGATCCCAGCACATGTTGTCCGAGCTGGGATTGTGCTAAGCCTGAAACTCCTGCGATGTCCTTCGGAGTTCAGAAGTGTTCCTTTACAGGTAAAGCGGGGGGTGACTCTGTGCGACGAACAGGATTCTTCAAGTATGTTGACAGTACAGTTGTTAGTGAATAACATAAGATGCTTCTCCCATGCCCTTGGGCAGCTCTCCAAGACCCAAACACTTCCTATGTCAAAACAGAAACGTCTCCCTGTTTTCTCTACTACTCGGTGATGTCTAGATTCTGAAAATGGACAGATGCACCCGTTGTACGAGAGAGGGCTCCCCTCGGTGCTCTCCTCTGTCTGAGGCATGCAGCTCATTTGCTTGGGGACCCTCTCTCTCATCCTCCGTCCCAAGGAAGGGCTTCGACCCAACTCTGCCCACCCGGGCATAGGATGCCCCTATACCTGGAGAATGCCACCAAGACCCTGGAACCCACGAGGGGCAGTGCCAATCGCGGGGCCTTCTTTCCTGCACAGTCAGCAGGTGCATTTTGTGCTTGCTCTCTTCTAAGCCTTGACCCTGAAAAGACATCTGGTGGGTTGGGAATGGAAAAGACAGCAGTTACTGCACTTGGCTTGGAGTTCATTCTTTTTTAAAGATTCATTTATACATTTTGGAGGGAGGGACAGAGGAAGATGAAGATGAGCTGACTCCACACTGAGCAGAGAGCTCCCTCCCAGGATCCAGGGATCATGACCCAACCCGAAATCAAGAGTCGGACTTCCAACCAACTGAGCCATCCAGGTGTCCCCATTCTTTTTTATTTTTAAGATTTTATTTATTTATTTGACACAGAGAGAGAGAGATCTCAAGTAGGCAGAGAGGTAAGGAGAAAGGAAAGCAGCCTCCCCGCTGAGCAGAGAGCCCAATGCGGGGCTCGATCCTAGGACCCTGGGATTGTGACCTGAGCCAAAGGCAGAGGCTTTAACCCACTGAGCCACCCAGGCACCCCCATTCTTTTTTCATTGTGAAAGTAATCTGTTTCTGTTTTCATACAGGAAAGTATAAAAATTACATAAAGTAGCCAATGAAAGTAGATCTTCAACTTCCCCAATATCACCTCCCAGAGTGTGACATAATCCTTTTGGAAATCCATTCCTATCCTACTTTTTAAAATTGCTTATATCTGATTACAGAAGTGGTACGTATCCCTCTCAGAGGATAGAGACAAACACACAGGGATACACAAAAGTCAACTCAAATCCTGATGCCTACAGATGACTCCTGTTTCTGTCTTGATACCTATCTTCCAGCCTTTATTCTTTGGACATATTCCTGAATTACTGCAAAATTAGGACCACTCTATAATCCCTACGACCTGATGCGCCTTTTGACTTAATACGTGATAATCATTTTCCAATCCCACGAGATACTCTCTAACGACAAAATTCTCACTGGCTGTAAAGTATTCCGTTGGAGGATGTGTGAGGTTTTGTCTGTTCTGCCCCTGTTGTCGAATATTCAGGTTGCTTCTATTTCTTCACTGACGCACGTCACACTGTGACAGACCACGTGTGCAGAGATCCCGAGAGCTTCTCAGTATACGTTTCCAACGGGGAAGTTCTTGGACAAAGGGTAAAAACATTTTTGAGACTTTTTTAAAACTTTCTTTTACTTTTAATGATGTTTACAAACCCAAAGTTAAAATGGTTAACTTAACCATTTTTAAGTGGACAGTTCCGTAGTGTTAAGTATGTTCCCATTGTTGTACAACAAATGCCTAGTACTTCTTGAGCATGCAAAACTGAAAACTCTGTGCCCATTTGACACTAATTCCCCCTTGTCCTAGCCCTTGGCAACCCCTTTTCCCTCGGTGTTTTTATGATTTTGATTACTTGTAGATCTCATGTGAGTGAAATCATACAGTGTCTGTCCTTCTGTGTCTGCCCTTCTGTGTCTGCCTTATTTCCCTCGGCATAATGTGCTCAAGGCTCATCCACGTTGCAACTGAAGGGATCAGAGCTTCCTTCCTTTTCAAGGCTGCATAATATTCCACTGTTGGGATAGACCACGTTTTGTTGATCTTTTCAGCCATCAGTGGACCACTGGGTTATTTCTACCTCTTGGCCCTTGTGACTTAACACTGCAATAAGCACGAGTATGCAAGTATCTCTTCAAGATCCCGCTTTCAGTTCTTGGGGGTAAACATCCAGAGACAGAATTACTAGATCGTATGGTAGCTCGATATTTAATTTTTCAAGGAACCTCCATCCTGTTTCCCACAGAGGCCGCACGCACAGTTTTGCATTCCCGACAGCGCACAAGAGCTCCAAATTCTCCACATCCTTGCCAACATTTGTTGTTTTATGTTCTTTCAATCATGGCCACCCATCCTAATGGCTGTGAGGCCATCACTCATTGAGGTTTGATGTGTATTTCTCTAGTGTTTGCTGATGTTGAGCGTCTCTTCATATGCTTGTTGGCCACTTTTTTTTTTTTTTTGAGACTTTGGATCCAAATTGCCAAAGCTTCCAGAAATGTACCAGTTGAAATGTTCACCAGGAACGTGAGGGCATTTCTCCTTGCTTCTAGCCAATAGTGAATGCCCTTCAAGTTTTAAACTTGCCCCCCAAAAATTGTAGATGAAATATTAAGCAAGATATTTGCATTTGCTTGTAATGGCAGCAGCTAAATGCTATCTTTGAAGATAAAATGTCTGTGAGCCCAGCAATGCTGACCTCAATTTTCTCCTTCTTCCAGTAACATGGGATCCAAGTCTTTGTTTTCTTAGGCTTTCAGTATCTTTTTCCTGTTCTAAACAGTTGCCCGGCTCCTGAATTTTATCATTAAGATTTAAATTGCAATTGGATTTGGGGCATTTTGAACGTTCACATCAAAGATTGTTCCAGAAAGAAGCCCTTGGGTTTGAGTGACAAGCTGAAGAAAACCTTGCCTTGTTATTCGTGGTCCTCCACACGGGTCCATTGTCTCACTGCTGTTCCCGCCAGCTCCTCCATAATACAGGAAAAATCAAAGCCTTAAGTAATAGGAGGTTATTTGCAAATGGTATTCTTTTTTTTTTAAATAGAGCAGTGCCTTGTTAATAAATGAAATTTATTGAAAACTCTTTTGAGAACCCTCATGAGTAGGCAGAGGCTGGACAGTCTGTTCCCAGCCACCAGTGGTGACAAGATGAAAGCGAGGCAACAGCTCTCTGTTGGCTACTAACATCCTCCCAAGGAGCCCTCTTTTTAAAATTAGGGTTTTGCATATTTCCCAAGTGTATCTTCATGTGAACTTGAAAGTTATGGCCACTTTTCAGTCCAGCCATGCCCTAGGAGTTCCACCCTTATTCACTTGAGCCGAGGGAACACGGAGACTTCCAAAATACAGCCAAGTGCCAGGCTTTCCCTGATGAGCATTTCCAGAAGCAGCAGGGCTGGAGGGTGTAAGGGCCCCCAAGAATTCCTGAAATCATTCAACGGTTTGGCAACAGGCAAGGGCTGTAAGGAAGAGCCACCCGCCACGTTTCATGTTATCAGCAAACCTGTCATGCATTCATTTCTAGCTCAACTCACTGTGAGAAAGTATGTGAAGCCTATTATGGAAATTCATAAAAAAAGAAACAGTGGATGAGGGAGCTGGATGCTCATCGGGGTTCCAAGAGCACACAAAGGCGCCCTCTGAACAGGACCATTTGAGGAGAGTTTAGTTATAAGAACGTGGGTACGGGGAACCCCCACGAGACGGTGCAGCAACCCAGGAGAGCCGTCACTGCCTCTAGGCCCAAGGGGCAAGGAGAGGAAGAAATTACTGGAACCCGGAAAGGGAGACGTTCAGAGTGTCACAAGGAAGCTTGAAAGAAAGGAAGTATTGACACCTGATACGACACGGAGGAACCTTGAAAACATCATGCGAAGCGACAGAAGCTGGACAAAAGGCCACACGGGGTACAAGCCCACGTATAGGAAATGTCCCGAATAGGCAAATCCACAGGCATGGAAGGTAGATCTGTGGCTGCTAGGGGCTGGGGGAGGGGGTATGAGGAGTGACCGCTGATGGGTTCCGGGTTTCTTTTGGGATGTGAGCATGTCCTGGAATGAGATAGTGGTGATTGTTGCACGACTTTATCAATATGCTATAAACCCCTGCAGTGATGTACATTAAAATGTTGCAATTTATGGCATGTGAATTATATCTTAATACATTTTTAAAAGGGGGCGCCTGGGTGGCTCAGTGGGTTAAAGCCTCTGCCTTCGGCTTAGGTCATGATCCCAGAGTCCTGGGATCGAGCCCCGCATCGGGCTCTCTGCTCGGTGGGGAGCCTGCTTCCTCCTCTCTCTCTCTCTCTCTGTCAAATAAATAAATAAAATCTTTAAAAGAAAAAAAAATAAAAATAAAAAAAATAAAAAGGAGCAGAGGGTATGACCTTTGGTAGAAAAGCAGGGTCAGGGGCTCCTGGGTGGCTCAGCTTAGGGTCCTGGGACGGAGCCCCGCGTTGGGCTCCCTGCTCAGCGGGGAGCCTGCTTCCACCCCCCCCACCTGTCTCTCTGCCTACTTGTGATCTCTCTCTCTCTGTCAAATAAATAATAAAATATTTTTAAAAAGAAAGAAAGAAAGAAAGGCAGAGTCAGCCCAAGACAACCTCTGGCAGTGGTAGGAGGAAGAAGGGGAGTCTAGGGGGAATAAATACACTGACCTCGCTTTCCTCCCTCCCTCTGGTTGACTATGGCTCCCCATTGGCCAAACCCGACCAGAAGCCAGTGGGCAGGTGAACATCGGTGTAGTGTATACGCCTCCCAAGGCAGACAGCAGGGTAGGAAAGGAGGCAGAGTGGACCGGGAGGGCAAACGGCAGACATCTGCCACAGCAGAATAAAAGGCAAATAAAAATACATAAACAAGACAAAGTCAGGGGTAGCAAGAGTATGTAAACAGTCTCCTGTAAGTTTCCTTCTGGTTGCTAGAATTAGTTCAGATTGGGGAGATGAGCTTCCTAGCAACGAGCACAGCGAGGGGAATCCACCAGGAGGCAGGTGTATGGTGTCCATTGAGTAAACACAAGCTCCAAAGAAAGACTTTCCACCAAAGAGTGGACACAGTGACCTACGCTCTCCTTTGAACACGCTGCCATTATATGTGGGAAAGACGCAAAGGGAAAGTGGGCAAGGAATTTGCGGCTGCTCTCTGCCGGCTCAAGACTCACAGAGACTTCCTTCCCTGCACTCCCCTGGCGGGCTGCTCCTCCGTTGAAGGAGCCTCTCCGTAGAGCAACCACGGAGGCTGCACAGGGAGATGGTCCCACATACCTGTCAAGGGTCCAGTGCTGTGGTCAGACCGCTCGAGGTGAAACCCCACCTCGAACAGCGAATTCTCTATGGACTCACTCATTGTGTGCCTCAGTTTCTCAGTCCGTAAAATGGGAACGATTAAAATCTACACCTCAGACGGCTGTCGTGAAGATTAAGTGAAATAATGCATGGCAAGGACTCAGCCCTGCTCCTGGCACACAGTAAGTGCTTAATAAATGTTTAGGTAGACTCTCTTGACTATAATGATCTAAGAATTGACGAGCTCTGCACGATCATCTCATTTCATTTGCTCATTTTTACCAGGGAGGAGGCCCCGAGAGGGGCCTGATCTACCCCAAACCACATGGTTAGAAGAAAGGCAGAGAGAAGGAACGAATTAGGCTTCCGGTCTCAGTGAGCCTTGGCGGTTCTCAGCTGGGGCTCCAGTGTGTATGTTTTGCCTGGGAACAATTCTCTGGGCAGGCCATTTGGACTGCAGATGGAGAGAAAGCAAGAAATCTCAGCGCCGAGTTCCTGCTGTGCGCAGAGTAGGTTCTCGGGACACGCTTTTGCCATGACTCTGTGAGTTTTTGTCACTGGTGAGGGCACACCGGGAACTCTTCAAGGCAGGCCCTGTGCCCAGCTCTCTGCCTCTCTGGAGACTCATACGGGACCCTGGCATAAATAAGGAGCCTAGCAAGTATTTCATGTGTATTAATAGCTACGTAGGAAAAGCCCAGTTAGGATTATGGCCTGTATCAGAAGTTTAAATTCTCGGCGCACCTACAAAAGGCCATGTTAAGACGTGGCTGCCGTCTGCCCAGAAAGTCTGGCTTGCCCATGGTGACATGAAAGTGAAAATGCCATTTAGGTGACCTGTGAACTCAGAAGAACAAATGATCCTTGGGCCTGAGCTACCTTATTCTGCCAGTTACCCAAGGAAAATCAAGTCCTGGACTCAGGTGTTCTGCGTCTATTTTAAATAAAGTCCACTCTCCACCTGTGATGGGTAGAGGTGTGTCCCCCTGACTGACATGTCAAGGGCTAAACCCCAACACCTACGAGTGCAATTTTATTTGGAAACAGGGTCTTTGCAGATATAACCAGGTTAAGATGAGGTCATCCTGGACCAGGGGGTCCCTAACCCAATGACTGGTGGTGTCCTTATAGAAAGAGAAAACAGAGATGCAAACACGAACACACAGGGAGACAGAGGCAGAGATTGGAGCCATGCCTCTACCGGGGATGCCAAGGATGGCCAGCTTTCACCCGAAGCTGACAGAGGCAAGGAAGCATCCTCCTCTCCAGCCTTCAGAGAGAGCACAGCCTTGCCACACCTTAATTTCAGATTTCTGGCCTCCAGAACTCAAGAGAACAAATTCCAGTCGCTTCAAGTCACCTAATTTGCGATCCAGTCCTGTTGATCTCACATTTCCAGTCGTTTTCTGCCGAAGGAGAAACTGGACGGGTAAGATAGGAATTACACCAACAGCATCTACCCCTCACTGAGCTTCTATCATGTGCCAGGCTCTGAACCAGATGTTTCCACAATTTCTCTCATTCCAGCCTGTCAATAATCTTATGAGCCGAGCGCTCGCGGATTCACGAACACACAGTTACGGAACACTCGCCGCGGAAACTGCCTTAGCCTGGGTTCCCCAGAAGCAGAACCACAGACAAGGTCTTAGGGGAAAGGGGTTTATTTGCGAAGTGATCCCAGGAAGCAGGAGTGAGGGTGAAGGGACAGGGAATGGGCATCAGGACCTCGATGATCCTGGGTACTCTGCAAAGTGTACAGAAACTGTTTCAGAGTTATATGTCCAAAGAGCAGGGGCTCAGAGCATTTACTCATTGGCTCTTGTTCCCCTGATGGCAATTGCTTGTGGGAATCTCTCACCCACCCCCACGCACACTTTATCTCCCCTGAACTTCGGGGCTATAGGTAAGTTCAGGTGAATGAGATTCTTTGATCCTGGAGAAGGCTTGGAGCAGAACACGGGCTGTACACGGGTGTTGGGGTGGGTACTGTCAGGACAGGGAAATCAGAGCTTGCTTCCCGCCAGGTACCTCATCTGCTATTGAAATTAGAGGCAAGGGGCGCCCGGGTGGCTCAGTGGCTTAAAGCCTCTGCCTTCAGCTCAGGTCATGATCCCAGGGTCCTGGGATCGAGCCCCGCATCGGGCTCTCTGCTCCTCGAGGAGCCTGTTTCCCCCTCTCCCCCGCCTGCTTGTGACCTCTGTCTGTCAAATAAATAAATAAAATCTCTTTAAAAATTTAAAAAATTAAAATAGAATAAAATAAAATTAAAATCAGAGGCGGGTCAAAAAGATTTGGGGGGAGGGGTGTGGGCCTGGCTATTTGCGGGGCCCCGTGCAAAATGGAAATGCAGGGTACCTTGTTGAAAAATTCTTAGAAATGTCAAGATGGCAGGTAGAGGAAATCAAACCAGCACGGAGTCCTTCTAACTGCTCAGACTGGGGTGGGGAGCCCCGGGGCACGTCCTCTAAGCGCCTGCTGGGGGCCAGGCACCACGTGAGTGCTTTTACGCATGCAGTAATAAAGGCTAGTTATCTGTATACTTCCTTATATCTATCACATCGAATAGTCCTCATCGTTGGGAATAAATTTAGATGAAAGCTCGTGGCTGGGTAGCCAAGGACTCCCTCCTTTCACAGAAGCTGTACCACTTGCTGGCGGAGAGTGACCTGGAACCAAAGCTGACAACTTTCAATCCCTGGGTAAAGGCGATCCACCGGCCCCTAACGGCTGCCTCTCCACATTGTTGTGGCTTTCCTGATTATCCTCTATGACATCAGAAAATCACAAATTTCTTGTGAGGCTGAGATTTCACATAAATACAGGTTTCTTTGCCTCACCCAGTCTAACACTGCCAAAATGCCCCAGAGACGGCCTATTTTTTTTTCCTTCCTTCAAATCACAGATTTGTCAGATCATGGGGCTTCCATGCTTATCGTTTTATGAACAGGCCCCGGAGAGCTGCAGACCCTCCCTGATCCAGGCCCCCAAATACTGAAGTTACTGGCTCTAATCTGGGCATATCCTTGAGTTCCAAAGAGAAGCAGGATGATGGTCCAACGTCTGCTCCGAAAGCCTGCACACCTCATGGCAACCAGATGGAATGTGTGAACCTCAACTGGGTCCTGGATCCAAAAAAAAAAAACTACAAAAGACATTTTGAGACAATTGGGGAAATTTGAAAATGGTCTGAGAATTAGCGCTTCCCAGACTCTCCGTGGCAAAGGGTGAGTTTCTGGTGGTTGTTTATCGGCGTGACTCAGATGGATGCTTCGGTAAAATATAATGAAAGTGAACTTCTAGAAAAATAAAATTAAAAATATATACAATGTAAGCTCAGATCCTTGATTGAACTGAACAGATCTAAAATTGCCCTGTCAAATTGCTATGTATGATTCTAAAAGCCTGCTTTCAATTTTGTGATTTAATCGCTTTTGCTGTAGCCCTGTTATAAAAGGTCTGCAGGTCGGCCCTGGTGTGGTGACCACATTTTGCACAGCAATGAACTGAGAGCCCTGGTATTGAAAGGTATTGTTAATTTTCACAGGTGTGATAAGATATCAGGATTTTGTAGCAGAAGATCTCTCTTCTTTAGGACTCACATGCTGCAGTACTGAGGGGTGAGACGTCAGGAAGTCTGCGACTTACTCTCACACGGTTCAAGAAAATAGTATCTATGACTACAGAGAGGAAAAAGCTAAGCAAATGTGACAAAATGTGAACGATTGATTCCAGTTGGTGGTGGGCCCGTGGGTCTGCATTGTACCATGAAATCCACTGTTCTAGAGATCTCAACAGTCTTGAAATGAAAAGGTGGAGCGGTGGCGGTGGTGGGGGGAGAAACGAGCAGACCACCGCTTCATTTTCTCCTGGGACAAATTAAATGTGAGGGCAAGTCTCCAGAGACACAGCCCTGGGGAGGTGGGAGGGACGTCAAGAGCCCTCACCTTCCTGCATCCCAGCGAGCACCAGGCAGGCCAGCTGGCAGAGCCGGGGAGAACCTGGGAGGCTCCCCGGCCCCGCAGTGTTCACCCGGGCCCCCCGGCTTGTCTGCTGGGAGGCCTTGGCC
>PISX010000983.1:0-223265 GCA_004024625.1 Mellivora capensis
TGTTTATAAAAAAAAAAAAAACAAAAAAAACTCAGAGTCAGATAGGGACGACAGACTTACAAGCAGAGAAATCAGTGCCGTAAGGTAAGGGCTGTCCCAGGGGAAAGGATGGGTTCCAGGAGCCAGTGTGGGAGCTCAGAGGCCTGTGAGTCTCCGGGAGCTGGGAGAGGCTTCTCAGAGGAGGAGGCTTTTGAGATGGGTCTCAAAAGATGAGGAGGAGTTGGCCCGGCTGAACTGGGGAAGGTATTTACCCCAGAGGAACAAGCAGCCACGTGTGCAGATAGTTTTGAAAGGCCCAGTGTGAGAGGACCAGGAAAAGTTCAGTGTGCTGTGCTACCCAAGAGGTGAGGATAAACAGAGTGGCCACTTTAGGAGGGGCCTTTATTATGTGCCAGAATGAGGGGTATCTGAGACTTCAGCATAATGATCGGGACTATGGACTTTAAAGCCAGCTCTGTGACTCACCAGCTATGTGAGCTTGGGCAGGTTACTTAACCTCTCTGTGAATGGAAAGAACATGGGGTGCCTGGGTGGCTCAGTCAGTTAAGCATTTGCCTTTGGCTCAGTTCATAATCTCAGGGTCCTGGGATCAAGTCCCATTATCTGGCTTCCTGCTCAGCAGGGCATCTGCTTCTCCCTCTCCCTCTGTTCCTTCTTCCTGCTATTCTCTCTCTCTCTCTGTCAAATAAATAAATAAAATCTTTAAAAAGAAGTAAAATGGAAAGAGCAATAGAATGTAGCAGTTACCATACATACTTCTTGATGTGTGTGTGTGTGTGTGTGTGTGTGTGTGTGTATACCCACAAACGTGTCTTAAATAGATCAGATCACCTGAGTATAGTAAAATAGGGTCAAATCGAGTCTGGCACATATTAAGAACCATATAAATGTTCATTATTCTTATTATGGGAGATGAAAGATTTCCACATGGTAACCAAGTGCTCCCTCCCACTCACCCACACTGCTTGCATATGATTAAATTCGTACTGTCCTCAGAGGGCAGCAGGCCTCCCTCCCTGTGTTGCCTCTTTAGGCATGATCCTCTCCTAGATCCTGACTCCTCTTCCTAGCTCCAAGCAACGTTCCAATTTATCCGAGGACAGTGGGGCACGTTTTATGACTTTTCCCCATCTCCATGTGTTCTCATCTTACCCCACAGTTAGATTTGTTGGTTTGAATCTCCTGATTGGTATGAGTAAACATCTTCTGGTGATGTAAAAAAAGATAACACGCACAGACTAAGGGCATAATCTAGTTCTTAATTTGTTTTTTTTAAAACTCATGAAGTGTCTTAACAAGACAGGCTAGCCACTCATATTCTGTCTGTATCCTCCCGAGCCTTTGATCTTTTTCTGCTGATAGAAAAAGGAAGATTCCTTGTAGCATTCCGTCGCAGGCTTGGCGGGCTGTTTGTTGAAGGCCCTACTTCATAGCAGATGTTGGAAACATCAATTAGGAGTTCTCAGGAGAGCGTTGGGCCTGACCAAAAGGTATAGAGTAAGTACTGAAAGAAATCAAGGTGGGGGAGCTGTAGGGTGGTCGGGTGACCAGGCTCTGGCTCTTGACCTTAATTTTCTCTGAACTCTGTACTGTCACTTCATTTTTCTGGATTGTGTTCTGTCTCTAAGCTCCATGATTCTATGCCAGCTTCTCAGATTTGCATCTCATGGGGGTTATTATTAATTTCTCAGAGAGCATTTGTGTAAGATGGTCACAGGACACAGTCCCTAGTACTCCCTTCAGAAACCTCAGGGAGATGGAAGCAAGGCCTGGGCTCTCTTGAGAGCCTTGAAATTTTTCTTAGCAGCAGCCTGGTAAACTTCCCATTTCTCCTTGACTAAAAGTCCCATTTCCATTCTGGGAGCAAGGGATAATGAGATTATCCTTAGACCAGCCAAGACCAACCTTGGAACTTACTTGAGGCACTGGGTTGTGGGAGGAAGGAGTGGGGTGCCCAGGTTTCATCAATTTTCAGTTAGGAAGAAGGGGATGGGAGGTATACTTTCAGGGGTTTTTGCAGGGTGGTGATTTAAAATGCTGATAAGAATCTTAAAATTTTCCATGAATCATGTTCTTCCACAGAATGGAGTGATGATCAATTTTCTTCCAATTTTGAACCCACTTGTGTCATGAGTGAAGTCAGCTTGATACCAACCTTCTTTTGATGGGAAACAGACAAATCTTTTACTGAAATCCGGGGCTACCACATGTACCCCAGAGTGGTGACCTCTGAGTGCAGTGACCCAGGCTCATTCCCTGGGCCTCTTCTGTCTAGCTAACTCAGTCCCCTGCAGATGCCATCCAGACTCATGACTTTAAATACCATCCATATGGTGATGACCCAAAATTTATGTTTCCAGCAAAGATGTGTCGCCGAACTCTGTTCCAGCCGCCTGTTCAATGTTTCAACCTGGACTTTAATAAGCAACTCAGAGGCAGCATGTCTGAAACTGGCCTCTTACTATTTCTCCCTGCTATAGCTAGTCCCTTCCCTAGTCTTCTCCATCTTAGTAAGACAGTTTCATTTGTGTAAATGAAGACCTTAAAGACATGATTGCCTATCAATCAGAAATCCTATAGGCTCTGCTTTAAAAATATATCCACATCCTGACCATGTTCTGTGACCTACTATCCCAAGTCCAAGGCACTGTGGCCTCGATATGTCAATAGATTTCTAGGGGGTCTCCTTGATTCCCCTTTAACTCTTTTTCAGTTTATTTTCAAGAGTAGTCAGAGTGATACTGGCTGGATAGTAGATGCAGATTAGATCATTCCTTGGCTCAAACCTGCCAAGAGTAAAAGCTAGTAGATATATTTGCCCACAAGACCCCTCATTAATTTTCTGCCTTTATCTCCTGCTCTTCTCCTCTGCCCTCACCCAATTCAGTTTACTTCTTATTATTCTCAAATACTTCTTATTATTATCTCAAATACAAATATTATCTCAAATACTTCTTATTATTCTCAAACATAGGCTAGCCACTTTCTTACCCTAAGAATATTGTACATGCTTTTTCATCTACTGTAATGCTTTCTCTTTAGATTTTTCTTGGCTTACTTTCTAACCTTTTTTACTTCTTTGCTGAAATGTCACCTTCTAACTACCCTGTTTAAAATTGTACCCCTCCTGAACTTCCTGTTCTCTTCCATTTCATTTTTCTTCCTAGCACTTATTACTTCCTTGTGTTATATATATATATATGTATATATATATATATACAACATATATATGTGAGAATATATATATATATATATATATATATATATTCCTTTTTTTTTTAAGTTGGCTCCATGCTGGGCATGTAGGACTTGAGCTACAACCCTATCGACCTGAGCTGAGATCACGAGTTGGACACTTAACCGACTGAACCACCCAGGAGCCCCACTAATGTGCTATATATTTTACTTATTTATCTTATTTATTGCATTTCTCCCTCAACAGATGTAAATTCCATAAAGGTTGAGATTACTGTTTTTGTTTTATTCATTGCTAAATGCTGATAGTCTTGATTCATAATAAGCTCTCAGTAAATATCTACTGATTATTGAATCAGTGGATTAGTTTGAATAAATATGGCTGCCTTGGTCCTTCACAGATAAATTCACATGGACATCTGGGGGTAGAGGATGGATATCTGTAGTTTGAAGATGATCCTTAGGTGATCTGATGCACAGGTAGCATAGGACCCACTGATCTAACATGTTCTCTGCCCAGCAGTAGTACCTGTTTATCTGTCCCCACTAGTCTATGTGCCAATTTTGCATAGATCCCGAGTATACAAGACTGTTTGCTCGTTTATTATATTGACCATCATGGGCAAAATTCTGTGATTTATCAAAGGAAGGAAGCATTTTCTCCAAAGTAAACTCAAGAAAGCAGGAAACTTGATTTTATTTTCACCGATAGTCATTCTTGTAATGTCAACGGGTTACCAAGCTGAAGGCATTTGCAGTGACACAGAGAATTAGTTGTGCAATTACTTTTGCCAACGCAAACCTACAACTTCTTGGGGGCTAAAACACGTTATTGGTTAAGAACCAGTGTGTTCTTTTCATAATTATCGACTACTAATGGGGGAGTTCAGCATAAGGTTTCACAAGTGTGACATTCCCTCCAGTAAGATGTTTATAAGCGGTTGATGTGATTGTGCATATATATTACCAGCTAGAAGTCAGGCAAAAATAAATTGTATTTGTAGCATTTTGTTTGTTTTTATTTTTGGTCTCTCTTGGGATAGGATTATTCATGAACACAAAAAGGCTTTTCACGGTATACCATCATTTTTCTTTTTTAGACTTAGTATTTCATTTAATTCTATAACAACCATATGATATAAATGGGAGAGGTATTATTATCTTTATTTACAATAAAAATAACTGAGCCTGTACCAGATTAAGTGAATAGCAAGGTATTTTTTCAGCCTCTCCAGAAAAAACAGGGATGAACTTCAGCACTTCTGATTCAATGCTCTTATGTCCTGTTGCTGTTACTGTTTTACTGTGTGACTTTTTATATCCTGCTATGACCTAGAGAAATAATTTCCTCAAGGTTTTTAACATCTCAAATAACATCAAACTACCTGAGTGGATAACAACAAACCACCAGAGTACCAGGTGGTTCTATTTGGATTTTTCTAACCAGAAAAGAAAATAGCTGGTTTCCTCATAGCCATGTATCGAGACCCCTTCAGTTTCAGGTGGGACTGGTATACAGAAGGAACTAAGAGCCACACATGAAAATCTGCTACGCTTTGTGCTCTAAGCACTAGAATTTTCAGATAAAATTTGTTTAAGTGGCAGTTTTTTCTTAATAAATTTCAGAATGGTATGGTAGCTAACAACATCAAAAAAAATACTGTCCTTCACCATTAAAAAAAAAAAAAGAAAGAAAGAATGGCCTGATCATTTGGTGTCTCATCACTATTTTGTCTTGTGTTAACAAAAGATTAAAGTGCAGGTGTAAAATTTTTTGAGGGTACACCAGAAATGGTTAGCAGTGATTTCAGTGTCTAAGGAGAGGAGAAGGAAATCTTGTTCCTTTCTGTACTGCTTATAAAATAAACACGCGTTACTTAAAAAATAATTTTAAGAAATGTACAATACTCAGGTAAAGGAGAGAAACAAGAGAACTACAAACTCAGCTTTAGAGGACCTGAGAACACCATCCCTGTGGTGAAGGGTCTCCAGGGCAGGACGCAGCCTGTATCTTCAGGTCAGACTAGTCTGAGCATTATGGTAGAGATGCGGTGGCGAGCCACCCCAGGGAGCTGATTTTCTGAGTAATGAAGAACTTGATGATAAAGTAAACACGAAGGAGCACATACAGTGAAAGTGATGAGGGAAATCAGCATTTCCATATTCAAAAGAAGGTATGTCAGGTACTCTAGAAGCTAAAATCACAGCTGATAAAAATACCCTGATTCACAGCCTGGGGAACGTGGTTGGTGATGCTGTGAGAGTCTAGTATGGTGGCAGATGGCGGCTAAGCTTGTGGAGAGCAGAACAGAGCCAATAGAGAAATTGAATCACAATGTGATACAACCTGAAACTAATGTAAAACTGTGGGTCAACTATACTAAAAAAAAAAATAATTAATTAAAAAAACACCCTGATTTCAATTTCATTTGAAACATATGTGTCCATCTCCTCCCAGAGGTGGATTTTATCGCTCCTTCTTCTTAATGTCTTAGTTTGAAAAATGTATATTTGCATTACTGTTCAAATGTACATATATGTCTTTTTTAAAAAGATTTTATTTATTTATTTGACAGAGAGAGAGAGAATGATCACAAGTAGGCAGAGAGGCAGGCAGAGAGAGGAAGAAGCAGGCTCCCCGCTGAGCAGAGAGCCCAATGTGGGGCTTGATCCCAGGACCCTGGGATCCTGACCTGAACCGAAAGCAGAGACTTAGCCCACTGAGCCACCCAGGCACCCTCTTTTTTTTTTTTTTTTTTTTTTTTAAGAAATGGTATAAGTGTCTCTTTCAGGTCTACAATTTCCACACAGATGTATCTGTGTTGGGGGTGTGGAGGGGTGAAACTCTTAAGCTGGTTTTGAAATGGATGTGTTAAGAACCAAGGTACAGAAGTCTGGCTAGTGAATGCTCCCCTCATTTCTCCATGTGTGCAGGTCTTTCGGTAATGGCAAAAGTCGTTGTTTGAAACATTCCCTGTTGGTGGTCTTATTTTCACAGAAGACCTTAAGTTTTATTTTTTTGCTTGATGTCCTGGGAGTTCAAAAATTGTATTCAGTAATTATATTCAATAATGGTTCTATAGAATTATTAAAATGTAAGTAGCCAAACTTTTAATCTTTCGAGTGTGGCAGAGAGATTCCAGACTGGTTGCCCCATGATCCTGCCTCCTGGTATTCACATCCTTCTACACTCTCCTCCCATTGAGTATGTGATTTGCTTCTAGGCCACAGAGGGGAAGCTACTACTGATGACATCACATCACAAAATATTTCATCTTGCTCTATAGACTCTTCCTATTAGCTTGATTAAGTTAGTGCCCATAAAGGAGAAGCCCTCCTTGCAAAGAAGTGCAGAGAGTCCTTAGCAACTGCGAACAGCCTCTAGCTGCTAAAGTGATCCTAATTGACAGTTAGCAAAAAGCCAGGGCCCTCAGTTCTACCAAGGAAAAACAATGAATTCTGCCAGCAACATCTGTGATCTTGGAAGTGGATTCTTCCCCAGCTAAGCTTCCACATTAGTCCATGGACCAATCAGCACCTTGCCTGCACCTCTGTGCGACCCTAAACAGAGGGCAGCTGAACCGTGACCAGATTCCTGACCCACAGAAATGGTCAGATAATAAATGAGTACTGTTTCAAACTGTTGAGTTTGTGGTCATTTGTTACTTAGCAATAGATAACTAATACGAGAGGGTTGGTTTTTTTTTTTTCCCAGCATCCTATTTTCATTTTATGACTTATCTTATGTACACACATTTGAGTATTTAGAAAGTTTTTCTTCTTTTTCCTGAATTATTTCTGTTCCCTCCAGTGTCAGTTTTTTTTTTGTTTGTTTGTTTGTTTGTTTATTTCTTTTATCCTGCTGTTTCAATGCATGCTGAACTTTGGTTGTCTTTGTTTTAAGTCAGAAGGACTAAAAATGTTGGAGTTTTCTCTGCTCTTGTTTAAGATTTTCTACCTCAAATTCTCTTTTCTGAGGATGCATTCTGCCTAAAAATTGTGCAGAGTGGGACTGGAAGTGTTGCTTAACAGTTCAAAAGAATTGCATCCAACACTATAGTATTGGTACACATGTAAGAAGCCTGTTAGAACACAGACTTTCATGTGAGAGGCTTTCAATCTGGGTCACCAACATCTACTATGCTAGAAGGCTTACTTCCTCTCCACTGTTTCAGTCTGCCTTTAGGGACAGATGCTGACTGTCTTTGCTTTTGGTGCATGACTAAGGGGTGATGAAAATGTCACTTTTCATTTTCATCCCCCAGGGGTCAGACCAGCAGATTCCTTCTCATCTTAAATGCTGCCTCTTTGTGCTCTCTTCAGCTGTTTCATTTACCAATAAGCTTTTATCCATCTGTAGTCTTCCAGAAATATTCTAAATATATGTTTTCCATTGTAATAGGCCCTCCCATGCTCTTGGATATCCTGTGTGTAGTCCTTTCATTCCTCTGCTGGGGCTCCTGTAACAGAGCATCATGGACCAGGGGCTTAAATCACAGAAATTTATTTTCTCACAGTTCTGGAGGCTGGAAGTCCAAGATCAAGGTGCTGACAGGCTGGTTTGTGGTGAGACCCTTCTCCATAGCTTGTAGATGCTTGCCTTCTTGCTGTGTCCTCGCATGGCCTCTTCTCTGTGCATTAGGTATGCCTGGGGTCTCTTCCTCTTCTAGAAGGACACCAGTCCTATTGCATTAGGGCCCCACCACTACAACCTCGCTTAAACTTAATTATGCACTTAAAGGCCCTTAATTACACCCTTAAAATCCATAAATCCAAATCCAATCACATTAAGGGTTAGGACTTCAACCTATGGATTTTGGGGGGGGGTACAGAGTTCAGTCCATAGCAGTGGGACATCTGAGGAATTCTCCAGCTTTAACTGGTAACCAGGCCTCTTGTTTAAGAGCATAATGCTATGTTGCTGGATCTTGTAAGGCTTGGCACTCTGGATAAATGCCAGAATCTTTGGAAGAGTAAGGTGCCATATATATATTTTTTATACAGCAAAACTATATAACTATATAACAATATAACTGTATTGTTTTGCTGTTTTATATAGCAAAACAATAGCAAAAACTACATGAGCAGCAAAAATATTTTATTTTTTATTTATTATTATTTTGGTGATAGTGAGCACACTAGTCAGAGCTGCTTTCTTACTTCAAACTTTGGGCAATAAAACCAGAAACTGAACCAGAAGTTCAAACAGGGTAGACAAGGGAGAAGCATTTTCAGTGGAACCATGTAGCCTCCCTGGGAGAGAGTGAGGGCAGCGGGGCAGGCTGCAGCAGCTCCAGGATTCCCTGGGTATAGTTCAGGGAACTGGGAGCCCTGAGCCAGCAGCTGGGAAGGGCAGCAGGTGCAGGACAACCCAGGTATTTTCCTGAGCTAGAAGGGGGGGATTTGGAGGTGCCCCATTCCAGGGAGCCAGATGGTGGAGCCAAGTCACAAATTGCTGTTCTCTTGTTTCTGCCTGTGACCCCACTGTGGCTCTTGGCTGGTGGCCTGGGAAACACCTGTTGCCCAGTTATTGGGGCCCATGGACTGGTTCAGGCTGCTGCAAGCTTAGGGACCAGATAGTTATCTTCAGTAAAAATAACATATCTTTGTCCTTTAGTTGGCATCTTTGAGCAAAACTCACTCCCTTCTATAAAAGATTCTTTTGTACAGGTACAGATCCCAAATCATGTCTCCAGTATGAGGTAATGTCTTCTAGAGCAGTTGAAAAAATGAAAGAAAACATTAAGTGGATAAAATGCTTTTGACTATAAAAACAGGTGATTTTGACTATAAAAACGTGATTGTTTTCACTGTATCACCTAGCAACACTCTTACTTTTCCATATTTAGCTCAGTATTTACAGGTAACTTCAGATTATGATCTGTTTCTCCCTTATATTGATGCATTTATTCATGACAGAACTTTATTTTTATTTTATGGTGGTTGGATATTTTTAGTATCCCAGATGCTTTCCAGAGTGGTAGAGTTTTGGTCTTCACAAGTTAAAGTCAAATATAGTTTTGTGTTATAAATATAGAAAGAACAAAAAAAACTATTCAAATTCTTTTAATTAGAACTTTGCTGTAAATATTTCTTGAAATATTTGTATGACCTAGAATTTTCAAATATGTTCATCTTACAACAATCGTTAAATAAAAAGGCATTTTGGGTATTTTGTCTTCACAAATTTCTGAATGTTCCTACTTCTGTCTTTAAAACTCAGGTGGCACTTTAATCAAAGCAGAATGTAAAATTTTCCTACTTTAAGATGCATTTCCTAACCCTACAATGGTATTGTTATTCTGTGGGGAAGAATTGCACCACAGTGAATTTGAAGCTCAATGACAAATGTTTTTTAAGCATCTACTATATACTAAATTCTGTGCTTGGTACTTGGGATACAAAGGCACATAGTATCCAGCCCGCATTCACTGTCCAAGTGGAAACACAACACCAGAAAGATAGTCTCAATATGGCATAGATCCCCAAATAGGAGTATAAGACAGCAGCTCTCAAGACTTTTTTGGTCTCAGGACTACTTCATATTCTCAAAAATTAATGAGGATGTCACAGAGCTTGGGTTTATATGAGATATCTAACCATCTGTCCATTAGAAATTAAAATTAAAAAATTAAAAATATTGATTAATTTAAAAAGAACAAACCCATTGTATGTTCACATTAAAAATATATTTTCTGTGGGCGCCTGGGTGGCTCAGTTGGTTAAGCAACTGCCTTCTGCTCAGGTCAAGGTCCCGGAGTCCCGGGATCGAGTCCCGCATCGGGCTCCCAGCTCCATGGGGAGTCTGCTTCTCCCTCTGACCTTCTCGCCTCTCATGTTCTCTCTCACTGTCTCTCTCTGAAATAAATAAAATCTTAAAAAAATATATATATTTTTTTTCTGAAAATAACTATTTTTTTAAAACTAAAGTACTGGGAAGAATGGCATTATTTAGCATTTTTTGGAAATCTCTTTAATAGTTGGATTAATAGAAGATAACTGGATCCCCACATTTGTGTCTGCATTGAATATATTGCAGTATGTTGTTTTGTTTGAAGTATATGAAGAAAATCGGCTCCTTACAGATATGAGACATGAAAAGGGAAGAGTATTATAATAGCCTTTTTAGATAATTGGGTATATTCTTCTTTGATAGTACATCAAAATCGAACAAGTAGTAGTTTCTTCTAGGCTAGGTGCACTGTGGAATCCGAAGCTGTATTAGTGAACTTTTTGTACTGCTTTGCATTGAACTCCATTAGTATATTTTGTATTTTGATTAAATCTTTTTCCAATGTTTGATTTTGTGACATAGTGCATTGGTTGTTTGGAAAATACTGTTTCATTGAGTTCTGCAGAATTTTCAAATGTTGTCATATTTTAATATACAATATTTTAAAGATCATTAATATTATCATTGAGCTAATCTGATCACCAATTAGAAATGTCTTTAAGAATTAGGAAGCTGTCAAATGCATGGTGGCTGATACACATTTATCAAAATTCTAATTTTCCCTTGAAAGCCTAAAGTTATTATTGGCAACAAATACTACCAATTGTTTTCCTTGTAGTGACTGGCTAACTTGGTTCACTTTTGAGAAAATGCCCACCTGCCAAGTATACAAGGCTGAGGAGCCATAGTTTGTCAGTTATTCTTTCAACTAAAAATGGTAGTCCATGGGGAGAAAAAAAACCAAATAAAAAAACCAACTACCTAGCTCAGCTTGCAACTCAGACATCATGCAGATCTCTAAGACAACTATCAAGCTTTGATTTGCAGCAGGAGTGCTTTATATGTACATCCCATTTTGCCGCTCTGAATGAAAAAGACTGTACTTGAGGGCTGAGAGGTAACAAAATTAACATTTTTCACTGTGAGTACATAGCAGTGAAGACCATTAGTATATTCTGGTGCCCCTGCCTGGATTCATGCTGGCCTCTAGTAGTTTTACCCACTACTGCTTACAACATGGTAAAGAAAGGCAAATGGTGTGTAGTGTCAGTATGGAAATATTTTTGTCCTTGTGGGCCCCATAAAATTTTCTTGGGGACCTTGAGAACCACTGCTCCAGGAGAACAAAAAAGAGGAACTTGATGGTCTTGTTTTGGGGAAAGGTTGGGGCAATGGGAGGAGAGAGGTGGGTATGGGCTCACGCATGGGATGACTCTCCAGCAGGAGCTCAGGGGGGTTGAAGTTATTCAGTGAAAGAAGATGAGACAATGTGTAGAAAGTGTATTATTTTTATATCACTGAATAATGAATCATCACAGACTGAATGGTTTAAAACAATACCTGTTTACTGGCCCCACAGTTCTGCAAATCAAGAGTTTAGGTGAGGCCTGGTAGGTTCTTCCGGTAGGATCTCACCAGGCTGATATCAAGGTATTAGCTTGCCTTTGTTTTCATCTGAGGCTTGGAGTCTTCCTCCAGGCTCATGCGGCTGTTGGCAGAATATAATGCATGGTGGTTGTAGGACTGAGGTTTCTCTGGTGTTGCTGCCTGATGACAGTTTATCTCTTCACAACCAGAAGATTCTTTCCCTTCTGGTTTTGTCCTTCCCAAAGGGCTCAGTCCCTTTTCAAAGCTCACCTTCAGGTCAGGACCAACCAGGATAAACTTCCTTTTGATGAACTCAAAGTCAACTTTTCTTAGACCTTGTACCTAATCCTGAGAATTAAATTCATTATATTTACAATCTCACCCACACTGAAGGTGTTTTAGAGGGTTTGTACACCAAGGGGCAGGAATCTTGCAGGAGCATCTCAGAATTCTGTTTATCACAGAAGGACATATGGACAGTTCAGGCAGAGATATAAAAATGTGGGGAAATCAAAGCCTTATTGAGAACATTTTTGTAGTAGGAGCTAAGGGTGGGATGGGAAGGAATTGGGGCAGAAAGGGAAGAAGAAAGCTACCTACTTCAAAATTGCCCTCCTGGCTGTTCTCTGGGGATGCCACACTAGATTGCCCTCCCCAGATCCTCCGCCTTCCCCACTGGTGCTGCGTGTGGCCTCATAAGGATGGCTCTGAAAGAGAGATGAGCTTTCATATTTCATGGAGAAACTTTCCAGAACTATTTCAAAAGAAAGTCTCAGCTGTCATGGTTTACTTAATTTGAAAAGAGAAATGTCTTCCTAACCTCAGGAAACAAACTGCATTTCAACACAAAATCAATGCATTGAAGGGATTCTCCCGGACTTAATAACTGAGAGGGTAGGTGTCTCCCGAGAGACTTGGGATTATGTGTTCGCCTACTCCCCAGCCTCCCCAGCTCCAGTTCACCTTCCCATGCAGTCGTCAAAGGCATCCTCACCAAGACTTTGCTTTTAATCAAGTCACTTGTCTTCTCAGAAGTCCAGAAAGACTCCTGAAAGTCTCTTGGGTAAAAGTAGAATTTCTGATCATGAATTATGAGGCCTCTGCCCAGAGGTGCCCTTATTCCTAGCTCATCTTCCTCATTTTTTTAGGCATAATTTTGTTGATTACAGAGTACCTAGCTGTTGTGATGCATCCTCAAACTCTTCTTGGGGGAGAGAAGGTGAAATTAGGGACGTGTCAAGCCCACCTGTCCTGAGAAGCACCTCACCGGCTGGGACCTTTGAGATGGGCAGAAATGAGAGAAAAAAATTAGTTCATTTTCTCTGTGAAATCACAGAGCTCTACTCTTTAAAATGCTTCTCATATCATACTTTAGATGGCTTTTGCAGAATTATTAGCACAAATTATTTGTAGACATTAGGAAGGAACGGAGGGAACAAGCAAGAAACAACTGAATGAAAACAAAGCAGGGCAATAAAAATACCTTTTAAAATTTTTTTTACAATATCCTTCAATCTTTGATTATAAATGCAGCACTCCTCCCTTTTGAGTTGGATTCTTTTGTCTCCAGATTTTCAATACCTTCTTTCTTTCTTCTTCCCTCCCTCCTTTTTTCTCTTAATTCCCTTCTTTCCTTTTTCTTTCTTTTTTTTTCTAAAGATTTTATTTATTTATTTGACAGAGAGAGATCACAAGTAGGCAGAGAGGCAGGCAGAGAGAGAGGGGGAAGCAGGCTCCCTGCAGAGCAGAGAGCCCGATTCGGGGCTCTATCCCAGGACCCTGGTATCATGACCTGAGCCAAAGGCGGAGGCTTAACCCACTGAGCCACCCAGGCCTCCCCTCTTCTTTCCTTTTTCCAATAAGGACTAATGGTACATGGCACAGGCACTAGAAAGACAGATATAACAGAGTCTCTCCCATCAAGAAAAGTAATTTCTAGAAGGAAAGACATATAAAGGAATGTTTCAATTCAGTGTGATGCAAAGGAGTCAAGTGGTCATGTCGTTCCTAAGGGTGTGGTGATCAGCAAAGTCTCTATAGCAGATTCAGCTTTTCAGCTAGGCCTGAGAAAATGAAGGTTTTTGTTTTGTTTTGTTTTTGTTTTTGTTTTTTCCCCATGTGGATGGGTGGAAGGGTTTTCTAGGAAAGGGAACAACATGCACAGAGCGTGAAACTTTGGAATAGAAACAAGTAATGATCTACTCAACTTTAATTGGTAGTATCTGGATCTACACCATTAGATTCTAGAAAGAATTTAAAGTTATTTGTAAAATGCATGTACTACAATAAGATGAACCAAAATGGAAAAGATAACTGGGTGAGAAAAAATCAGGACAGAAAAATTAGGGTAGGAAAAATAGGATAAATTTAGTATACGAAACACATGGTGTATGACTCTGTCCACTTGCCAGAGGAAGGCCATAAATTTGGATCTAAGCCTTTTGGTGCCAACCCCAAAAGAGAGAGATGCAATTAATTACAACAGTTAGTGTCCATGGGATCAGATGAGCCAGGTGTTCAGGCGCTGCTCAACTATTCCTGGTTGCTAACAAAGAGGAATTTCTCCCAGGGGTCTGCTCAAAGAGGACATTCAGTAATTCTGGGAGTGATGCCCTCAACAGCATCTTGATAGCAGTGCAAGGTTGAAGCTTATGAAACTATTCCTTATAATACCTTCAGTGTAGGCTAAGTATTTCTAGGGTGCCAGTGGGGAAACTATTTCTACATTGCTCAAGGTTAAACATTCTTAAGACTTTCTATGGTTTTTCCGCCCCACCCTTTCTCTCTTTTTAAACCAAAGTAGGGCCCGAGTTACAGGCACTTTAACATTTTTCCCATTCTAACATTCTCAGTGATGCTATATGGTGTGTGTCTGATTCACCATTGCTAGTTGCTAGTTGGTTTTATGATCCTTTCAGGGGTTCCTTAATTTATGCTCATAATGATTTTATCAATTTACTTCTCAGTTATTTTGCAATTACTTGCTCTTTTTCTTCCATTAGATAATAAAATTCTTGCACTAGAGACAGAGGTGTACACAAAAGCACATTGTTCTATAGCTCAGCCTGGAGTTGGTCTCCAATTGGTGTAGCTGATTTACTGATTTTTGGGTGATATCATCTGACCTCTGTTTCCTTTTTCTTCCTTTAACAAAGTAATTTCTAATTCCTTTAATCTTTCCTGATCTTATTGTCCTTGAAAACATTTCCTAGTGCATTAATCCTTTGATTCAGAAACTTTGGCAACTTTTATTTTAATATCCCTCCAAATTCAACACACCTAAGAGGTATCTAAAAATAAAGATAAGAAATATTCTGGATTCTTAAAAGGAGAAAATAATAACCTTGTCACTTTCAAATGTGACGCATTTATTCAAGTCTAAATAAAAAAAACTTTAATGGTAAGATAAAAGGACCTATTAATACTGGTATTTTAACTTAATTCTGCAATATTAACAGCTCATATTAGATTTGTATTATCATTTCTTTTTACTTGTATAAATCTATCATTTTTATAAGTCTAGAATGCTTTTTAAAACAATACATATTATAATGCCAACCTAAATAATAATGATATCTAAATATGTCAACTCCAAGCTAATCTAAAGGTGAGACTATTTGTAAGAAAGTCAAAGAGAGTATTTTAGAAATGTAATGCAACAAAACAAAATAAAACCCTAGGAAGTTCTGTCATAAGTACTCACTGGGTAGCAGTTCTAAGTTATAATCTCAGCTGTGCAAAGGGCTGAAGGGTGGGCTATTTATAAAATGATTGCAAAATGATACACAACAACCCTACTTCTCTCTGGGAGTTCAGCTGCAGGGAAATGGTTCTTTCTGTGATAGACTTTGCACTCCACCAAAGATCTTTCAGAAGAAATAGATGAAGGATTCTTAATTTAAAGCCTATTCCAGCCTACTTGATGAACTAGTATAAAATTCAAGTACAAAACCAAATACCCTTCCAAAAATAAATAGTGAAAGGCAAAGAGTAAGGCAAAATAGTAAAATAAACAGTAAAAACCAAAATAGTAAGAAACACTATATTAATGATAGAATATAGAAATAATCAAGATTATAGATTGATGTGTGGAAACAAATGAAAACAGACCAATGAGAAAATCAAAGGTGATTTTACTCAGAGCTTGCTATAGCATGAGAGTCAACCACCATTACTTGCATTTGGCAACAACTCCTAGGCCGGCAGAGGAGTGGGAAGCCTTATGGGGGGCGGGGGGGGGGCAGTTAACAAAGAAGGCTTTGGGTGTGCTCTGACTGGAGGCTGTTGGCCTGGGGAAGCTCTGGGTGAGCTAACTAGAAGCAAAACATCTGATATGATTGGTTGGGGGTACATATTTGGCTTTCTCTGCATGATCCTAAATTGGAAACAGGGACAAAAATTAGGGATGCTGTAAGTTATTAATTAGGTCTTGGACCTTTGGGGCCAGTTGTTAACAGAAGTTACTGTTTAGCTTCCTGGATTGTCAGAGATAGCAGTCTGATTTGCTCTGTGTCTGGCTTCTAGCAGGCTGGCTTCCTGGGCTGATTGCTGTAGATAAAGGTTTTCTGGGAAGGTCGCTGTAGGTTGTAAGTCAGAGTTTATTTGTATCTATGGTCTGGCCATTGTCCAAAGAGGACAGAAAAGTCCCCAAGTTAGCTGTTGGTTCTCTGAAATTATAGATACAGCTTTCTAGCTCTGCAGAAATGATCAGATTCTAGAAAAAATGGCTCACACAATGCAATTAAAAACAACACTGATTTTTATTCCTTCATTTACTATGGAAATTGTCTATTTTCAGTTGAGAAGCCAGCTTAGGGACTCAAAAACTGGGAACTATTTTGGTCTCAAATGATGGAGACGGAAGAGGAAAGATAAGTATGAGAGTCACTGTAGTTTTTTGCCCCTCTCCGCTGCTTGCAGAATATCTCAGCTACTCTGTGGTTTGTCTAGTTTTAAAAAGCATCTCAGAAAATGCATGAATATATTCTGGGCTATTGGGGTCCCCGCCCATCCCCCCATCCATGACAACCCCAGTGCCAGGGAGGGCAGAAACTCTCTCTGTCTGATGACGGGTACACTTGTCCTCGAGCTCTCCTGGGGAAATGCCGCTCCTCTTATTCTACTGAATGCTGAGAGGAGAACATTCAGACAATTATTACAGCATATCCATATCTTTCTTCCTAGGATAGAGGGAGGGGTCAGTGAGGGAGATTTATATTTTTACAGTAGGAATACAAGGAGAAAAAGGGGATAACATTCAGATTCTTAGACTTTTACAGCAAAGCAACAAGCTGAAGAGACAGGTAGTGTTGAGAGAGAAGGGATCATATAAGTTCCTTTAGATCCCCACTTAGTATATCTACAGCCAGCCCTGGGGTTCCAGGCTCACAGTGTTTCATGTCCACCTCATATCCAAACCATCTTAGGGAGAAGAGCAGAGGGTAGGAGACAGATAAGGCATTTTCATCTAAAAGAACTAAAAGCAACCAAATGGACTGTTTAAATCACTGTATTCTCAATTCTTCAGTGATTCTACAGTAAATAACAGATTTTGCAGTAAGAGCTAACACACACACACACACACACACACACAGGCACACACAGGGGCACAGGGGCACTGAAATACATTCCATCAAATAATGCTGACTTTGTGTCATTCTGATAGGTCTTTTTAAAATTTTATTTTATTCTTTTCCATTTTTTTTTAAAAAATCAGTGATTGTGATAACTTCCTAAACTAAAAATCATGGCCAACTAAAGGGTCATGGCCCTCCATTTGAAAGTAGCAATTTAAATTTTGGCTTACTCAAAGCCTTAATTCACATTTTACATTTAGATCATTTCTTTTCCTACTAGCTATCATGTGGAGGCTGAGAGGCAATATCCAGATAAGTACAGGGGAAAAAAAGAACAAGAAAAAAATAGATATTTGTGATACATCAGATTTATAATGTGAGTGAATTTCATGACTTCATCTCTAAAGCTTCTTCTTTCCAATAACTCCGTGTTTCTCTTTTTTCCCTTAGGATTAATTAATGCAGTTCACTCACTCATTCACATCGTGAACTACTCTTTTCTACCAGGGGGTTTTCCTTGGCTTAAAGATAGGTGTTATAAGTAAGATAGAAAAGGAGCAACTCCTTGGGGCTTATATTCTATTAATCAATATTTGCATCAACCATGGTGACTTTAGGAAAAAACAAAGCTTTTAGTAGGTAGTGTTTACTTCCCAAATGCACTTATTCAAGGCCCTAATTTTAACTTTTCTTTCAGATTTCAAAGGAAGCAGTATGGGGTAGTAACCATCCTATCGTGGATCAGAAGCCAGTATCAGCCTGGCTAAGGAATTCGGTGTGAGTTTCCTGGGAGGAGGAGAAGCACTATATATCTGTGTGAGTCCAAGCTATGTGCACTGTTTCATGAACTCTTACAATGGCCCTATGAAGTAGGCATTATTATTCATCTTCCCTAAACTGAGGAAATCCCTTTAAGGGGACTATGTAACTTGCTAAGTCCCATAGCTGGCAAATGGCAGAGTTAGGATCAAACCCAGGTCTATTTCTAATGCACACCCGTCCATACACTTTCCACTGTCGTGTTGCTTGGAGGATGCAGGTGATGATATTCAAAATTTTTAAAATGCAGTATGGGAGGGTTATCTACCTACCTGTCTATCTATCCATCCATCCATCCATCCATCCATCCATCCATCCATCTTTCTATCATCTCTATATAGATATACAGATATTTATGTATCTTTCAGCCTTTCCAGTTGGTCCAACTAGTATAGTTTGTAGTGCAAATTGCTCATCAAAATATTCTAGTAATTACAAAATTGTTGAGTTTTAGAAATTATGGCCATCATAATTTGACAATGGCCATCACTAGAAAAATAATTTTTTATATGAACCATTATTTCACATCAACTCTTAAAAAGTTCTTCATAGGAGGACTTCTGTCATCAGTGATACTGTTCATAGTATTGAGTGACACTTCTTTCAGCTTATGGTAAAGCAACATTAATCACATTTACAAATGCTAGCCTTTAAGGTAGTGTTTGAGAATTTTATAATCTCTGAACCTCTCTCTTTTTTTAAAAAAAGATTTTATTTATTTATTTGTCGGACAGAGATCACAAGTAGGCAGAGAGGCAGGCAGAGAGAGGAGGAAGCAGGCTCCCTGCCCAGCAGAGAGCCGGATGCGGGGCTCCATCCCAGAACCCTGGGATCATGACCAGAGCCGAAGGCAGAGGCTTTAACCCACTCAGCCACCCAGGCGCCCCTCTGGATCTCTTTTTGACTATGCTGATTATCAGATTTAAATAATCTTCCTGATTTGTTATTTCAAACATCAGCTCTCATATTCTTTAATTCTCTGTGGTATTTTATTCACATTTGAAACTGAGGATTTAAAAGGATTTACTTGAATTATATGTTATTACATCTTCCTGAGAGTGAAATGCCAATTTAAAACATCCAGGAATTTTTGTAGTATTTGGGATAAAATGCCAGACTTTTTACACTGGTACTTTTTCCAAAATTCAATAAATATATTTTTCAATGAAGCCATTTTTCCTGAGCTCTGACCATAAAGTTTGATAAGTCATTTCATATATATTATTCCACCTTCATGAGATCCACGAAAACCATTAAATTATCCATAAATAGTGAATTCCATGTATTAATTAAAATATTAAAATGCTTTCATATGAACGTTGAGACAGTTGATACTGATAAATTAGTAAGTTTTCTAAAATGTGGTTTTCTCATTTCAGTGTGTGTGTGTGTGTGTGCATGCATGCCATAAGTCAAGTTTGTAATGATAAATCCGTAGTGTTCATTTTTTAAAGTTCTAGAAAATCTAAAAATAATAGATTGTGTTCACTATGTAATTCATAGTAATAAAAACTTAAATTTTCTTTATTTGAGCCACGACATTTAACAGAACACATCTGTCATTTTGATATAATGTGTAAATGTGTCACAAATTCAGTTTTGAGTGATGGCATTTGGAGCATCATTTGCATCTAGTATTTGTCAATAGTAATAATAGTCCATTTATATTTTTGTTGAAAAATCATTTTTTTTCTCATCTCAGAGATACAAGTAATGTATGTAATGTCTGCTGATTCTTGCAGTGTTTTAGAAGATCATCTGGATCTGGGCTGTTTTAATTTTTGCATCAAATCAACCTAGGTTGAGATTCAGTATAAATCTCCTTTTTTCTTTGTTCCGTTGTGCATTTAGAAGAGCAGTCTTCTGTTTATCAGAAAAGTTATAAACTTATCCAAAATATCTTGCCTCTCATTCTAAGGTTTGTTAAAAAATATTTATCCATGTGAATTTATGGGGTTCAAAACACTGCACACTTGAGACCTACACAAGAATTATAAGGTGCTTATGTATGACCTATAAGATTGACCTATAACCAAAGGAAAAAGTAGACCATGTAGCAGCAGCAGCAAGGGACACCTGGGTGCCTCAGTCTGTTGGGGGTCTGCCTTCTGCTCAGGTTGTGATCCCAGGGTCCAGGGATGGAGTCCCACATAGGGCTCCCTGCTCAGCGCTCTGCTTCTCCTTCTGCCTGCTCCTCCCCCTGCTTGTGCGTGCTCTCTCTCTCGCTGATGAATAAATTAAAAAAAAAACAAACAAACAGTAGCAGCAGTAGTATAAAGGCAGAAATTGGCTATTCCCCTGGAGCATGGGCTTGTAAGATTGTTCAGGAAGGCACTTGGGCTGTGTGACCTCAGCTGGCTGGGTAGACAGTGTTGGAAATAGTCTCAGATTTTGGTGTGACAGGAGGCTCAAATTACAATGGTTGTTGTCCCAGCCTTCAACTGTAAGCTTGAACTAATGAATTCATATTAGAATTTTTTATTATCAGCTGGTATTGTTTATTGAAATTACTATTATATTATTCCCCAAATGCCATGGAAGCTTTCAGTATTTTAGCAGCTGGTACCACCATATGGATTTGCACTGGCTGATAATCCATATTGAGACCCAAGTTCTTGAGGCTCTGGATTAACTTATTAAATTTACTTTCCTATTTCTTCTTGTACACCTGACATGCCGCCACACTGAGCCATTGGTTCCGCTCAGACACCTCTATTTTCTCCCTTCTAGTTTCTACTCCTGGTTTTCTCTCCACTTCAAATGTCTTGCTCCTGTATCCTTTGCCAGTTGAATTCTTTCTTTTCCATTATAATTTGACTCAAATGTTATTTGTCTGTTCATACCCACCAACCCACCCACCCACCTGTGTACCTGTTATTTTATGCCGTTTACTATGTACTAGGTACTGTCACAGAGAAAAACAGAGCGATGCCACATGCTTATCAAACTTTTATATAAACTCACTTCAACCCAACCCAACGAAGTTTCTCCGTCGTCAGAAGAACTTACGGAATATTTTACATCTCACCTTATGTTATGGCTTGTTTTGAAGTTGGTGGTTTAGTCTATACGCTACTGCAGGCAGAGATGTTTTGCATTTGTTTTTAATGTCTTATACCACCTGGAATATCATCCTGCACAAAATGTTCAGTTAAGGAATATCTGCTCAAAATGGAATTAAAAAGGATAAAAGCTACGTAAACATTTTCTTCAGACCCTCTGTTCTTAAAATGCTCTTGTAATTTACCACCCATTCTTTCTAGAAAGTTGTTTCTCAGGTAACTTTTAAAAAACATTCATATGTGTAAGTGTAATATATATGTATATTTTTCTGACCTAAATGTTATATGGTAAGATCAGTTCAAACCTTCTCTGTGGTGTCGCTTGTGTTATTCCTGATCATCTTATGGTCACGTCACTCTTCATGCTCAAACTTCAGCTGAGAGAGCTTCTGTGACTGACAGAGCTTCTGTGCAGGCCTGTAACACAGCTCATGGGACAGGTGAAGGGCTCACACTTGTTAATATGTATATTAAATTTAGATTATCAGATACTAAAATAAACCTGGAAATTATCCATAGACAGAGGATTTGAAAGCATAGTAAGTTGTTCAAGAAATAATTCTTTTTTTAGAATAACAAAAATAGGACATAAAAACCTGGGGTGTATTTTATCCCTGGATAAGCAATGTTAGGGTCACCTACATATGACTAATAATACATAAAAAGATTTAATGAACACGGTAATAAAAAAATGAATTTGGCCAGTTAGGGTTTTTGAAGTACTAATAGAAAAATAGGAGTAGACCAAGAAAACACAAAGGCCTTTTCCTAAAAGTCATAATTACTCATAGTAAGTACTAGGAGTGTGGGAAATCCATGAAGCTGATACTAGTCAGAAAATTAAGAAAATATTACAGTCCAGGGTCTGATTGTATAAAGAAAGTTTTTTTGTTTTGTTTTGTTTTGTTTAAGATTTTATTTATTTATTTGACGGAGATTACAAGTAGGCAAGAAAGGCAGGCAGGGAGAGAGAGGAGGAAGCAGGCTCTCTGCGGAGCAGAGAGCCCGATGTGGGGCTCGATCCCAGGACCCTGGGACCATGACCTGAGCCGAAAGTAGAGGCTTTAACCCACTGAGCAACCAGGCGCCCCTGTATAATGAAAATGAGAGGATTTGACTCTAAGGATGTCATTGGCTTTAGTGATAGCAGGGGAAGGATGCACATGAATGTCAGATTGTGTGGAACATAGAAATGAATCAGAGAAACACACATGACAACAGAGGGGGAGTAACATGTTGCCAGTCTAGGACTATGAAATGGAAATGAGAAATAGGATAGAAATACGATCAAAGTCAGCTATATGTAGCATATAGAACCATATGAGAGGTTTTTAAAGTTCTATTTATGATTCCCCAACTTAAATGGTTGAGATAAAAAATAAATGAGAAAGAAAACTTTGCATGGGCATTTCCTAAATGCAGAGTATTTTTTATTCCTTTCTTAGGAAAGATAAGCAAACACATAATTATATACTTAGCTTTTATATGAGTCCATATTGATTTGAAAAGTACTTAGAGTTAAAAATGGCTTTGCAGGGCAGTGAGAGGCTAGCCAGAGAAATATTTTGATTTGTTCCCTAAAGTAAATGTCAGCTCGGGTCCCCTGTCTATCAAGACCTACCTAAGATTGCTTCAAACCCTCATTCATTCTGTTCCCTGTGCTAGTCCTGATTCCCTCCTGGTGGTCACATCCTGTTCTGGTCCCAAGCTTCTGCCAAAAAAGTTCAGTTTATTTGCTGTCCTGTTATGTATCTCATGAAACAGGTAAAATCCTCAGGCTTTCCATAATTTCTACAATAAATAAGCAAAATAAACCCTTGACACCCCAACCACTATAGTGGGTAACACATTTTGCTGATGATTTTAAGAACAAAAAGCAAGTGTTTATACCTTAGTAGTGTCAACAGCTTCTGGTTGAACTTGAGACATCTTTCTTTACAGCAGTCTTTCGTCTCTGATGCCTATGAACATTTATCCATGTTTCCAAAATGGTTCCTGAAAATAAAGAGAAAGCATATGCAAAGTCAATGGGAGAAGCCCAAGAGCTATTGTTTCATGCACTCTACTGGCAATCTTACCATGAGTTAAATGTAGAAGATTGGTCTGAACAGAGCATGTTTTCAAAGCTCTGCAAACCGCCCCCCCATTTTTAAGCATCTAGAAGTCAGTGCATTATGCAGTGCAATGGCATTAGCAAACAGTTTTACTTATAATGACAGAGAAAATATATACAAATTATGAATGGAAAGAAATAAAATTATATATCATTCCATGCCATTTTACAGGTTGAAAAAAACTGAAAAGCAGAAAGGAAAAGAATGAGTAATGAGAGCTTTGTTAAATCGCAGAACTTTGGGAGTCAAAAGAAAGGCTTTTTTTTTCTCCATCTCTTTCCTCGTAGGCCTCCTATAAACACATTCCCCAGAGTTCCCTCCCTGACCCACCCCTGAACACACAGGTTGCTAGATCTGGCACAAATTAAGTCCCTGTTTCATGATAATTGTTTCAGAGATATTTGATGTAGGGAATACTAATCTCTTAAAGTATTTTTTAAAAAATGGCTTTTGGGGGGCACCTGACTGACTCTGTAACATGTCTGACTCTTGAACTTAGAATCATGAGTTTGAGCCCCACACTGGGTATAAAGATTACTTAAAAAAATTAAAAGAAGGAGCATCTGGGTGGCTCAGTGGATTAAGCCTCTACCTTCGGCTCAGGTCATGATCCCAGGGTCCTGAGATCGAGCCCCGAATCAGGCTCTGCACTCGGTAGGGAGCCTGCTTCTCTCTCTCTCTGCCTGCCTCTCTGCCTACTTGTGATCTCTATCAAATAAATAAATTCTTAAAAAAAATACCCATCTTTGTATTAGAAAAAAATTAAAAGAAGTTGTTTCTTTAAAAAATGTTTTTTTTATTTACTAATTTAAAAAATCAGGAATATCATTTTGAGGGTTTTTTTTTTTCCATTTTTAAAATTTTATTTCTTTTCAGTGTTCCAGCATTCATTGTTTATGTACCACGCCCAGTGCTCCATGCAACATGTACCCTCCATAATACCCACCACCAGGCTCACACCTCCCCCCCTCCCCACCAAAACCCTCAGTTTGTCTCTCAGAGTCCACAGTCTCTCATGGTTCATTTCCCACTCTGATATCCATCCTCTTCACTTTTCCCTTCCTTCTCCTAATGTCCTCTATGTTATTCCTTATGCTCCACAAGTAAGTGAAACCATATAATTGACTTTCTCTGCTTGACTTATTTCACTCAGCATAATCTCTTCCAGTCCCATCCATGTTGTAGCAAAAGTTGGGTATTCATCCTTTCTGATGGAGGAATAATACTCCATAGTGTATATAGACCATATCTGCTTTATCCATTCGTCTGCTGAAGGGCATCTTGGTTCTTTGCACAGTTTGGCAACTGTGGTCATTGCTGCTATGAACATTAGGGTACAGATGGCCCTTATTTTCACTACATCAGTATCTTTGGGGTAAATAGCCAGTAGTGCAATTGCATGGTCATAGGGAAGCTCTCTTTTTAATTTCTTAAGGAATCTCCATACTGTTTTCCAAAGTGGCTGCACCACCTTGCATTCCCACAGACCGTGTAAGAGGGTTCCCCTTTCTCCACATCCTCTCCAACACTTGTTGTTTACTGTCTTGTTAATTTTGGCCATTCTAACTGGTGTAAGGTGGTATCTCAATGTGGGTTTTGTTTTTTTTTTTTCCCTCAATGTGGTTTTGATTTGAATTTCCCTAATGGCTAATGATGATGAACCTTTTTTCATGTGTCTGTTAGCCATTTGTATGTCTTCTTTGGAGAAGTGTCTGTTCATGTCTTCTGCCCATTTTTTGACATGATTATCTGTTTTGTGTGTGTGTTGAGTTTGAGGAGTTCTTTATAGATCTTGGATATCAACCTTTTGTCTGTAGTGTCATTTGTGAATATCTTCTCCCATTCCATGTGTTGCCTCTTTGTTTTCTGTTTTCTTTGCTGTGCAGAAGCTTTTGATCTTATAAGTCCCAAAGTTCATTTCCGCTTTTGTCTCTTTTGCCTTTGGAGACATATCTTGAAAGAAGTTGCTGTGGCCGATGTCGAAGAAATTACTGCCTATGTTCTCCTCTAGGATTTTGATAGATTCCTGCCACACATTGAGGTCTTTTATCCATTTCGAGTTTATCTTTGTGTGTGGTATAAGAGAATAGTTGAGTTTCATTCTTCTACATGTAGCTGCCCAATTTTCCCAGCACCATTTATTGAAGAGACTGTCTTTTTTCCACTGTATATTTTTTTCCTGCTTTGTCAAAGATTATTTGACCATAGAGTTGGGGGTCCCTATCTGGGCTCTCTACTCTCTTCCATTGGTCTATGTGTCTGTTTTTGTGCCAGTACCATGCTGTCTTGGTGATCACAGCTTTGTAGTAAAGCTTGAAATCAGTCAACATGATGCCCCCAGTTTTGTTTTTCTTTTTTCAACATTTCCTTAGCAATTCGGGGCCTCTTCTGGTTCCATACAATTTTAGGATTGTTTGTTCCAGCTCTTTGAAAAATGCCAGTGGAATTTTGATCAGGATAGCATTGAAAGTATAGATTGCTCTAGGCAGTATAGACATTTTAACAATGTTTATTCTTCCGATCCATGAGCATGGAATGGTCTTCCATATTTTTGTGTCTTCTTCAATTTCTTTCGTAAGCGTTCTTTAGTTCCTCCAGTACAGATCCTTTACCTCTTTAGCTAGGTTTATTCCTTAGTATCTTATGGTTCTTGGTGCTGTAGCAAATGGAATCAATTTTCTAATTTCCCTTTCTATATTTTCATTGTTAGTGTTTAAGAAAGCAACTGATTTGAGGCTTTTTAAATCAGGAGATTGGACTATAATTTAAAAATCTCTAAAACTTTAAAAAGATAGTTCAAAGTAAGCAAATCAGAAATGTATTGGGAATTCTAAAGAAGAAGCTACATTTTCCTTTATCAAGGATTTCTCATTAATCATAGTAAGCTTCTCTAAATGAGCCCTGTTGTCCAGATGTTAAAGACCTAAACAAGTTTGCCAAACTTACTGTAGTAATCATTTATCAATAAATGTAAGTCATTATGTTGTACCCTTAAACTTACTCAGTGCCATTTGTCAATTATATTTCAATAAAGCTGACAGAAGGAAAAAAACCACCTAAACAAAAAAAAAGGGTATTGGAAGAACCCTTGGCTCTTTTACAAAAAAACCCAAAAAAACAAAACAAAACAAAAAAACCCACCCCAAAACTAAGACAAACAAAAAACAAAAACAAAACCCTAATAAATAAATAGATAAGCATCAGTACTATACTTTTTAGTAATTTCCATTGACCATAGTGACTTAGGTTGTTGCAAATGTATCATTCTGTGTCCACTGTTCTGTTACTAATATATTTTACTGGGCTCTTCCTTATTCTTTTGTGTATGTGGGTTTTGTGTATATGAGTTTGTTTTTTTGACTGCTGCATAGTTTTATCTAGGAAACTTCAAAATGAATGAATAGAATGGAATGCCATTTTGGTAGGCAGAATAATAGCCCCTCGAAGTGTCTACTTCCTTTGTTTTTTTTTTTTAGTTTCCACATCTGAGCAAAATCATGCGGTATTTGTCTTTCTCAGCTTGACTTATATTTCACTTAGCATAACACTGTCCAGTTTCACCCATGTTGTTGCAAATGGCAAGCTCTTGTTCTTTTTTATGACTGCATAATATTCTGTATGTATGTATATATAAAAAATCTTCTTTATCCATTCATCTATTGATGGATGCTTTGGATACTTAGAGTGCTTTGGATAAATACCCAGTAGTGGAAATATTGCATTATATAGTATTTCTAATTTTAATTTTTTTTTTGAGGACTCTCCATACTATTTTCCACAGTGGCTGCACCAATTTACATTCCCACCAACAGTACACAAAGGCTCCTTTTTTCCTTATCCTCACCAATACTTGTTTTTTCTTTTCATTTTAGCCATTCCGACAGATATGAGGTGGTATCTCATTGTGGTTTTGATCTGTTTTTCTCTGATGATTAGTGATGTTGAGCATCTTTTTGTGTGTCTATATGTCTTCTTTGGAAAATTTTCTATTTAAGTCCTCTGCCCATTTTTTAATTGGACCGTTTGCTGTTTTGGTGTTGAGTTGTATACATTCACTCATATGTAAAATCTAAAAAACAAAATGAATAAATAAGCAAAAAGCAGAATCAGACCTATAAATACAGAGAACAAACTGGTTGTTACCAGAGGGAAGAGGGTGGAGGGATGGATAAAATGGTGAAGGAGTGGGAGGTAAAGGCTTCCAGTTATGGAATGAATAAGTCACAGGAATAAAAGGGACAGCACAGGGAATACAGTCAGTGATATTGTAATAGGCTTGTGTGGTGACAGATGGGGGCCACACCTGTGGTGAGGGTAAGGGTAAGGTAACATTCAGAGAAGTTGAATCACTGTTACAGACCTGAAGCTAATGTAACATTGTGTGTCAGCTGTACTAAAAAATTTTTTTTTAAAGAAGTTCATTTCCTGATGCCTGGAGTCTATGACTATGTTACCTTACATAGCAAATAGGACTTTATAGATATGATTAAATTAAGTGGGAGGATTATGTGAAACTGAGTTGGGAAGATTATTCTGGATTTTCCAGGTGAACCCAATCTAATCCCATATGTTCTGAAAAGTAGAAAACCTTCCCTGGCTGTGGTCAGAGGGAGAGGCTACTCATCGAGAATGGTTAAATGATGCTGCCTTGGAGAAAGGAGGCCATTTCTGGAAGCTGGAAGAACAAGGAAATGGATTCTTCCCTAGAGCCTCCGGAAGGGAGAGCAGTCCTGCCAACACCCTGACTTGGTGCTGTGTCAGACCTACAGACCTGTAAGTTAATACAGATAGTCCCCGACTTAATGACAGGTCTACCTAGGATTTTTCAATTTTTTCGTGGTGTGAAAGTGATACACATTTGGTAGGAACTGTACTTTGAAATTTCATTGTTTTATCTTTTCCTGGGCTAGTGATATGGAGTATGATACTCTTTTGTGATACGGCTCCCGCTCAGCCATACAGTCATGAGTGTGAACAACCAGTACACTTACAACCATTCTGTGCCCTGCAGCCATTCTGTTTTTCACTTTCAGTATACTGTGCAAAAAATTACCTAAGGTATTCAATACTTTATTATTAAATAGGCTTTGTGTTAGATGATTTTGCCCAACTATACGTTAATGTGAGTGTTCTGAGCATGTGTAAGGTAGGTGATGTTAGGTGTATTAAGTAGGTGAGGTGTATTAAATACATTTCGATTTAGCGTATTTTCATCTTATAATGGGTTTGTCAGGACAAAACCCATTGTAAGTCAGGAAGACCTCCGTCCGTGTGTGTGTGTGTGTGTGTGTGTGAGAGAGAGAGAGAGAGAGAGAAAAGAAATAGTTCCTACCTTGTCTTCTCTTTGAAGTGAGCTAAAGAGGAGACAGTTTTTAAGGGTTAGTTTGCAAGAAGACTGTGGACCATGGGTATAGCTCCTTAAGGATTCCACATATTTAGAGATTTAAATCAGGACAGTTAAAATTTTTTAATCAGTATTCTTTCACCACTTTACATATATATGGGCATATCTCCTGAGGATTTATATTTAAGAATTTGCTTGCAAAGTAGATCAATCACCAAACATACATTTGCAGAATATGTTCCTCCTTGTCCTCCCCTAACTCACCGTTAAAATGCCAGAGTTCCTGAATAAAAGATGAACCTGGGGCAGAGAAAGATGTTTACGGATATGCTTCTGAATCACTTACCTTCTTTCACTTCTAAATCACTTATCTAGCACTTCATTTCAAAGTTAACTAATCTTCAGCACAGCCCAATAAGAAAATATTTCAGTTTACAGTAAGTGAACAGAGGTGCAGAAAACACCATGAGAAATCTAAGCCTGCTCTTGGGCGCTACTGAGCTTTAAAGTTGAGATGGAGGGGCGCCTGAGTGGCTCAGTTGGTTAAGCAACTGCCTTCGGCTCAGGTCAAGATACTGGAGTCCAAGGATCGAGTCCCACATTGGGCTCCTGACCTCTCTCCTCTCATGCACTCTCTCTCTCTCTCTCAAATAAATAAATAAAATCTTAAAAAAAAAAAATAAAGTTGAGGTGGAAAGAAATCTTAGAAGTCATCCAGCCTAATTCCCTCATTTTATGGACACTCAGAAAGACTAAGACATTTATTTAAGTTCAAACAGTTATTCGGTGACAAGGTTGGTAATGACTTCACTCCTGACTTCTGCACTTTCTTCTCTGTCACCCTGCACCTTGATCTTTTCTCCTGCTTCCATGTCTCCTACATTGAATCTGCTGTGGTGACCTGTTGATTCCTCTTTGGGATTAGCTCTTAGATTTATTCTTTCTTCATTCCTAACACATCTTCCTTGTTTGATGTCTCAATTGCCATAACTTCGCTCTGACCAGTGTCTCACAGCCTGATTCATCTTAACCTGACCACCAGCCTGATCTGCAGAACACACCATGTTTCTCCTCCTGAACCAAGACTTCAAGACCTTTTACAGAGGACATCTGAACTCTTCACCCAGGCATTCAATCTCCTGTATTGTCTGATATCTGAAGTTTTGTTTTGTTTTGTTTTTAAAGATTTTATTTATTCATTTGAGAGAAAGAGAGAGCATGAGGGGGGTGGGGGGGGCAGACAGAGAGGAATAAGCAGAAACTCCCTGCTGAACAGAGACTCTGACAATGGACTGGATTCCAGGATCCCAAGATCATGATCAGAGCCAAAGTCAGACGCTCAACTGACTGAGCCCCCATCTCTGCAGTTTTATCTCCTGATTCCTAACACGAATGTTCTGTGCCAGCAGGGTGGTCTTCTTCCTAATTCTGCAGGCTCCCCCTCATTTCCACTCTCCTACACTGTTCATACCTTTTTCATAGCTGGAAATGTCCTTTCTTCTATTCTACCTACAAAAGTTCTATCAGCTTAGTAAACCTATCTTGATACCTTCTTCCTTATTTTGACTCTTTCTAAGAACTCCAAACACAAAGAATTACTCTGTCTCTTGAGTACCTTGAATAAAAACTTTCCAAGAATCACATTTTAGCACTTGACTATATCTGGTCTAATTCTTCTCTGTACATGGCCTCTTTCTTGCTGTTTCCAGTGTATAATGGGAAGGTGGATCCATTTTATGGGAGAGACATCAGGTTTTAGAGTTGATTTGTGAGTCATGAGGGAAATCAATCCTGGTTGATGCCCTGGCTGCAGGATGAACCTGGGGGAAAGCATACATGGAGAGATTTTTAAGAAGATGAGGATAGAACCTAGTAAAGAGAGGAAAGACAATCAGGAGCTGGAGGGAGGTTATGAGAGGTCAGGGACAATTAGCGGAGGGAGGACCCCAGAGAGGATGCCAGGAAATAACCGAAGAAACAAGTTTCCAAGGAGCCTACTTTCTGCCTTAGGAGTGTAAAATATTACTATCTTTATTTAAGACAGAAGGTTTTTATAGGCCACAAGATAAATTTTCGAGTTAAAATTTGGTTTATCCAGAAGGCAGCTTGTATACAAGAACTCTAAAGTAGAAAAATAAAATAAACATGAAGCTATAAGCTAAATAGTTCTTATTTTGAAAATGCTGGACTTTATCAAATATACTTCAATAAAGTCCAGATAAAAAAGGCTTCAGGATATGTTGATTGACGTTTCAAAACATGTTACTAAAGTAAATAAGATAAATGACGAGTTTCTTTGAATCAAAGAACTGTTTAAGAACAAAAAAAAGGGGGGGGGAGAAAAGAGAGAAGGAGAAAATAATTTAGGCTGCAAAAAATGGAAGATAACATCTAGGCTGTTTATTATAACAACACAGCCAACTGTTGCCCAGTTACTTCTCCCACCATGAAATAATTTAGTCTGGCCAGATTATTCCTTCAGGGAGACAAGCTGCTAATTGCCTACACCTTGGTAGTGACCTTAAAAAAGTGCTATGTTATTGAGAACAAGCAAATTACTTGGGTTTGATTTATTATTCCAGGTAATTAGATGAGCCTTTGACTCAATAATAGTCTTGTTTAACTGAGTAACTGAAACCAACCAAGTCACTGGCCATTATAGGTAGATAAAGAGTCTGAAGGTGATCTTTGGAAAACCAAATCAAGCAGTGCAGACATGACCATGTCCTCACTATCAAGAAAGAAAAATGAGAGTCCTGAGTCATTGTAGAGCAGAGATTTCAATATGAAGTTCAGATCAAAACCCCTCCTTTTATTGGCTGTGGCAAACTAAGGATAGGTACTCTTAATGTCTGTTGTGCGTTGAATAGTGCCCCCCCATTCATATTCATCTGGAACCTCCCATGTGACCTTGTGCAGAAATAAAATAGAGACTTTGCAGATCTAATTAGTTAAGTTAAAATGAGGTCATACTGAATGAGAGTGGGTCCTAAATCCAACTGCTGTCCTTATAAGAAGAGGAGGAGAGAGACTCTGTTTTGACTCTTCACATACCTTTTATTTTTTTTTCAGAGTTTCTGAGGAGTCTATTCATTGAAAAGCCATCCCAGCATGCCCCAGCCCTCCGAGCTGCTCCCGGTGGGAGCTTAGTAGACATCTCCTTTGAGTGACACCATGCGTGCTCAACTGCCCAGGAAATGTGATTTCTATTCTGTGATATTCCCGACCCTTAAAGGTCATCCAGCATTCTGGTGCTGAAGAAATAAGCCCACTGGGGGCCTGAGTTGCTAACCATGGGGCCAGAGAACCATTGGGAATTTTCCTTAGACAAAAGGCCTTTCCTTTTTACTGCTTTTGGACATTGTTGTCTTTGTTAAAGCCTGACCTCTAAGCTCACTGCTTTAGTATTCTTTCAAGAGTCTTAGTCGTCTGGTCTCCATGAGAGAACTTTGGATATGGAGGTGGTCTCTGGATTTGGAGATCATTGGTTCGATAGGGCAAAGGGTTGCAGTTCTTTTCTGTGCCACACACTATCGTGTGGTGCATGGCTTCAGGGACAACTCGCAGGGCCGAGAAGGTATGCGTTTCAAGCTTGCTTGTTTGCTATCTGCCCTCCTTCCACCTCTGTTTCTGTCTGTTTTTTCCAGGCATTGTAAATTTTAATGATTTCAAACATTTGCAGGGCTTAGAACAGTACTTGGTGTTTTATAAACACCAGATACATGTGATCTCATTATTAATCGTGTGCATTACATCTCAGCTTGAGGTGTTCCTTAGACTCAGCCACTAAGGAGTAGGCACAGTTTAAAGCCAGTGAATGGCTTTCAGGTTTTTTTTTATTCACTCTGTCTGCCTCTTTCAGAGAGCTGCCTTGGAGGGAAGGATGGCAATGCTATGCTGGGACAGAAGTATGAACCATTATCTCCCAGCTTTTCAGGAACTACTATTATCCAGACTGCTCAAGAAACAAATGTCTAGTTTTTTTGGTTAATATAGCCATGTCACTGAAAGCACAGATGACTCATTAAAGCATTATAATCAATAAACTAAAGAGACCTCTTGCTTATGCCCCTGACAAAATATGGCTGTAAGGGATGAAGGTCCAGAGTGATCACCAGAAGCCAAAAGGAGAGCCATATACAGGAGCCTGTGGGAATGGAATGAAGACCTTCCACGAAAGGATACAACCAATAGAAATGCTCTTACGGGGAGGGAGTCAGAGTAACAAATACCCAGGCCTCATTTTCCTCCCTTTCTGCAGTCTCCTGCTGGTGCATCTCATTGCTGAACCCCAACAGAGGCCAGAAAGTGTGGGAGTTTGTTGATATGGTTCATACAGCTCAGTCTGCATGGGGACGGGTGCAGAGAAGGGGAGAGGGAAAGGTTGAGCTAAAGAGGCAAAGGAAAGATACAAGCATTGGGTTTTGTGAACATTAGTTATACAGTGTCTTCTATGGACAACAGCAGCATTACGGCGTTTAAGGCTTAGAAATCCATGATCCACATGGGGCAGTGCCAGAATAGTGTTGTAGGCAAAAACCAAAACCAAAACAAAGCAAAACACAGTCTGTGCAATCGACAATAATTTCAGTGAGACTAGTCTTTTCCTTGGTTTACATAAATACTCTGAGGCCATAAGTAGACCCAAGAATATTTGTTTAAAAACTGTATTTTGGTCATAGTTTCTTCTGTTTCCTATGCCTCTCTCTTGAAGACCTCCCTCTCCTCCCAAGATCTCCTCTAGGAGTCAGTTCCACATTTTACTTTTTGTCCACCCCCCTCTGCCCACAGTCACTCCCTGCTCTTCCAACATAGAAAGTCCCAATTCTCTTATCTTCTCAGGTGGGGAGGAGCCTTGTTTGAGTTGGGGGACAAGGGGGCCAGTCTATGGGAATGACCCACAGGGTAGGTTAGTAGTAGGCAGTGGTGGTCAAGCTTCAAATAGGCAAATATTTTCACTCCATTTTACAGGCATAGGAAGATCCTGCAGATGCCAAGTGGTCAAGCCTTGGCGAATGGTGCTAAAGACTTTTCTGAGCTTATGCTCCTACATCCAGCCTTAACCCTGGTGATCTCACCTGTACCTCTGAGATGAGATGATAAGCATGACTGTGCTTTCAAAAGACTCACTGAGTTTGGGGCTGCTGGCGGCAAAACATGTGATCATGTAATTGATTACCCTTGGGATTTATTCCTAAAGCAGGAGCTAGCTTCACCTGCACTGGCCTTCCTCTCTCCTTCTGGATCTAGGGCTGGGGTCAACAAGTCTGGGAAAGCCAGTGGCTTGCAGAATGCTCACGATCACGTAGATTTCCTGAGGGAAATCCAGGTCAGAGCGAAGTCAGTGATCGTCAAGCTGACAATCTCTTATAACTGCCATAGTAGATGTTGTTTTGACAATAACTACAATGCTATGAATATATGTGCCAGGATTTGTATTTACTCCTCCAATTCAACTGATGTTAACCCCCTAAACCCCCACCAAACCAAGAAAATGAACACCTTAGGAAATGTGACCCAAGTAAAGCTATCTGCCCCTTGTTGCGAGCCTACTGCAGGGCAGTCCCTGCGAGGGACTTTCCTAGTGACGTGTAGCCAGCTTATGTAGTGTATATATAAACATCCCCATTTCACAGATGAGAAAAGTCAGATGTCAGATGAGAAAAGTCACCTGCACAGGTGTTGTGCAGCCCACGCAGTCTGCATACCAAGTAAAGGGCAGTTAAAATGATATGGTCAGTTAAAAACCGACATTATTTTTTACCGTGGCTGTGTTTTGCTACTAGGAGAACAAATCTGTATCAATCAATTAGATTGGTCTTGACATTGGCTGATTAGAAATAAATTAAATTTCTTTACAACCTGAGTTGGATAATAGAAGAGACATTCCTCCTACATTCTGTTAAGATCATTCATGCTCACCTTTTTCTTTCTCCTCATGTTTTCCTGTAAGCTTGAGAACATCACACCTCCATAGTTGGAGTAGACTTTGGGTCCAGATAAACTGTTTCTGGAACTTCTGACACCAGTGTAAAATATCTGAGGCTGTTTCCTCATGTTTAAAAGACAGATAGCTTCTCACATTTCATATCAGGATCAGAAAGAGTACATACAATGTATCTAGTACAATTTGGATAGCTCAAAAGGGGTAGCTATTTTTGTGGCTTTTGAAGTCATTCTGGTGAAGAGACTGGAGGCTGCTGCTTGCATATTTGCTTTGGAGTCCTCAGTTGATGTGCAAGCATGTAAGTATCCTAGGCCCTAGGTGGAGTGTGAGCTTGCCAACTCCAGATTTGCCCTTGCCTCTGACCTGGACATACGCCACACCTAACGTCTCTGTAAGGCTCAAAGATGATACCTATTTTTAGATTTCCTTTTTAAAATATTTTATTTATTTATTTGTCAGAGAGACTGAGAGCACACAAGCAAGGGAAGCAGGAGGTAGACAGAGAGAGGCAGGGAGCCCAATGCAGGACTTGATCCCAGGACCCTGGGAACATGACCTGAGCTGAAGGCAGACACTTAACCAACTGAGCCACCCAGGTATCCCTTTAGATTTCTAAAATAAAAATGCTATTGCACTGACGAGTCGTTAAGTTTGCATGTATCTGTGGATTCTGAGGCTGAGCAGAAGAGTAATAGATTTTCATTGAAAGCCAGGATTCAAAGATCTAGAATGCCCCTTTGATCTAAATGTGTATCGTCATACTCGTAAAATAGGATTAAACAATTATGGTCTTTTTATTTCAAAAACTGGCGGTCTTCAAGTCTTCTTTTTTTTTTTTTTTTTAAAGATTTTATTTTTTTGACAGACAGAAATCACAAGTAGGCAGAGAGGCAGGCAGAGAGAGAAGAGGAAGCGGGCTCCCTGCTGAGCAGAGAGCCCGATGCGGGGCTTGATCCCAGGACCCTGGGATCATGACCTGAGCTGAAGGCAGAGGCTTTAACCCACTGAGCCACGCAGGCACCCCTCTTCAAGTCTTCTTAACATAAAATCTAAAGCATGTACCTCATAAAGGTGGCAATATGTTGTCTAGCACAAGTTATATTCAATAGGTTTTCATACTATCAAATTGCTACATAATCAGTAATGTGCCGTAAGTGCACACACGTGCGTATGCAAAGTCAGTATCAGCAGGTACTTCAGGATATTCAGTGACACAGTTTAAAATCCAGTATGATTTAGTGGCACATTTTCATTGGCCATACCTGTCTGTTGCCAAATGCTTTCTCTCCTCTGTTCTTCTTTCTTTTTGCATGTCTATCATATCTTCTCTTTCTGCCGAGTTTTGCCTTAGCTGAAAATTAAGTGAGTTCCTGTAAATGAAATCATAGCTTTCAATAGACTATAGAATAATTCTGGAAGCATTAACTTAAGCTGACCCATTGAAGGATATTATGTTTTGATTACTAGAAATTAAAGCATTCCAAAAGAGCCTGGAAATGCTGAAGAGAAAAAACTAAGAAAAACTTGAAATTTGAAAAGGCATACACCAAATTAATCATCCCAGAACCCGGAGATGGAAGCAGGAGAGCAAATACACACACCAGAAATCCTTCCCTGGATTTGTTTTCAAGATTAGACCTGAATGAAAGATAAACAAGACAAGATGGAGTAAATGAGCTGGATCTGAGAAGTTGTGGAAGGTCAAGTAGTCAAAATTCAAACAAAGAAAGATTATTTCAAATCTTTTATCATGAACTCTCTGTTTAGCTACTTTAATGGTAAGCATGATAAACTTCTAATATTCCACTCTTCTAAAGGCAAATATTACTCAAATTATTAACTAGTTGAGAGTATGAAATGAGCGTTTTATAGTCTGTGCTGGTTTTAGGCTAGACCCAATAGACTTCAATTCATAAGAGCTTCTGTTCTCATCTGACAGCGTATGACGTTCTTCGTATGGTGCACAGTAAGACAGACAAAAGGTTTCCAAAGGCCATGAAGTATTTGAGGCATGAATTATAAAATAAAAAAGTCACATCAGAACCCCGTTGCTCGGTGAGTTGAACCCAGCTGTGCTCAGAGTCTCTGACAACAAGAAATTTCATTCATGGCTCTGCAGTGAACATACAGGACACATAGTAGGAGCAGAGCCTAGTCCCCAAAATACCAGGACAACAGACTTCTCCGCAGATGCTAACGTGCAGAAATTTAGGGATGGACACGCATGCAAAATCATTTGCTCTTTTAAATCTAAACATTCTTATTATTTTTTCATAGCTATGAATTCACAGCAGGAATGAGAACACCAGTAACCTAAGATACAGTCTGTGTTCTTCTTGTTTGAGAAAGGAAACTAACATTGGGGGCATTGTATGCAAGTTAGAAATGAACAGTCTTTTCAATAAATGACTCCAGAGAAATTTACTCATATGGGACAAAGAGAAATTTGGACCTATTTCAAATCATTAACAAAAATCAGTTTTATGTATATTACAGATCTAAATATGAAAATCAAATAGTAAATCTTCATCATATATGGGTAGCACTAGATTTTTTAAATAGGATGCAAAAAATACTGACCCTAAAGGAAGTGATTGATAAACTTTACTACGACAAAATTAAGATCTTTGGTTCCTCAAAGACACTATGAAGTAGGTGAAAAAGAGAGCAGAAGAGTGGGTAAAGTGCTGGCAGCATGTATAACTACAAATCCCTGTTCTAAGCATTTCCCCTCGATTTTATTGACCTATAATTGACATATAACATGGTATTAGTTAAGGGTGTACAACATAATGATTTGGTAAATGTATGTGGTACAAAATGATTACCCCAGTAAGTTTGGTTAATTTCCTTCACATAGTTACAATCTTCTTCTAGTGATGAGGACTTTAAAGAGTTACTCAGCAACTTTCAAATACACAAGGGAGTATTGTTAACTGTAGTCAACATGCTGTATGTTATATCCCCAAAATTTATTTATCTTACCACCAGAAGTTAGTTTCTTCTGAGCACCTACAGAACATGTCGGGAACACTACAGGTACTACACCATCCAGTGTGGGTGAGTCCGTGGGAGTGTAAACAGGAACTCTGGAGAATAGTTTGGCATGATGCATTATGCATTATCTGTGACAAGCAATTCCACTCCTAGAAATGTGTGCTTATGTATAGAAAGACACACCTATAAAAACATTCCCAGCCATGTTGTTTGCAAAGTTTACCAGCAGTTGATTGGAAAATTAAATTGTGGTATAATCGCAGGAGAAAGTATTAGAAAGCAATGACACTGAGAGAACTCTAGCTCCTTGCATTACATGAGTATCAAAATGGAATGCTGAGCCAAGAAATCCAGGCATGAAAAGAGACAAACTATAGTTAACGTACATATGACTCAAAAACAACAAACCTAAACTGTTGTGTTCAGGGAAATGTGCCTATGTCCTAAAATCACATTTTAAAAAGAAAGCAAGTAATTAAATGTAGCCATAGTGGTGACCTATGAGGTGGTGGAAAAAAGGGAACAGCAAACAGAAGGATCCAGCAAATAGGAGGGACCATGCATGGGCTTTCTGAATGACAGAAGATTTCCTATTTCTTCACCAGAATGTCAGGATGTTTCCTTTGTGATGAATCCAAGTTACTGTACATGCCATTGTCCATTTCTTTGGTTTTTTTGGTATGGGTGTTTTATTTCACAATAACAAGTTCACCCAAAAAACCAGGCATGTGAGACAGAGATTCAGAATTAATTTCTCATGTGCTTCAACCATAGGGAGTAGGTCAGGGTACCTAACTTACTGTTTCTGCTTCGGTGTGTCATTGACTTCTTTCCATTATCACTGTGCAAAATGTGGCTGTGCAGAGAAGCAAAGTTGAGGTATTTGTAATCAATTTCACCAATGTGCTTCCTGGCAGAATAGGATGACAGTTTGAAAACACAATTCCATATAAAGTAAAATACATGTGATGTTTTGCTCCAAAGAAATCACAGTTTTCAGTGGAACCATCAAAATAATCTCATGGCTGTGAACGAGTTACCTCTCATTTGGTAGGAGTGGCTCTGCACAGTCTTGGCTTGTGCTCTCTTGTCTCATTCAGTCCATGCACAGAGACCCACCACACAGCTTTGCTCTGTGGACACAGGTCACGGAGTTTGCAAGATTATTAGTCTGGCATTTCGAGCCTACGTCATGGAGGAATACGTCTTTCGCTAGCAAAACTGACCTTTCATCCAGAGAGCTCTAATTGACATTTATAAATTAATTGGACTCTGTCTTCCTGTGTATCTCACCTGGAGAGCAAACATTCAGACAAATGCACCCAAGAGGAAAATAATGCTGTATATGTGTGACTTACTCTTTTTTTGAATTCACTGTATTTCCTAAACTGTTTTCTTTTTTCACCATGAAGGAGGAACTTCCCTTTCTGTTTAGGCCATTGGCATCTGAGAATTTGCTTAGCCTGTTTGGTAATATAATATAAAAAGTTATAAAATGTGCAGCCTCTTTTATTTTTTTCCTAATAATGTGTACAGTTTACTTCTGTCTCATTCATCTGTAAGCAGTCCACAGCTTTCCAGTTTCACATATTTTTGTATGTCCAGAGCATGTTATCAAATTCTTTTTAAAGAAGTAATTGGAAAAAATTATCAAAGCCAAAATTGTCTTCTCCTAGAGTTTGGAAAATATAATAAATGTCAACATTCAATAATTCAAACTACCAAAATAAATTAGGAAGCATCTACAATTAACAAAAGATGTTTAAAAGAGTCTTCATCATTAAATTAGATTGTTATTCTGACTCAAGTAAGAAATGTCTTCAGAAAAATTAGAAAGCTCAAAAAAAAAACCCAAAAACAAACCCAAAACCCATAAACAAAGATAGGACCCAGAGATACCAATTTTTTAGTGCAGTTTCTTCCAAATTCTCTGCTCTGTATGCATGTATATTCACTTGCCGTATACACTCTCATACACAGTTACTTTGGCTGAAGAAATAATAGTTTCTTATTTAAACATACATATGATTATTTACTAATTATCTAAATGCTGCCTGCTGCTGGAAAGCGATTTCACTGCTCAGAGCCTTGAAGGGCAAGTGAAAGTCATAGGGCTCACTGTGAGATTCCTCTGAAATTTTCAGTGATACGTCGGGCTGTACTGGTGAGTCAGCCAGTTTGGGTTAATGGGTAGATCTCCAGGGCTGAATCACCGCTCTCCGCACCGCCCCCCACCTCCTCCTGGACCCATCTTCAGCCAGCAGGAGATCCTTGTAAAGCCTTTGTGACCATATAGAGAATCACTGGGCTTGGCATGACAATGTCATCCTCCCTCACATTTGCATGATGTCAGTGAGCTTTTCTACAATTTGATCTTTTCAGCTTTGTCATACATAGCAACAAAGATGCCTAAGTCAGGAATGATTATCCTCATTTTCCATGTATCCAAGGTATGGCGGGCAAATCTTCCTGTTAGGTTTTGTAAGTTGCATCTTGCAACCCAGAGAGGGGCAGTTAGTGGGGTTGAGCAGTACTGCATTTCGTTGCCAGGGAGATTTTACATGTCGAGGCCCAGGGGTCCCTCTGCAGATACCCCAAGCCACTAGCTGATGTACACAGTAGATTGATCCAGAAGTTTACCTGCAATATTATTAGGAACACTTTATTTGCTAGAGAACTTAGATTGTGAGGAACCATAATAAAGAGTTGATTCGATATTTTGACTAAATATTTTATGTATGCAAGTATGTATGTATTGTGTATATAGTGTGATATATAGTAAAAAGGTATAGCCTGTGGCCATGAGGACACTGGAGAGTAAGACAGGAGAAAAAAGGAGAAAGAATTGAAATGTAACTTTAGGGATCAGAAGGCATTTGATTATGTTCACCTTTAATAAAGGACTTCATTCTGATCCTGAGGTAGGTTCATTTCCATCAGCACTGGCCATTTTCTATTACCTCTGGTCTTCAAAGATGAAACAGCTGGAATATTTTATATTTCTCCTCCTTTAGGAAGGGTGCTCTGTGGAGGGAGCATCTTATAAAAAAGAAACATTATTTAGAGGGCACCTTCATTTGAGAAACGTGGAGATAATCTAAAACAGCTCTGTCTGACATGTAACTCTTTTCCTCATGGGACACATTAGGATTTCAAATGAAATATGGGGTCCCCCACCCCTTGAAGTAAACAACCTTTACTTGTGGGAAAACTGTCCACAGTGAAAACAAAATACATATGGCTTTATGAAATGTTACAATTTTACAGCTGGCACGAAGAATTCCATTTGGGATATTTGGTCCAGTTCAGCATCAAATTCGATCGTCATCGTCTTGCAGACAATACAAGTGCAGGTACCTCTGTTGCTCACTTACAGAGTTGGGACAGGAAAATAAGAAAACACAGAGGATTGGTTTGATTATTTTCTGAGGCAAAATATATTTTTAAAAGTCTTTACCGAAGGTCATAGCCTGTTCTTGAACTCATTTAAACTCGGAAATGACTTTTCTCTCCTCTGAAACTGTTCTCCCTCCAACCGTACCCACCCACCCACCCCATTAGGAAAGGCTTCTCTTTCTTCTTCTATTGGTTTGTACACTATTCATCACATACCAGCTTTTTCTTGATCGAAAGGGAGGTTGAGTGACATCCATTTATATATGGGAATAAGTGAAACTAAAGTTCCTGGAAGTAGAATTTCAGTATCAAAGTGTAGTGGCATTTGAAGTTTGGAAGGTTTTGCCGGGTGGTTTCCTAAAGTTTACACAAGTTTGTACTGTTAAGTTTACAAAAGGGCACTGTTCCATTTTCTGATGAATAAAGGGGTGCTAGCAATTAATCTTTGATTAATTGTGGGGTTTTTTTTATTATTGTGGTTTCAGTTTGCTTTATTTTTAATGACCTCAGACATCTTTCCACATCCTTCTTGACCATATGTATTATTTTCCTATAAAATACATTTTTAGGGGTACCTGGGTGGCTACTGCCTTTGGCTCAGGTCATGATGTCAGGGTTCTGGGATTCAGCCCTGCATTGGGCTTCCTGCTCAGTGGGGAGTCTGCTTCTCCCTGTGCCACCCCCTCTGCTCGTGCTCTCTGTCTTTTTCAAATAAATAAATAAATCTTTAAAAAAATATATCTTTCTATCTTTTGCTCATTTTTCTGTTTTCTTTTTGGTCATTGTCTAAATGATTTGTGAGCTTTTTATTTATAGTAGAGAAATTAGAACTTTGTCATCATTGTTATCATTTTTCATTAAATTATAATTTTAAAAAAAACTGTATGGTGCTATTCTCAGGATCAATGTTTTAAAATGTTTTATATGGGTAAATCTTCCTTTGTAATTCCTGGGTTCTACATCATACATAAAAGGCCTTACCTCTCTTCCATCTATAAGCCCATTTACCATTATTGATTTCTGGGCCTCCAATGACACCCCTCCCTCTCTTTTTCCTTTCATTTCTCCCTCCCTCCTTCTCTCATTTCTTTTATTTCCTTCTTACATTGAATATTTCCTTCATCTAGAAGTTATTTTGGCATAGGAAGTAAGACAGGGACTCATGTTGTTCCTTAAAAGGCTAACCAGTTGTCTTAAACAATTTATTGAATTATCCATCTTTTCTCCACTTCTTTAAAATGACCCACTATCCCAATTTTTAAACCAATAATTTGGCTTGAATTTAAAAAAAAGGGGGGGGGGTTTGTTTAGTCTGTTCAGGCTTCTATCACGTAATACCATGGACTAGGTGGCTTTAACAATAGGAATTTATTTCTCAAGGTTCTGGAGGTTGGAAGTCTGAGACCAGAGTACCAGGGTCAGGTTCTGGTAAGAACCCTCTTCTGGCTTGCCAACAGCTACCATCTTGCTGTGTCCTCACATGCCAGAGCTAGAGAAAGCTCTGGTTTCTTTCTCTTCATCTGAAGACAATCCTCTATGGGAGCTCCATTCTCATGACCTCATCTAAACCTAATTACCTCCTTAAGGTTCCATTGCCAAATACCATTACATTGAGGGGTAGGGCTTCAACATGTGAATTTTGGGAGGGACCCAAACATTCAGTCTTCAAAAGTTTTCAAGAAGCATTAAATAAAAGATACCAGATTATGTTCAAGCATAACAAAAAGCCTTATTTCATTGCTTCAAAATCTATTTAGCAAATATTGTAGTCTAGTCAAGATGCTCCAAAAATGAATGGGTCAGGGGTGCCTGAGTGGCTCAGTTGGTTAAATGTCAAACTCTTGATTTTGGCTCAGGTCATGATCTCAGGGTTATGAGATCAAGCCCTATGATTCTGTCTCTCTCTCTCTCTCTCTCTCTCTCTCTCTCCTTTGTCTCCCACCCCATGTGTACACATACTCGTGTGTGTTCTCTGTCTCTCTCAAAAAAAAACTAATGGGCCATACCCCAGAGTCAGGTAGCTCATAGTCTTTGTGGCAACAGGGATCTAAAACAACAGTTACAACATAATGTGTTAACAACTCTAACGGAGCTGTTCATTCATTCAACCAGATGCTCCTGGAAAGCAGCATGTGGAACTGTGCCCAGTGAGGGCCTTCTCAGGACAGTGAGGCTCCCAGGAACCTTGCAGAATGCTAAGGGTAACCTTTTGAAGGTACTTATGCCCAGCAAAATGACCTGAGAAGAATAACGTGAACTTGCTTTTGCCCTGACTTAAAATAATTCTACCTATCTAATAAATGTCACCTGTGAGTACTGCAGGAGATAGGAAGGGATGTGATGAAATCTGACATTATTTTATAAGTCCTTCTGCAGAAACAATTTCCATTAAATATCGATTAAAAAAGAAAACTTGAAGGACATTTAAATTTCTTATTGGGAACTTATCACTTCTTTTCAAGGATTTCCTCATTAAAAAAAAAAACATTTCTAGGAAAAGGCGATGAATAATTAAGGAATAACAAATTTCTGTTCTGTGGGATAGGATAGAGTCCTAACTGCTGGAGAAACTAGTAAGCCATATAAATCTTGTATCTAGGTCAACAAACAGCTATTCAAAAATATCTGTGCTATTTGCTGTTTACTCTGATTGCCTTGAATGATAGTCACTAGGCAACAGGACGGTCTGCTCTGATGTGCATGGTGGCCATTAGTTAAGTTGTTATATAACGTGTCAAAGCCTGCTGTCTGTTATTAAGACCAACTGAAATGAATGCAGTCACGCAAGGAAGAGTGGACTCAAGTGATAGCAGAGCATGTGGGTGAGAGCACTTTGCATTCTCCAATGCCTAATACAAATACAGTAGTAATATTACTCCATTACTTTGATTAAGATGATTTATGGCAGATTAAAGGGAAATAATTTGCATCTATATTTTTTAACTGAATGTGTGTCTCAACTATGTCTGCAAATGTCAGGGGGAAGTAACATATTAATGTCCTAGAAACCATTTTTCTGCTGTAATAGGTGGAAAGCTGATAACCAGGAAAATCCTGGCAGGACACTAGGTAGTCTTTTTTTTTTTTTTTTTAACTTTTCATTGAAGAATAAACTTAAAAAGGGCACCAATCACAAGCATACCACTTGTTGAATTTCACAAACTGAATTCTCCTTTATAATTGGAGCCCAGATCAAGAAATAAAATGATACCCCAAGGAGACAGTTTTAACCACATGACAGGCTTGTTAGGGAAGATACGGTAGGAATATTTTATGGTAAGGCACAGGAAACATAGAATGGATAAAAATTAAGGATTCTGTCATGAGAAGATTGTTTCCATCTCTTCTCCTTAAAGATGGGAATGCTCGTAATATTTATAAAGAAACAGAGGCCCAGGGAAAGTGTTACTGGTCATTCTTAGGGAGTCCTATTTGCAGAATTGGAAGGAGGGCCTCACGGTTGAGCGCCTGCATGGACTCTGCTCGGTAAACACCCACAATGGAGAAACATGTCTGACAGAGACCAGAAGTGGAGCATTTTGAAGCCAACTGAGAACACTTTGCATTTAATATTACAGTAACTGACCACTCGAGAAGTAACTGGTCCAGTATTCACACTGGCTAATGTGCGTGGACTGGAGATGCAGAGCAGGGCTGTGGCAGAATGAGAATGGCTCCAAAGGAGAGACATCAACCCTTTCTAGAAGGATGCTAGAAGGGAGGGACTGCTAATTCCTAAGAAAACTCACACCATCATCCTCAAAGTTTATTATCTGTAGTTTTTGACCACATTTTTGCTCAGTATATTTACTAATGCTGGTCATTTTATATGAGTTCTGTTTTTGTTGTTGTCTCGTTTTGTTTTTGTTGCTTTTTTTTTTTCCAAATAGCCATGTTGTGTTGCTTTTTAAAGTCCTCAGAAACACTACTTCCAGTATTGCCTATGAGTGGTATTGGAACCAGACAGATAATTGCAGTAAAAGGGTATAGAAGTCAAATGTGGATAATCCAAAGAAACACTGTGCAGGTCGTGGGTGTGTTCTTGTTTGGACCCATGGGTTATTTACATGACAGAGTTTCTTGCCATCGATTTTTGTTTTTTGTCTTTACAGAACTTTAGTGTCTTTAGTATATCAAGCAGAAAGGTCAGGTATGAGAGCTCAGTGGTGGGAGGAGTAAAACAGCTGCATCGGAGACAACATTTGGATCAGGCAAACACCTCCCCCATGAAGGAAAATGTCGTCATCGCGCACTTAAATCCTGTTACTCACATCAAGCAAGAAGCACATGTGTGATCTGTCTAACCAAAGCAACATTAAGCAATACTATTCCAGGATTTTTAACATATTAAACTATTCAAAACAAGCTTTTGTTTAGTTATTAAGGTTTGGTTATACTAAGAATTTATCACTATCATTTGTGAACATAATTACTCTTTTGAGGCAGAGAATTTTGCTATATGTTAGAGTATATACTTTAATTATCTGTACTCTGAGACATGATGAAATTATATGTTAAAGCAATATGTTAAAGCAATAATTGCAATACGAAAGAATCTAGCACCCAATGTTCTTTAGAATTCAGATTTGTAATGTTAATTAAAACAACAATATATTTTAAGACATTTCTGTAAAAAGTACACATGAATAACAGGGGTTTTTGTAGTGAGTTTATGGGGGCCAAAGGAATACAAATTGCAACATTAATAAGTAGACACTGCATGTTTGTAAATCAAGTACAGTTTTACAAAGTGCTTCTTTGATTTATTGAAATGCATTCTACTATTTACAAATTTGCAGTTTGCTGAGACATTAGGGTGAAGAAATGCCCAAGAGTGTCAGACTCAGAAACATCCATTTAAGCCTAACACTTGGCTTCATTTAGGCATTGCGAAACTTGGTAGTGGTTTCATTTCCTTCTTTGCTCTTCTCTTTCTCCCTGCCTCCCCTCCCTTCTTCTTCACTCCTCTCCTTCCTCCCTCCCTTCCTTCCTCCCTCCCTCTTTCTCTCTCCTTCTTTCTTTCTTTTGGCAATTCTTATATAAACTATATTTTTGGCATTCTGTGGCTCCAGGGAAAGATTATTCATGCATCTGTCTCTTAGTGTCTCAGTCTCACAGTCCAGAGTGTATGGTTTTGTGGTTGTGAAGAAATAAACTTCATTCCACTCAGAACTTTGAGTAAAAGAGGCTTCAAAGCTAAGTCCCAGATTGCAATATGTCATGCTGACCTTAAAAAAAACCAGAAACAAAAGAGCCAACTCTTTTACCAACTAAATGAGCCTTTTCGGGAATAGTAGAGAATTGCAATTTGGGACAAGCAAAGGATGGTGAACCTTAGGGAAACAGAGGGGAGGGGCTCCTTTTAGAGAGGAAAGGAGAAGGTTAGAAGAGGCTGTTTTTGAAGAGTTCAGAGTGGTGATGGCTTCTTATTGGCTGATGTGGCAGTTTCTCAGTGGCTGGGCTGTTGCTGGGCAAGGAGAAACTCTGCCTTCCTCCTGCTGGGGTAAATAAAGTAAGCTTCCTCCTGTTTGGAGTCTGAGTGGTAGTGCATGAGAGCCTTCAGAGCTCCCCTTCAGAGCTTCCCAACTCCATTTTTAATGAGGTTTCCTTTATTTTCAGTCAGCTGAGGACTTATTGGCTATTACCATTTCTTGGAAAACACAAATAAAAGGAAATTTCCCAGCAAACCACTGTTGTTTAAAATACTGATCAATTTTCCTTGCCTTCATAGTCAAGTTATAGATAGTAATGAGTCTAAGTTAACCTCAGTGTGTGATTAGGGAAATTTTCACACGTTGAAACAATTTCCTTTAACTTTAGTATATTAAAAAAAGTAACCGAAGTGTGTCCTTTAAACCATTAGTTAAGAATCTTTTCTCACATAGTGACTAAGAGCTTTCACCTTGAGGACGATTGAGTGTACAGGCTAGAACAAAATTAGGAATACTACCTAATCAGAGACAACAGTCAAAAAAGGCATTACAGTTAGGCCTTGTTCATTATGGGCTATAATCTGTCAGAGCTGGATTTAAATTTCACATTCTCCTCAGAGCCCTGTCAGCTCAATCCAAATCAATCCCCTCAATGCTTTCACTCTAGAATAGGCTGCTGTCCCTCCTGGGCATTGTTGCAATCTACCCTACATTAACAAATTATGTTATTCATCTCTGAATCTCCTAGTATCCAAACAGGCACCAGAGACAAAGCTGTCAACATGCAGATAACTGGTCAGAGTTGCTGAAGGCGGTAGCACTCCACGTGAGCTCTGTGCAGACCCACAGGTCGTGGGCCAGGCCACATGGACCAGATGCTAAGAGACCTAGGAAATCCTAAACTGGAGAAAAGGTTTTCGGGATTAAGATTTAAGTTTCTTCATAGATATCTTGCTAATTTAAAGCAGTGTACTTTATTTTCTCTTGTGAAAATATTTTTTCAGTACTATCTTTTGGCATTAGTCCAGGTAAGAATAATTAAAGCAAATGTAGGTCTGGCCTTGTTAACCAGTTCTGAGACAGCTTATTGTATGGCTGAACTTGTCATGTTTAAAGCAAGCTCACAAAAGGCACATACTTTACTGACCTAGAGTTGTGTGTCACGATGGCCTTTAATTGTTCCCTCCAGTCATGGTTGTCAGAGTGAAAACTTCATGGGGGTGCTCAGCCTTCTCTTCCCCTCTCTCATGAAGTCTTAGTGAAATCTGAAATTGCAAGGATTCATGGAGTTAGTTACCAAAGAAGGTGGGATCTTTTTTTCATTTTTTTTTAAAGGCCACACACGTCTTTCAGTGATCCCTCACTATAGAGTGGCCACCAACTCTTGAAACATGGGAGAAGTCACAGTAAAGAGATTACTGATATTAGATGACAGTACATGAGGAGATAATACCTCTGTATTTCTAGACTTCACGGTCATCCTCTGTTATGAATAGTTCTTCATGCATCATAAACATCTCCTGCTCAAACTGTTCTTAAACTCATATGGTTTTTCAAGACATGTATTTAATTTTCAATCATCACTTCTCAAATGTCACAGATACAATGGTGCTTTTGCAAATCGAAGTGAGCACATAAGACCCACATCTGCCTTTGGCTCAGGTCATGATCCTGAGGTCCTGGGATGGAGCTCTGTGTCAGGGAATCTGCTTCTCTCTCTCCCCCTGCCCTCCCCCCCACACTTGTGCATGTGGGCACATGGGCACTCTCTCTCTCTCTCTGTGTGTTTCATTCTCACTGTCAAATAAATAAAATCTTTAAAAATAAATAAATAAAAATGAAATGAAATGAAAATTTTACACATAAGTCTGTGATTTCATTCAGGACGCATTTTTTTTTTTAAACAGAAACATCTCTTTATTGTGGACAATTTCAGACATATGCAAAAATAGAATGGTATAATAAAGTGCCTTGCATCCATCACCCAGTTTCAACATTGTGAATGCCCAGATAATTTTGGTTTTAATCTCTACCCTTACCCAATTCTCTCCCAACATCAGTTATTTTGAAGCAAATCCCAGACATCATATCATCAAAAAAATATTTCAATATACATCTAAAATAGATAAGAATTTTTTAAAGAATATAACCACAATACTATTTTCAGTCCTAAAGTGTTGAAAGGAATTCCCTAATACCATCAAATATTATCAGTGTTCACATTTCCTTAATTGTCTCATTTTTTTTTCAGTTTGTTTGTTTGAGTCAAAATCTAGTTGGTTAATATCTTTCAAGTGTCTATTAATCTATTGAATTTCTCTCTCCATCTCTTTTTTTTCCCTTTGTAATTTATTTTTTTTAATTTGGAAATTAGCATGAAGTCTTTGAACCTATGTAAAAAAAAATGACATGTAATCCTAAATTTCTGATAGTGCTTCATAATGATGATCAGTTGTTCTAATTAATCTGGCCAAATCTGTATTTTCTACGTTAGACTCTAAAATTATGTCCCCATGCACAGCAGAGTTTCGGAAGTGCCGTGCACTTTGAAGACCAACAGCTGTGAGGACAAGTTGCAAGATGCCAGGCTCATATCCCACTTCTCAGCATGTTCTGCAGTTGCTAGACTGGATTTTAGAGTGAAGCACTCTGGTTATTATTGGGCATGTTGAACTAACTCAGAGGTCGGTCAGTGGTCAGTGCTTGCTGACATGGAGTGATGCTTAATTTTCTGTAGAAGCCACTGTCGCTGATATGAGATGCCATTCTGGTGACATTTTGTCTTCAGAAGTTTGTGCTGCTGCCCGTGTTCTGAAATTTAATCTGAGGTCCAGTGGGCCAGCGCCACGACAGGGGTTAAGAATAATGAACCATCCAGGGTGCCAGTACCTATCTCAACCTCAAAACTGACACCCTGTTATTTAAAGGAGAACTTCTGGCTTTCCTCGAATGAATCATTAGCGTCTCACTGCTTTTAAGGACTAGAAAAACCATTTTTATTTTTCTACCTTGTCAGTGCGTGGTGGTGACATTCTCAAAATGGTTGCAAATTTGTAGGAAGGACATTAACTTATTTGCATTTCGAGTCATTTCCTCCTGGCAGTCCAAATCAGTTTCACAGGAATTTTCGAGGTCTAGGCCCATTTTGGAGGAGCATCTCTACAGGTGACGATTTTGTGTGACAACATTTATGATTCTGTGACTCAGACCAAAACGTGTTTCTTTTAGTGGTATGATGAAGTCACAGCCTCAGATCCGGCAGGACCAAGTCTGTAAAATGAATACTGTGGAAGTGGAATGAGTGTGAGGCATAGTCTCCAGGAGGTCACAGCTGGGCCATTGCGCGGTGAGCTTCCTGTAACATGTTATTTCCCTGGTGGGGGCAATAATCATAACACACTAATGAACAAAATAAACGTCAAGCGTGGAAAGATACCAGATCTTTGGATAAAGAGTGAAAGATGCTGTTCATTACCCAGCCATATCTAAATGGTCAGATAGGAGGTGTCGCACAGACAAAATGTTGGAGTTCACGTGTGGCTATAATCTTAATGTGGCAAAATAATAAATATTTTTTATTGAGTCTAGTGTTGCTTGATAATTTCTCTTTTTGGTTGATCTAGATTATCTTTGAAAAGTCCAAAATACTGAAGACCCCAAATAGCAAGCCTTTTTTGTAATCCTCAGGGCTCTCCTATCATTCACCCCACTTCTTCCAACCTAAATATCTTAATATTCCTAGAGAGTCCAGTTTGGGAGAGGGGGGAAGGTACCTGCTTCAAGTTCCAAAATAATTAGCAACTCTTCTATTTAATTCAGTTCCTTTAAAATCAAATTTATTAATACTAGAAGTTGACCTGGATTGTTCTAAACAAGGTTTGAGCAGTAGCAGCTGTGAACTAAGCGTCAGGATCTAGAACTCACCTAAAGCTGTACTGTCTGTGCATGTGTTTTCATTTGTTCCTTTTCCCTCTTGCTGTCAGTGTCTATGGTACCATGCAGAGATGCTAAGTCTCTTAGGGATCTTCCATTATTCTTTTGGCAGTTAGAGTTAGGAAATTGCTTCCAGCTGAGTGCTAGCTTATTCTACCAGTAGGGGGAAAAAAAAGAAGAAAAAGAAAAAAGCTTTTTCATCTTATTATTCTAAAAGTTGTCTCATCAATTTTGCCTCAGCAACTTGTCAGGGATGAAAAATTAATCAGAGAAAGTACTCTCTTGCTTTTGGTCTATTTATTACCTTAAAAACAACAGTAACAGGGATGCCTGGGTGGCTCAGTTGGTTAAACCTATGCTTTCGGCTCAGGTCATGATACCAGGCTCCTGGGATAGAGTCCCACATCGGGCTCCTTGCTCAGTGGGGAGCTTGCTTCTCTCTCTGCCTCTGCCTGCCTCTCTGCCTGCTTGTGTTCTCTCTTTCTCTCTCTGACAAATACATAAATAGATAAGATCTTTAAAAAAAAATAACTTAGTTATCTTAAACAAAAACAAAACCACAACAACAGCAACAAACTAGAGGATTTTGATGACAAACCCTATCAGTATAAAGTGGAAAGTAAGAACCCAGTGTTTTTTTATGTTGAGAGGAGTATGGAAGCTGAAGCCAATTAATAGTCTAATTTTTCTAGGCTTGAGATTGAATTTAGGTTGATTTTGAAAGTGAAAATGAAATTGATATTTCTTTGGGATCCATACAAAAAGGCTATTTGTGTCTTTCAAAGGATGCTTGGAAGAAGAATTTAAAGTCAGCCAATTTACAGTTTTTCTGTCGTTAGTGGTAATAACTATTTGTAATCTAAACATCTCTGAGTAATTTGTAGTACTCGACATTGTGTCCAGATGGGCCTTCTTATGATCCAGAGTCCTAAGAACTAAAAAGTTAAGTTATCTGCCCTCCACTCAGCCAACACACAGGAGTGGAACAGAGTAAGGGGAGCACACTTCTCCTTTAGGAAAATGAGAGACTCCTCATGGCCGCTATTCCATTGCAATCGTGAAAAACCTGTGGGCAGATTTAGTACTCAGCGTGGGCTCCCTTTCCCATGTTTTTCTACAGTCTTGGAGATTCTTCCTTTTTGAGAAGTCCTCTTTGGCCGCGTCAGAAGTGCTCATGGGGAATATATTTCCTTGGGGTTAAAGTAGATTTCCTAGTTTGCTTATCTGTGTTATCAGATATGTATCAGGTTACAGACTGAAGCTTGTTTTAAGTTTCCAGTGGTCACAAACTAGTGGTTTCTTCCGCAGTGTTCTCTCAAAAACATTACAATTTTATTTTTATTTTATTCTAATTATCTTCATGGAAACATACAGTTCTTTTCTAGATACATATATAGTAGATTTGCTTCTCCCCCTGTCCCTCTCCCCACTTCCTTGGTTTCATATCTTTGACACTCCTCACTTACCTCACTACCCCTCTCCTTAAATACAGGTGACTTAAACCTGTCACACTCTCAACAGAGACCTTTTCTTAAGCCATGTAGGATAATTAAAAGGATTTAACAGGTGTTATTTTAATAAGTCCTTTTTTTTCTCTTTTTTTTAGAGTGAGGGCAGAGGGAGAGGGAGAGATGAAGCAGGCTCCATGCCCAGCACAGAACCCAATGCAGGGTTTGATCCCAAGACCCTGAAATGATCACCTGAGCTGAACTCAAGATTCAGCTGCTTAACTGATGAGGCACTCAGGTGCCCCTTGATTCAGAGCTTTTTAACTTTGATTTTATCCTTGATACAAAATTGGATCTTAACTGACCTTTATACTTGAAAGCATTTCCAAATTTATTTTCTATAGCCTGAGGTCGAGAACTCGTTATCTATTCCAGTCCTACAAGTGTTGAATTTATCTTTTTTCATTTCTGCATCTAAACTGACCACATCCATTCTGGGCACTTTTCTTTCTTATAATACTTTGCCAGATGTTGCCACAAACAACCAACACAGTACCTGCTTTACAGCCTTTCCCCTAGGGATACAAGCATGTTAGGTATGTGATATGCCTTCCCAGTTGTCATAGGCAAGGATTTTACTGACTGTTTTGCCATTGCATATCTAGTAACAGCTGCCTCATTTCTTGTCCCTCTGGCTCCTAAGCCAATGGAACATATCTTATGTTTCTTACTCTGGCAAGACCCTGCTTCTAAGTACCAACTTTTCTATCAGGAAAAGCAAAATTAATCTATGGTCACAAGCAACACCAAGACCTTAGTGGCATAAAACAACAAAGTTTTCTTTCTCATGCTACATGTCATCATGGATTAGCTGTAGGCTGCACACACTCTCAATGGGGGAGGGGGACCTGCTGAGCAACTACCATCCAAAATGTTGCTAGTTATCACCACGAAGGCAATGAAAGCCCCCGAGAGTTTTCTACTGACAATTAAACATCCCCAGCATTTTACAGTTTTGTTGGAAACCTATTAGTCAGAACTAATCACATGGCCACACCCAAATGCAAAGGATCCAGGATGTTCAATTCTACTATGAACTTGGAAGACGAAGAACAGGAAATATTTGGTAAACAACCATACCTATCACATGCATTGTTACGCTGTTCTGCACTAATTTTGTTTACAACTTTGTTTCCTTTATTGTGTATACATATATGTACAGTTTTACTGGTATACACTTCATGTACCATAAAATTCACCATTTAAAGTGTACAGTTCAGTGCTTTTTAGTAGATTCACAGAGTTGTGTGACCATCATTGTTACCCAAAACTGGGTTCACCTCTTGGTGGGTGTTGAGCCCAGGAATAACAAGCCAAAGATTAGGAAAAGAAAGGGTTTCACTTGTAACAAGTGAAGGAAAATTCTGGAGACATATTTCAAAGCAGTGTCTCCTCAAAAAACCCAACTGTGAAGGTTTTAAGCTAAGAGTGCACACATAATCATGAAGGGGTGTGCACAGTGGGCAATTCAGAATGGGATTGGGGCTGAAGGCATCTTAGGGTGACAGAGCCCAAAATTTAGTTGACAGACATCACAAGGGCTGACAAGGATCAGGATCAGTTCTCTGGCTCCAAATTGTCTGGTATCTGAGTGTCAGAGGGGTTTAGATCCTGCAAAGACAACTCAAGAAACGTGCTGTCAAGTTCATCTTTATTGTTGAATCAGCATGGGCAGTTTTACTACTGATTTACTGTCCCTGATATGATTAGGTTGTCTCCTGGCCTGATAGTGGCCATTTTCTTCTTACATTCTTTTATTCCCTTAAGATAATTAACTACCAAGGTCTATTCTGCAATTTCAATGTATCCCAGGAAGTTCTGTAAGAAATGTGCTTCGGGCAAGTAGTGCCAGTCAGGCATAGATCACAAGATGGCCAGGGGCCTACACTGACGTTCCTTATGTCAGGAAAGAAAGCTATGTCTTATCTTTCTTTTCCCAGGGATCCTTCACTCTCTCTGCTCACATCATCACATCTAAGTGTAAAATATTTTTACCACCCCCCAGAAGAAACCTCATACCCATCGGGAGTCACACTCAATCCCCAATTTCCCACCCCAGCCTCTGGCATCCAGTAATTTGCTTCCTGTCTGTATGGATATGCCTATGCCGGACCTTTCACATCAAGGTAATCATACACTATGTGGTTTTTGACTGGCTTTTTTTCACTTAGCATAATGGTTTCAAGGTTCATCCATGCTGTACCATGTATTAGCTCTCATTTTGTTTTAAATATTTATTTATTTATTTGAGAGAGGGAGAGTGTATGTGCAGGAGAGCAAAGGGAGGGACAGAGAGAGAGGGAGAGAATCTCAAGCAGACTCCCTGCTGAATGAGGAGCCGGAGAGTGTGAGGCTCCATCCCAGGACCCGGAGATCACGACCTGAGCCAAAATCAAGAGTCAGTTGATTAACAGACTGAACCACCTAGGTGCCCCTCAGCACTCATTTTTTAATTGCCCAACAATAATCCATTGCAAAGATGATAGATACCGCATTTTGTTTATTCATTCATTGATTGATGGTCCTTTAGGTTCTTTCCAGTTTTGGGCCATTATGAATTATACAGCAATAAGCATTCATGTACAAATTTTTTTGTGGACATATGTTTTGATTTCTCTTATATATATACCTAGAAGTGAAATTGCTGAGTCATATGGTAACTCTATGTTTAGCATTTTGAGGAACTGCTGAACTGTTTTCCAAAGTGGCTGTACCACTTTATGTTCCTACCAGCAATGTTTGGAGGTTCCATTTCTCTACATCCTTGCCAATACTTGTTATTATGTTTTTTATTTTAGTCATGCTACTGAGTGTGAAGTGGTATCTCATTGGGGTTTTTATTTGCATTTCCCAAATGACTGATGTTGAACATCTATTCATGTGTTTATTGGTCATTTGTGTATCTTCTTAGAGTAAATATCTATTGAAATCCTTTACTCCTTTTTAAAAACTGGGTTCTTAGCCAAACTGTGGAAGGAGCCCAGATGTCCATCGATAGATGAATGGATAAAGAAGATGTGAGATATATATATATATATATATATATATATATATATATATATATGAATATTACTCAGCCATCAGAAAGGATGAATATTTACTATTTACATTGATGTATGGAATTGGAGGATATTACACTGAGTGAAATAAGTCAATAAGAGAAAGACAATTATCATATGGTTTTACTCATATGTGGAACATAAGAAACAGCACAGAGAATTATAGAGTGAAGGAGGGAAAACTGAATGGGACATTATCAAAGAGGGAGGAAAACCATGATAGACTCTTAAATATAGGAAACAAACTGAGGGTTCCTGGAGGGGAGGTGAGTGGGGGGATGGGTAGGTAATTGGATGATGGGCATTAAGGAGGGCATGTGATGTGATGAGTATTGGGTGTTATATGCAACTCATGAATTATGGAACTCTACATCTGAAACTAATGATATACTATATGTTGGCTAATTGAATTTAAATTCAAAAATGGGTTCTTACATTTTTATTGTTGAGCTTTAATATTTTTTTATATACTCTAGACAGAAGTTCCTTGCCAGAAATATGATTTACAAATATTTGTTCCCATTCTGTGGGTTGTCTTTTCACTTTGTTGGGGTGCCCTTTGATACACAAAAGCTTAAACTGTGATGAAGTTCAAGTTGTCTATTTTTTTCTTTTGCCACTTGTGTTTTGGTGTCACACCTAAGAAACCATTACCTAACCCTTGGTCACAAAGACATACTTCTGTGTTTCATCCTAGGAATTTGATAGCTTTTGCCCATGCATTGAGATCTGTGATCCATGTTGAGTTAATTTTTATTACAGTGTGCGGTAGGAATCTAAATTCATTCTTTTGCATGTGAGTATCTTGTTGTCCCAGTGCCATTTCTTGAAAAGGCTATACTTGCCACATTGAATTATGTTCACATGCATGTTGAAATCAACTAACCGTAAATGTGTTGGTACTTTTGGGAACTCTCAATTTTATTCTTTTGACATCTGTATCCTTATGCCAGTATTTTTTGTTGTTTTAGAGGAAGAATGAACTTACCATGTTCCCCACATCACCATTCCAGAAGGCAGTCTGTTCCCTTTTATAAACCATGTGCTCCATGCACCAAAATCTGTTTGATTTGGACCAGGAGTCCTTCAAGGTACTTGACCTTGGTGGAGTGTCTCGCCCTCTGTAGAAATTCAACACCCTTTAATGAGTGAAAGAATTTCAAGTGAATGAGTGCACAGATAATATGTGTTTTTAAAACTCTCATCATCTTATAATTAAACTTATAACACTTACTATAGCAATGGTAATAATTATTTTTCAGAGAATGTGTATTAGAAACAAAAGGAACTGCGTAAAACATGCTTATAGTATTATCACCTTTGATATCTACCTCATGTTTTATAAAATACTTTCATATATTTTAATTTAATTTTCCAGCCTTTAGGAGAGAGTATCAAGTATCATGGGCTAAGTATTATTATTGTATATATATTACAGAAATGAAAGTTAAAGCTTCAAGCAGTTCAAGTTCAAGAACTTGACCAAGATCACCCAGTGGAAGTTAACAAAGGAGAGAGGCTTTGCTAAGACTCTGTGTTGTCATATTCACATTAGATTCTTTCTACTGTCCTTAGATGGTTGTCCTATGGGTAGAACCCCACCCCTGCTCTGGGTAAAGAGATACATATTATTTTGGGTACCTTGAAGGGGCTCCTGGTCTGTAGCTGGCACAGAGCACAGAGTATGTACTAATCATAAAATTGTACTAAAGATAAACATAAATATGTAATGAAGAAAAGCAGCTGAACTGTAATAAATAAGAAAAAAGTTAATGGAAAGTAATAGAATGCCATAGTCCTTTATCTAAAATTTTTGGAGCAGATGTGTTTCAAATACTGGAAATCTTTAGAAAGACACTATGGTGTATATATCCCATGTCATAGTCCACCATCAGCTGGTTCCAGAGCCATGTCCTATAATCAAACACTTTACTATTTCAGCAGTAAAGCATATGAACATTCCTGCTAAATGGGCTAAATAAAAATTATAAAAAACATACAACCGTTTGGGTTAAGTTTTACTGTCAAAATATTGCGAATAGGGGTGCCTGGGTGGCTCAGTCATTGAGCATCTGCCTTTGACTCAGGTCATGATCCCAAGGTCCTGGGATGGAGCCCTGCTTCAGGCTCCCTGCTGGGCAGAGAACCTGCTTCTCTCTCCACGCCCCACCCCTGCCTGTGTTCCCTCTCTCACTATCTCTCTCTCTCAAGTAAATAAATAAAATCTTTAAAAAAAAATAGTGAATAAAAAGAACAAACAATTACAATCTATCTTATGGATCCCAGAGATTTTGGATTTGAGAATTCTTGACATGGGATCATAAACTGCTGAAGACAAAATACATGCACAGCTTGGTTGATGAGGATTGTACTAATGGCATAGTAATGATATAAAAATTACACGCTAGCAAGTGATCATTATGTTTGCTCTTCCTTACTGTGCGTTTCCAACTTCCTCTTAGGTGTCTCCTGTCTTTTATCTTAACATTCAGAGAAGCCCAACATGGTTGGAGTAATTAGTCTTATAGATAAATGGAGGATCAGAGAAATTAAGTTATTTGCTCACGGTCAGGTGGTCAGAAAGATTCAAACACACATTTTTTTCAAAACATAAAATGTCTATGGTCTCTCTACAACACAGTAATTATAAGTTAGTATAAGAAGGCATGTTCCTATATCAGCTGAGAAACAGAACCTGAAAAATAGGTCTTTATCTGATGCTGGCTGTCAGACTACATATTTTGCTGCCTTGTTAAAAATCATTTAAACTATTGGGTCGCCCGGGTGGCTCAGTCGGTTAAGCATCTGCCTTCAGCTCAGGTCTTGGCATCAAATCCCACAAGGGGCTCCCTGCTCAGCAGGGAGCCTGCTTCTCCCTCTGCCTGCTCCTCCCTCTGCTTACACGCTCTCTCTCTGACAAATAAATAAAATCTTTTTAAAAATCTTTTGAACTACTAACAATATTGCTTTATAGTAAATAGATGCATCTCAACCATATAAAGAAATTGAACACTATGTGTCTCTGACAGAAATCGGCAAATGAAAGACATTCAAGCCATCCCATCTCCCAGAGTGGAATTTAAGCATCTTGAAAAAATGGAGTAATTCTATACACTTATGGAAGTTCAGAAAATGATACTCAAATTGCTTGCCAGAAAAACTGTGATAACTCATCCATTGGTGATTTTCATGATTTGATTTTAAAGTAGTTAGTCCTATATGAATATAAAAATAAGATTATTTAACACAAACATCTGTAGTTTAACTATTAAGAGTAACTATGACTCTGATCTTGTCCATTTCCTAGCTCTCTGGAAGATTAACTGCATGCCTTACATGTTGGCGCTTAATTTTAGTATCTGTAATCTTTAATTCATATCAATATGAATAACTTGTTTTCCCAAGTAGATTGCAATCTTTCAGAAGGCAGGAAATCCATGGTGTGCTTCCTTTGCATTCTAGTGACCCTACCTCAGTGCTCGGCACGTGGTCTGCATTAACATTATAAAATTAACTTGATCCAGTCATTTTGGTAAAGGTGGTCATTACATTACAGTTTCTTTTTACCAACATGTTCTCTAAGGACTCAGATTTTGAAACCAAATCTCGACATCCCACCAATTTCTTAGCCTGGCATAAATATATAAAAAAAGATTCTGGCTGCTTAGTGTTACTTTAAAGCTGAGCTTGATCATCTTGAGGGAAATTTATAAAGCTTTCTTCTTCTAGCCTTTCTATAAAGCACAATAATAGTCATGATTTACTTTGAGGGTCTAATGCTCGGTGAAGACTTTCTTTTCAGGATGCTTCATCTTGAAATAATAATAAGGAAACCTTCAACACTTATCTGTGACCAAAGTATTTTTAAAAATGCAGTGCCATTGCAGAGAACAGAATTGATGACAATGCTAAAACAAATCTTGCGAATATAGACAGCATTTGACTCTAATCTCTTATAGATGGAAAGGTGAATCTGATTTATCTTTGCCTTGGAAGGTTGTTCTAAGCTGACAGGTAAGGCTTGCTGGAGACTCAGTAACATAAAGAGAGAAACAAGTGGTGATTTAGGCTTCCTAAGCAACTGAATTATTTAGATGTTTTCCAATACAAAATTCTCTCTACATATCTCTTTCTGAATCCCTTGTCAGTAATATCTTCCTTCTAAAACTTTAAAGGATTTTTTGAAAATAGCTGAATGATTCCATCTAAGGGTTACACACCTATGCAGCTGGAAGGAGGGACTCTCCTCGAGATCGGACCCTTGATTGGTGTAAACTGGTGGCATCCGGAATTTCTTGACTCTCCCCTGTGTTCCAGTTCTGTCACCCAAGTTTGATGACTGTATCTCATTTAATCCTGACCATAGCCCTCCTGTGTCATTGACCTCTTTTGTAGATGATGTAACAAAGGTCCATTGCTGTTCATCAACAGGCCCCAAACTTTTAAAAGCCATATTTTCAGGAGAAGAGGAAACCAAAGAGAAATTTTTAATTCTTATATGACATCTATAAACCAAGTGCTAAGAATTTTGATGTTCTACTTTGCAGGAATAAAGATAATCTGCTTAAGAGATCTAAAATCAATCTTAACATTATTATATAGAACTTCCAAGTTTAATAGAAACTTGATCATCTTTTATAGTATTTTGTTCACGTTAGTGTGGAAAGTGTTTTTGTTTTCATAAATGCTTTTCCACAGATTTTAATAACTTCCATATTATGGATTTTAATACAGTGCCTGGAGCAGAGATAGCCCTTAATGTGTGTTGAATGAACATAGAATCTGAAAAGTCATGTCCCCTCTTTATCCCAGGCCCTATCAACCTATTCCTTTTCCCAGAAGTAACCGTTGTAAATAGTTTTGTGGTGACTGCCTTCCAGTGAGAGCCTAGTGCCCTCCCAGGTGCGCTGACAGTGGAACATAAAACCAGAAATGCTGGGGGAGCCAGGCCCTCTGTGATCACAGGTAGCATTCTGCGTGCTTGCCTGTTTGCTTCTTAATTCTCTTTCCCCTTTTCTCTGGCAGCTCCCAGTAGCCATGGACTGAGCACTGAAAGCATTCTTTTATTTGGAAGATTTGTCACTTAGCTTAAATCAACTATCTTTAGGCCATCCAAGTGTTAAGTATTTCACATGTGAAGATCTACTGTCTTGACCTTATAGACTATGGAAATTGTTTTTCTTATCATAACTGCCCAGTGGTTCTGCCCTTTATTTATTGTTCCTGCTTTTTTGTCTCTTGCTTTTTCCAAAAACCTTTAAGTTTTAAGGTGGAAATATAGACCCACAAGAAGAACCTTCTCTGGGTCAGGTGCAATAGGAAAGAGATATAAAATGTCAGGTGTTGTGTAACCGGAGCTCACCCCCTGTTGAGTGCAGCTGGCAGGTGATGTGTCTCATGATGGTAGGCTGCATCTAAATATGGTGGTTGAAATACACAAATGGGGGTTAATTCTTTTTTTTTTTTTTAGATTCAATATTGTTTGTGTTCTATCTCTCTCTCTCTCAAGAATGCATGAGTGTAGATATAATTTGTTTCTGTCCTATTACTCTCCCATTATATATGCAAATGCCAATGCTTGATTATTGCTTATATCCTGTTTTCTGAAGTCAATTAGCAGCTGCTCCAGGTATCTCACAGAAAGGTCCCCAGAGACTTTTTGTTCTTCTCCAAGAAATCTTGTTCAAATGTCCATTTTTGATATCTCCTATTATTAACAGCATTACCAGGAGGGTTCTTGCCTTTTCTATGTTTATACTCTCAAAGAGACCAAACCCGAGTGCCAGCAGTTATAAAGTAAATGCAGATAGCAGCCCCCATCATGAGTCACACGGATTAAATAAGCGATCTGCTAACGTGTAAGCGAAGACTTAAATGCACAATGTAGGGTAATAAGTCACCTGTTTAGACTCTAACTGGAGATACTTCAGAAGCTGGAACCATCCTTTACATAGTTTCCAGAGAAATCAATTAAAAAAGACAAAGCACCAAGAATAATTCTAAACTTCTTAACATGGTGAACACATCCATGTTTGGTCAGTTCCATCTGTCCCTTCAGCCTCGTTGCTGTGACATGCTCTGTTGTCTCATGCTTCTCTCCCAGCTTGTCTCCCATGCTCTGCTGTATCTCAGTGCTTGGCACACATAGTAGGCACTCAGTCAATATTTATTGAATGAACGGAATCAATTTATGTTCCTTCCCTTTGTTCCTTGCCTCAACCTGGTATTTCTTTCTCCAGTGTCTTCATCTGCTTGACACTGATGACTTTCTCCCTACCTGGAGAGTCTGAGGGTCAGTGCCCCTCCCTAACACTCCTATAATTTTTTTTTTTAACCAGGTTTGCACTTATCACATCATCCTGTAACTGTTTATTCACATGTTTATTTACTTCACCAGGTTGTGAGCATCTTAAGGCCAAAGATAGGATTTCATAGTGATTGGATATCCAGAGCCTAGTTTAATGCCTGGACATTGTTGAATGAATGAATTTATCAACACACAATAAAATGTAACTGTGGAAGAAACCAGAATATTCTTCTTGGTAGTTAGTAAACCCATTCTCTTTTCAGTAGATATATATATTTTTAGGGAAATTTAATGGCCATAAAAGATTTCCAGATAGATATGAATCAAACTCAAGGGAGCTGGATAGCCTTTATGGACATTTTCATTAAATATGGTGAGTCACCCTTCCCTTTCTATAATAAAATATCGAGCCTGTCAAGCAGAACTAAATACCCACATCAGTCAGCACAGCACACATCTCCCCCTAGAGAGTGCTAGACAGTTACTGCTAGATTCTTAACTTTCCAAAACTCCTTTGCCCAATAGGAGTGGGCATTTGTTACTGGTAACTGCCTCAAGAGCCTATATTTTGGGAACTTCCCCCATTATAAGCTTACCTACTAAAGAATATGGGGGTGGGGAAGCCATATAAAAGCTGCAAACCTAGTGTTCTCTTACAGCTTGGAACAGGCATATCACCTAGGTTCCATGAATCAGACTATGCCCAGCTAGACTTGGATTTGGAAGTAAGCAGTATGAAAAGACATTCCTACACGGGGTAACATATCTGACTAGCATGGTGGTGAAAGTGACTGTTCATCCAGCATTCAGTCCCAAGTGTTGTCTGTGCATAGTAAGGGGGCTATGGTATGCTGGTTCCTGCAAATATGGTTGGTATCTGTCCTTTCAGCCCACCTGGGATTTCTATGAAAGACTTAATACCATTTAATAAAGTTATGTTCTGCATCAACTAGTGAGGATAGATTTTATTGTTTGCAACTAACATTTTTTTATTGTTATGTTAGTCACCATACAGTACATTATTTGTTTTTGATGTAGTGTTCCATGGTTCATTGTTTATTTATAACACCCAGTGCTCCATGCAATACTTGCCCTCCTTAATACCCATCACTGTGCTAACCCATCTCCCCACCCTGCTCCCTTCTAAAACCCTCAGTTTATTTCTCAGAGTCCATAGTCTCTCATGGTTCATCTCCTCCTCGCATTTCCACCCCCCTTCATTTTTCCCTTCCTTCTCCTAATGTCTTCCATGCTATTCCTTATGTTCCTCATATAGGTGAAACCATATGATAATTGACTTTCTCTGCTTGACTTATTTCACTCAGCATAATCTCCTCCAGTTCCATCCATGTTGATGCAAAAGTTGGGCATTCATCCTTTCTAATGGCTGGGTAATATTCCATTGTATTTATAGACCACATCTTCTTTATTCATTTGTCTTTTAAAGGGTATCTCAGCTGTTTGCACAGTTTGGCTCTTGTGTTCATTGCTCTTAGGAACACTGGGGTGCATATGGCCCTTCTTGGAGTAAATACCCAGTAGTGCAATTGCTGGGTCATAAGGTAGCTCTACTAACATTTCTATCTAACACTCCCATAATATTTCTGTGATTCCAATAACCATTTCCTGAGAAATGGTGGTTTCTGATTGTTTCCATGCTGGCTTCTATCCTTGGTATTTAGATCTTTTAAGTGATGTAGAGGTTATTCCTTTTATGACTTTGCCCGTTTCTCATAATTTCTTTTGTTTCTTTCATTTACTATTCATTAAAACAAACAAACAAACAAACAAACAAACATTTAACCAGAATAGGGTAGTAGAAGGAATGTGGGCTATGAAGACACAAAGGACTGAGTCTTGGCTCTGCCATTTATTCATCCTGTGATGTTGAACATTTTCTTAACCTTCCTGAGACTTCTTCAGAAAATGCAGAAAGAGTAACTACCCTGCTGATTGTTGTTCAAATGAAATGAGACAATATAGAGACAACTCCTGGTACACTGGTAAGAGTGCTTTGTTACTCTCCCTTGGTTGACTCTGAAAAACACCTCGGAAGACAAAAGCTTGTTTCTTTATTAGGCCAAGTTACCTGCTCAAGAATTTGTAATAACTTCCCTACTGAATCTGTTGCCTACAGAATTAGCTCTCAGCTTTTTACCCAAAATTCGAATTCTTCTTTTTCCTGATTTTATCTTGTTTTTCCAGCCTGATTTGTCATAATCTGTTCTCAAGAGCTCCCTAATTAGCCCAGTGTCTTCATCCTCTCCTCCACTCTGGGAACTCTCCCCCATGTTACCCTGTTCAGGATGACCCCCTTTCTGGGGCTTGTTCTTTCCTTCCTCTCTGCCAAGCCCAATCCAACCCTTCTGTTATTGCCCAACTAAAGTCCTTCCTGGACAAAATAGTCTGTTTTCTCCCCATATTCCTCAGTTTCAACACTGACTACTTATGTTGAGTGTTTTAGTTGTTAAAAAATAATGTTTTGGTTTTTTTTTAGATTTTTATTTATTTAATAGATAGAGAGAGATCACAAGTAGGCAGAGAGGCAGGCAGAGAGAGAGGGGGAAGCAGGCTCCCTGCCGAGAAGAGAGCCCAACGTGGGGCTCGATCCCAGGATCCTGGGATCATGACCCGAGCTGCAGGCAGCGGCTTAACCCACCGAGCCACCCAGGTGCCCCCAAAATAATGTATTTATAAGGGACCATTTGCAGAATCCTTTCTATTACCACTTAAGCGAGATTAGGGCTTTGCATGGACTATTTCATAAAATCTTTACAACAAACTCATGAAGTCATCACTAGTAGTTTACAGATGAGGAAACTGAGGCATGGAGAGGTTAGCATTTGAATCAATTTAATTTAGCCTGAGGTCACACAGGTAGTGAATGGCAAAGCCAGGATTCCAACCCAGGCAAGCTTACAGCAGAGCCCAACTTGTTAATTGTGTTACAATCTTGAGGGAAGGCGCACGTTCATAGATTTCTTCATATTATTTCCCTTTGTGCCTGGGATAGCAATGATTAAAAGAAACAGATACCAGTTTATTATCTGGAGCATAGCAAATATAGGATAGAGTGCAATGAAATAGAATCAGAGGTCTGACCAAGCAGGGCCTGGTAGGCCATGATCTTAGTGGCACCACCACTGCCATCCCCACTGCCTTGGGCAAGTGTGGAGCAGCAAGGACAACGAAGCAGCAGAAACAACACACAGGACACACTGTATTGAGTAGAGCATCAGTGAGAACAACTTGCGCAGGGAGGATGATGTCATTGCTACTCTGAATGGAAAGCTACTCTCCTCTGTCCTGGCTTCAAGGCAGACCTCTATGAGGATTTTTCATTTATGGGGTCTGGGGGGCTCAGTGGAAACTCCCCATGATTTAGAGACTGAGGCCCTAAGTTTCAGTTCCAGCTCTTCCACTCATTAGCTGTAAGACTTGGGCAAGACCTAGTTTCTGCATCTGTAAGGTAATATTATGAACGTCATTGTCACACTTTTGAAAGTCAAATGAGAACATGCTTTAAATTATTTTTTTAAGTGAAGGTATGATTATTATAAAGACAAACATTATTTTCATGTTTGTATCTTTTTGTGATATCCTGTCCCCAGTTGGATAGTAAGGGGAATCATTGTCTTTTTGCCTTACGAAAGCAGAACATCGATGTCAAGAGTCACCACCAGCCATAAGTGGAGATGTTTCACAAATGAGACAGATTAGAATATATGGAAAAGGTAACAACCTTAAAAGGGAATTTTGGATTAAAAACTGAAATACAGACTTTACTTGTAGTGCTAGGTAACAGACAGACATAACTTAGAATTCTGTGGGTGATTCAGACCTAAAGAGATCTTCTTTTGCTTTGGTGATTTTTAGTTTCCAAATGGTAATTATAAACTCGGACAGACCGAGTTATTAATTATTTCATACTTTTATTAGAGGGTGTTGACATTTTGGGTATTATGGTTATTTTCTTCAAGGCTATTTTCTTAAGAAATCTTTTCCACTGAGGTAATCTAGGCCAATAGGAAAATTGATTTAATGGAGTAAGTTTGCTTTATAACTAAAAATTTCAAAGTTGAAGAAGAAATCATATACCCACGTTATCATTCTTATTTCACTTTTGGCGTGGAAATGTACAACTGTCCCTAGGAAACTGAGATAAAATGGGGTTACTTTTACATTTCAATTTAAAATAAAAATCCAGGGACGCCTGGGTGGCTCAGTTGGTTGGACGACTGCCTTTGGCTCGGGTCATGGTCCCGGAGACCCGGGATCGAGTCCCGCATCAGGCTCCCAGCTACACGGGGAGTCTGCTTCTCCCTCTGACCTTCTCCTCGCTCATGCTCTTTCACTGCCTCTCTCTCAAATAAATAAATAAAATCTTTTAAAAAAATAAATAAATAAATAAATAAATAAATAATAAAATAAAATAAAAATCCAAATTTGTTAGCCAGCCATGTAATTTGCATCAACCTTTCCCTCGTGATGATCAACTGTGTAGTGAAGTCATTATTAAGCATCACTACTATTAACTAGCTTCAGGTGGTATAATTCACATATCCAACTCATTCAAGGAACTGGCTGCAAATGATGGTCCCTGAGGGGAACAGTTCCAGGGTGGCTTATTCCTTTTTAATAATATTAGCTTCTGTTTCTATGGAAACTGCACATCCTGTTTTGCTGTTTGCATAAGATGTTTTTACTTATTAAAATATATTCAAATAGTTAAAATTGATAGCACTCTAATCTGAGTATAATATCACATAGACATTTTCACAGATGAGTTAAGAAATCAAATTTTATTATAGAAAACTATGGTGATATAAAGTGCCAATTAAGTAGGATTATGTTTTTTGAATTCCTGTATGTTTCTAAAATACTAACACTGGAACTCAAAGGGGGAAACGATTACTTAAAAATCACATGAATCCAGTACACCAATAGAAAAATGGGCAAAGGATGAAAACCCATGTATGAGTGTGTCTAATAAACATAAAATATATAGCTATATACTTATAAGTAATAGATACAGTATACATAAATATGTATGTAAACATGTATATGTGGCTAATGAATATAAAATATATTCAGCCACACCAGTAATCAAGATATGCAATTTAAAATAATAATAAAATACCAGTATTTACCTCTTTAATTAACCAAGATGAAAAAGAATAAGAAAACCTAGGATGGAAGAGTTATGAAAAAACTGATGCATGATGGGAATATTGATGAGAATTTTGACAGGAATGAAATTGGTGCCTATTTCTGAAGGACACACTGACATTGACAATATGTGTCAGAAACAGTATATGCAAATCACTTGACTCAGACATTTCACTTCTAGGAACTTTACCTAAAGATTTATGGAGCAGGGACGCCTGGGTGGCTCAGCTGGTTAAGCAGCTGCTTTCGGCTCAGGTCATGATCCCAGCGTCCAGGGATCGAGTCCCACATCCGGGCTCCTTGCTCGGCAGGGAGCCTGCTTCTCCTTCTGTCTCTGCCTGCCACTCTGTCTGCCAGTGCTCACTCTCTTGCTCTCTCTCTCTCTCTGACAAATAAATAAATAAAATCTTAAAAAAAATTTATGGAGCAATAATACAGCACGGATTTTTATTGTACTATTGGTTGTGCTAGAAAATAATGAAAACAAAATATGGAAGTAAGCAATATGTTTGTCACTAAGGAATTGTTTCAATTGATCGTGCTCTACAAGAGTTATACTCTACCTGCTTTTGCTCATTAATGTTTCCTTAATCCCTAGCAGAGGCTTGGATGCTCAGTATAGTTGTTGAATACATTAAAATGATTTTATAGAACTACAGTTATTTACCCGACAGATGTCCATGATAGGTTAAGTTTTTAAAAAAGTGACTAAATTGAATACAAAAATGTGAAATTAAAAAAAAATTATCACTGTATCTGTACATATGTGGATAAACTCCATAATAATATATATCCTAATAACTGAATCAAAAAGTGATTTACAAGTAGTAGACCGTGAATGTGAAGCAATTATAGGAATATCTTAGCTAATGTATTTTGCTCATGTTTTTCTTTTATGTATATATGAAGAATTACATACCATAAAAATGGATGCCTAAAAACCTCTAAAATCATTCTTCTGATAAGTATAAGATTAAAATCCTACATAAGAAAATGTTATATTGTAGTTCAATGATGGTTGTGTTTTGTGTTTTCCTTGGAGGCACATAAAAAATGATGTATCTAACAATTGATATTGCTGTGGGTTTCATGAAATATGGTACCTCTAAATTGAACTATTGCAGCAACATTTTTACTAGTGTCCTTATCTCCGTCCAATTATCTCACCTATTCACAGCATCTTTACCCTCTAAAACAACAATCTAACAATAGTATTTGCCTTTTCAGAAAATGGTCGTGCTTTTCCTCAGAGTACAAGTTAAGTCTGTAACATACTGATGGTTTACATCCCCTCCAAATATAAATGTTGAAGCCTTAACCCCTAAAGTGATGGTATTTGGTGTTGGAGACTTTGGGAAGAAGATTTAGATGAGTTCATGAGGGTAGGGTCCCACGATGAGACTAGTGTCCTTATTAAGAAGAGGAAGAGACACTAAAGTACCTGCTTTTCCTTCCCTTCCTCCGTTTCTTTCTTTCTCTGAACCATATAAGGACACAGCAAGGAGATGACCATCTGTAAGCCAAGAATAGGGGTCTCCACTGGGAAACTAAATGGCTGGCACCTTGATCTTGGACTTCTCAGTCTCCAGACTGTGAGAAATAAGTTCCTGTTGTTTAAGCCACTCAGTTCATGGTATTTTGTCATGGCAGCCTGAGCGAAGACAAGATCTGAACTTTATGGTGGAGACTTTATGAGTTTCTCAGCCACTAACCAAATACCCAGCACGTCCACCATTCTATACCCTATTTTCTCAACATCCTCTGTCCTTTCCACCTCGGTCTCTCTGTCAGTTGTATTTCATTTTTGGTTTTGAACATATCTGTGTCTAAATCATATCTTACTTGGCTTTCTTTTCTTTACCTTTTCACCTGCTCAGATGCCATGCACAACACCAAACAAGTATGTAATAAATGTTGGGTGAGTAGTGTTGAACTTAAAGATTTTATTTTTTTTTTATTGAGAGAGAGAGAGTGCGCACATGCAGGGAGAGGGACGGGGGGGGGGAGAGAAAGAATCTCAAGTGGATTCAATGCTGAGCATGAGGCCCATTGGGGAGCTTGATTTCATAACTATGAGATCACGACCCAAGCCAGAATTAAGAATTGGACACTTAACCAACTGCATCGCCCAGGTGCTCTGGTGTCGGACTTACTAAATATAAACTTTTCTATCAGAATTCAAAACCTAACATTGAAATATATTTAAGTATATTTTAAAATATAGTCTTCTCCACAAAGCTAATATAGTTTGAAGCTTCAAATGCCTTTATTTTAGCATGAGGATTTCTGCACTTGGTTGCCTGGTGGTCACTAACAACATTACCATGATAGTAATCATATCACTTACCATGTGCCAGGCACTGAGCTGAACATCTCACAGACATCATGGCATTTAATCCAATGAAAATTTTATGGTACAGATACTATTATTACTTCCATTTTGCTGATGAGGAAACAGGCCTTGAGAGGTCAAGTCATTTACTCAAGACCGCCTAGAGAGAAACAGTAGAGCCAAGGTTTTAACCCAAGTTGTCTGCATTTAATCTGCACTTTCAACCAAATAGATTGCCTCTTAATATATGTTCTTTACCTGACATTTTACTTAGTCTTTGTGAAAGATAAAAGTGAAAAACAAGGGGCTACCATTTGGAGCTACAGGTTAGGCCAGCATAGTTTTTGCACAGATCATGCTGAAACTTCCTGGAGAAAAATTAAGACCTAAGTCTTAAAGTTGGATGACAGTACTTTTAAAGATACGGAGATTGAAAACAGTCCATGTACCATTAAACTAAATCAGATGAAATTTGAGCAAGTGAAAGACACACGCCCCAATAGAGAGGAAGACAGAGGCTGTTTATGTCAAGGCGCATGCGCATGTGCAGTAAAGCAGGAAGATGCTCAGGGCTTTGCAAATGCATGTCCTCCACACAGTTACTTCCATGGGGGGGCCTCTGCCCCAGTCCTCAGCCTTACCCTATACCTTGATGGCCACTGGGCTCCTGCTCCTCATGGGAGCTGTAGCCGGACTTTTATTAGTGGTCTTGAAAATTGTTGCTTAAGAGGTTATAGTTCTACTATTTCCCTCAAAAGCCTCTTCACTATATTTCCTGATTCTCTGTCATTTATCATTTCCCTTCTTCGAGATATAAATCCATTGGTCAGAGAGAACTTGATTCGTGATTTGTTGTACCCCAGGGGTTAACTCTGCTGTGAAATTATTGTCTTGGCTTTAAGAGTGCAGGTGTGGAAATAAATGTATGTATTTCAAGGTCAGATATTTAATATAGGCTGTCAGACTATTTCTATATAGCTCTCTAAATTTTAGTTGTACATCTATTGGGAGTTTTCAGTGGCCCCCAGTCAATGACAATGAGAGACACATCTTTAGTTAAACAAAGTAGGGATCATTGACCCATTGCAGTGAGGGCAAACACTCACCATAAGGAGCTATGGAGCCGCTGGGTATGAGGGTGTTTGATTATCTTTAAAAATCTTACCTACCTAACAGGAGGCATGAAGCCAGGCTCAAGCTGTCCTAAGTACTCTTACCAGCCTGGAAAAGAAAAGTTTCATGATTTTTGTGACAGTTTTTGGACAATGTTCTTGTTTTTGTCAATGTTCAGACATTATTTGGAAATGGTCTTCATTGGGTCATGATCCATCAAAGTCACAAACTGTCATCGATGGGTATAGGCATTGTGGGAATGTTTACATTCAACAGGAGAACTTCACAGCCCAGCCTCGAGGGCCAGGCCAGGGTATAGCTGGTGGTGCCAGGTTGGCGTCTGGCTCTCAGTCTCTTTCTCTTTCTCAGAGTCAATAACTGGATCTCAGAATCACTGAGGTCAGAGACTCTGTTTTCTGACTCCCATGACCCTGACCTCCCGTGACCTTGAGTGCCTTGCTCAGTAAATGTACTCAGTGAGTGCTGGTTGGAGGTAGATTTCTCCTTTCTTTCTAGCCAGCTTCAACCTCTAGGGTCACTTTTGGCTGAATAATCAGAAAAATCTTTGAAAATCCCCATAAATCTAATTTTAAATCTGCTCAGAAAATCATAAACCATTAGTAAAATATGTTCTGCTGGTTCCAAATATACTACTTTTCAGCTTAGTTGTCTCAATTAGCATAATTTACCAACACTAAAAATAATTTCTAGAACAAAAGCCTCTGAAAATAGAAATAAAGAGAGCTTTTGTCCTCCTTGTTTTAGAAATAATTTTCCCAAGATTTCACTATAAATTCATTAAAAGACCATGATGAACGGCTGGTACTGATTTAAATTCCCAGCCGTTTTCTTATTATTGACCATTAAACATTTGGAATTCCTACCATGAAATACAGTGATGACGAGGTATATATTTCCCCTTGTGTTCAGCCACAACCTTTTGTATTAGCATTTGATGTAACAAAAATACAATCTCCAAAGTAACCTTGGTAGAAATAATGATCACAGTTTATCATTTGGCTGCCCTTTAATTTGTGGTGAAGAGTCACCGGAAAAGGGGGGCTCTCTTTAACTATGAAGGTGATTCAGAAAAACTCTGAAGGCAGAGTACATTCATTTACCAAATTTTTAATTAATTAAGTGTATATTCATTGCAGTCCAGATCTGAGCCAAATTCAGTGCTCCATGCTGGGATGCTGATGGTAAGCAAGAACAGGCAGGAATCCTGCTCCCATGGGGTTTACCCTGGAGTAGGTGAGACAGACAGGAACCAAACTTGTACACTAATGCCTGAATAATTGGAACTGGACATCCTCTCAATGAGGGGGACTGGACCTGGAGTAGAAAGGCTTTTGCAGAAAGTGTTTACAGAGCTAAGAAAGAGGGGTAGGTGAAACACTCAGGAGAAGAGAGAGGAGGGGATGGCTGGAGAACATTCCAGACAGAAAAAGAGCAGTGACAAAGGCTTCAGAGGAACATGGTGGGGGCTTGTGTCTTAAATTGGGTTCCCTGGAAACAGATTATGAGACAGAGATTTATTGGGTGTGCCCTCAAGCAAAACACCTGTAAGGAAGTGAGGGGAGCTGGGATGTCCTCTCTAAGTTGACAGGACCTCCTTGTGGTCAGTCCTCTGTCCCCCAGGGTGGGCAGTGAGCTCATGGGTGAGCTAGCCCGGGGCAATTTCCAGAGTAGGATTCAACTATGGGCATCAGCAGGCACCCCTCTTGGCAGCTGGGGAAAATGAGCATCTTGGGCCTGAAGGGAGAGCTGGAGGGGATGCCACAGTTCCCACCAGAAGGCTCTGTGTAGCTAGGGCTAAGAGAGCCAGAGGGTGAGCTAGTGGTAGGATGAGGGACTGGAAGGGTGTGCAGGAGCCAGGCCCTGTAAGCCTTCCTTGGATTTCAGACTGTCTCTGAAGAGCTATTGAAGAGAACAGGGCCAGGAGATCAACAGAGGTTCTGGTAGATGATGCTTGTCCTGGGCGAGGAGATACCCCTAAACTGCAGCATGACTGTTCTGTATATTTCTGGCTCCTTTCACATTGGCTCCATGATCTATATTAGCTATTCTCAAGGACATCCAATTCAGCACTCCTGTTGTTCTCTTTCAGAATTCCTAACTCAGAAACCAGGCAGTAATAGAAATGAGAGAAGCAAGATGGGGATAAAATAATTAAAGAATATTTGTTCCCGTGGGCTAGAAGATATTGGCTCCATCTAAAGGTATTCAAATACAGATGTTTAAAAAAGCTGTTCAGGACATATTCAGTTTATGGTCATTTCTAACTAGTTCTCAAATGTAGTGTGTAATATAGGGACTCCATTTCCTTAGTAAATGCATGGACCGTGTTATTGTGTGAGGCTGTCATAATTAGTCTCAACTGGCCATGTTGAGTTAGAATTTTATATGTAGCTATGTTCCGTATCTCTATAATCCCAAAGTTCACAAAAAAGGATGTTCATAATACAAAGCAGAATTATCAAGTTGATTTAGTAAAACCATATCACATACTTGATAATAAGATATCAAGAATGCATACTTTGTGTTTAGATGTTCAATCAAATCTTTAATGTTATTATTATGAATCATTCTTCTTGCTCTAAGGCATCATTGTGTGATCCTTCAGAAACTCCTGAGAAGCGATGGAAATGATTTTTTTCTCAGATCCTTCTCCTGAAAAGATGAATCATAGTAATTCGTAAAGACCATGGAGACTCTTGCCTGGCAGTTTAATAGCTTTCTCTTTAGTCAGTTGGTATAAGAATCTAATTTTGAGCCTATCCATTTGCAAAAAAGGTCATGTAATTTCCTGATAGCTCCTGTGGCCTCCCCCAGAATGAGTTGTCCTCTGTCTATGACAATGATGCTGGTATCATGTTGGCTAATGTTAGTGTTCTGAGGTGTTTTTCCCACTCAGCACTGCTTCACAGGACCATATTCATAGGTATAAAATATTCACCTAGATGTCATTCTAGACCTTCTCCTCTTTCTTCTCCCAAATCAACCAATCAGTCAAATAAGCAAGCACTCTGGCCAATTCATGCCTCAAGCAACTCTCTTCTCCCCATCTCTTCTACCATCACCATAGACAAGTTTACCACCATCATCTGGTGACTTCACTCCTGGACCTTCCTTATGATGAGTCTCCTATTCTCTTGCATTCTGTAGTCATCCAGCCAGTCTGCAATTGATGCCCCTAGAGTCTGTTCCCCCCAAATGAAAATGTGATTAGGCACTTTCCTTGAAAAGTCCTTTTGGGGCTCCCATCATCCTATTCACACGTTTATAAGCCACTCACCCATATATCTCTAAGGTTCCATGTTGTATGGAATGAGACTGTCTCATCTGTCTTAAGAAAAGCCTTTCAAATGACTGTATAGCTTGGATGTGATAGGCAGTTTTCCAACTGGAAGCTTATAAGAAGGATTACTCTTCAGAGGAATAGTCATGATTGTTTCAAACTCATATTTAATATTTTCCCTTTGTATTATTGAGAATAGAATGAATCATCACCCATATGCAAGGGCCTGTTAATTGTATGTTATAATTCAGCACACCTTGATATTGTGTTGTATTTTATTGATAATTACAAAGATGACTATAATAAAACCCTGAACCTTGGGGAGATTAAAATCTATTTGTGAGATAGATAATCTTAACTAACTACTTAACTAACTAAACTTAACTACTTAACTATTTAACTAACTAATTGCAACTAATTCTGTATTGCAGGTATAACAAAATATGGAAGAGAACAATCCATTCTGACTAGGGTATCAGAACAGATAGCATCTGGTCTGGGCTTCAGAGTAGCAGGAAGATATTCTAGGTAAAGGGAATTCTATAAGAGTCAGAAATTTAGGGGAGCTATGCAATCATTGGTGGGTGGTGAGGAGGATGAGGAGGAAGTAGAGTGGGAAATGGGCCTGGAAGGATGAATTGTAGTTGAAAACAGGGGACTTAAAACACCATGTTAAGGATTTTGTGCTTTATTCCCTAAGCCACAGGGAAGTTGTGAAGGTTTTGAGCAGATCTGACTTGCACTTTAGGACTATCACACAGCTATGAGAAGGAATGCCTCAAGAGGCTAAAGACTAGAGGCAAGATGGTGAAAGAAAGGTAAATAGGGCAGTAAGAGTGGGACTATAAAGAAGAGGACAGATGGGGAATTTTGAATGTAAAATTGATGAGTTTGGGCTATAGGCTGTATATAGCAATGGGAGTAAGAGAGTTGAAAATATCCTGATATTTCTTGTCTGGGCATGGTAGGCAGTCTCCAAGATGATTCCCAAAGATCCACACTTCCTGGCATTCCCATGCTGTGTTATCCCTTCTCACCTTGTACCAGGGTTGTTCTCTTTGGCCAACAGAATATGACAGTGATGGTATGTGCCTTCTAATAAAATGTGCATTCTAAAATCAATGTAGCTTTGTGTTGGTTGTTCTCCCTTTTAGCTCTGGGGACAGCATCTGTACTCTAATGAGCAGTCTTATGGCTAGACACACATGGAGAGGAGCTGGGACCTCTTGACAACAGCCAAGAGCCAACATGAATGAGCTTGGAAGTCAATTCTCCAGCCCAAAGAAGCCTTTGTATGACTATGGCCTCTTGACCACAACCTCATGATAGATCCTGAGCCTGAACCACTCAGCCAAGTCATTTTCAGAATCCTGAACCTCAGCAACTGTGTGAGACAGTAAGTTCACTGTTTTAAGCTGGTGAGGTTGGGGGATTCATTGTATAGCAGTAGGTAACAGATCTAATTAGCTAAGGTAGAAAACACGGGAAGAGGAATGGGTTTTACCAAGTAGATAACAGCCCTGAGTTTTTACAGATTTGTTTGTGCAGTTCCTATGTCTCTGCTCATTAGGCATTTGGGAACAGATGTAGATTTGGAAGTTGTCACATGGCATAGCGTAGTGGTTCTCAAGCTTCAACATTCATCAGAGTCACCTGGAGTGCTTGTTAAAGAGATTACTTAGCCTAACCCCAGAGTTTCAGGTTCTGGAGCCCCAAATTTGTATTTCTAATATGTTACCAAGTGATGGTTATGTTTCTGGTCCAAGGAGCACAGTTTGAGAACCACTGGTAGGAAGTGAAATTAAGAAGAAAACCCAAGTGATAATATTTATTATAACTAATAGATCTCATCTCTCTCTAGTATGATATATACATTATAGAGCTAAAATATTTAGCAGTTGAAAATATGAATGAGTTTAAAATCACTGACCAAAGTTAGGGTTGGGGATTTTTGTAGAAGACAATTTATTAATTGTTACCAAATGTAAGGTAAAAATTGGGTTTTCTGGCTTTCTAAGGTGCATGTATACTCAGCACCTCTACTCTGGATTTACACGGCACTTCTTTTCCTGGATTCCACTATTGCTTTTGGCTCTTAGTTTTGTCTTTATAACCTGCAAATGAATCTCAGTTGATCAAAAAACACATGTGAAAAAAATTTAAAAGGGAGCTTTAAAATATCCAATTATGTGCTATAGGGCTTTCATATTTCTTCTTAGATTTCTGGAATAAGTCTCTGGAGATTTTGCTTTGACAACCAGGAGGACTGATTACTTAGACCTTATATTAAAATTTTGTGGTGTTGGGCTCTGCATCTTGGCAGATAAAGTATGACAGCCAATTAGAGGCCATTTTCCTAATGAATAGCTTGCTGCTGGGGAATAAAGGATTGCATTTCTTAACCCCTTTGAAAGTTTACGATGTATGCCAATTAAATATTTGACTCATATAATTAGCTAACCACAGAAAACTAACAAATTGAGTTTTGTTTTCTCAATGAAATTTTTGTGTGTGGAGGCCCTTATGGTTTGGCATTTTTTTCTTGTCATGTCAAGGATTTGGGTTTCAACATCTTCCTTGGCCATACCACATAGAAATGAGGGTAGAGTACATAATCTGTTGTTTCCCAGAGAAAGCTGATCTCTCTCTGACTTAGATACACTGGTTTCCTAGTAACTGCTCTTTTGCCTTGCTACTTTGAGATAGAGTTCCAACCTTGTTGCCTAGTGACTGTGTTGATCTGGATTTCCTGCCAATGAGTGCTGGATTCCTCATGCCTGGATTCTGATGCCAACCACCTGCTTTCCAACACCTTTGTCAATTACCTCTTGTTTAAGAACTTGTAAATTACATACTCTGCCCATGTGTTATGTTTCCCTTACCTCCTGAACGTTTCCTGTGAATGGATCTTCTAGTTTGGGACCTACTTCTGTCCCTGTGAGTCTGTCCTTTGAATAACCCAGTCCAGGTGTTGTTCTCATGGGTTTGTGCCTGTTCTTTGCTTGACCTGTTGTATCTTACTTGACTCCTGGATCTGAACTTCTCCTGTCTGGTTAATCCTATCACCATTTAAATCACAATAGGTCTCTGGAGAGGACACAGAAAAGAGCAAGTGGGGGAGTGGGTGGAGTACAGAATATCAAGGCTGAGTGCCCTTTTTTGACTGCTTCGCCCTGAAGCACTGGTTGCTTCACCCGGAAAGCTGAAACCCAGAACCACACTGACATTGTCATCTTTGTCCTGTTATATTCACTCATCTAAAATGGAAAAGGACCTACTTTGGGCTACCATCTAAGCTCAGTGAGCCAATTAAAATATCTTGTTTTAGCAAACATTTTCTATTAATTATTTTTATTCTTTCCCAACCCCTTCTTGATGCAGATAAGCCACCAAACTCCTAATCAGAAGGTTTGTGTTAATGTGAGCTGACAAAGGCAATGGCTGCCTCTGCAAAGAGCTCCATCAGGAGGCTTTCCAAACTATTCTCGAGCTCTGCGCTTCTCTTCTCCCCTTCATTAGAGGCGCAGACCGTGTCATCCAGAGTGTCCTTGGCATAGGGTTTAGAGCATAATCAGCTCCCATAGGCAGGATAAGGAAGGCATCTGTTCCATTGCTGCTAGTTAGAGTAATATATGGATGTATCCCAAAAAAGTCCCCAAAACCCAGGAGTGGAGGCAAGACCTAGCAGCAGTGATGCTGGTTGGATATTCAGAGGCTTTATGGCCTCTATATACAATGAGCATTTAAGATTACCAGCTGAGACTGATGTATGAAACAGTTTTGTTTTATTCAGGAATGCAAAAAGAGATGAAAAGGTTAATTACAATTTATAATTTTGGCAACAAATCTCAGCTAAAATTTCCTTGCTGGAAAAATCACCAACTTATGGGCACAATCACAATCAGAGCCCTACAGGATTTGGGTCATAGGCAGTATAATGGTCCAAATCATTGCGGTGGGGGATATGTATGTGCGTGTATACCGCCACTTTATTTCCCAGGTTGGCACACTGCACTGAGGTTTGTGTGGCCTATGAAAGCAGGTTTATAGAAAGCTCTTCTGAAAACTTCCCTTTTAATTAATCTAATGTCCCCACCCCCTATAGTCAACGTGTGTCTTTAATTAGTTTCTCCAAAGACTGTTTTGTCTATTTTGATTTTTTTAAGCTATTTCATAATAATGATGGGAAAAAGTTTTTATTTTCGTTAGAGTAATACAGTTGAAAATTGTAAAACACAGAAAAAAGCTCCAGAGCGTTTTTCACTTTTGTGTGAGCACAGCACCCTGGGTTTCTTGTTCTCTCTGTGTTCTGGGCCACACCCCTTCGCTTTTGGAGCCACACCTCCAGCAAGTCATATGACTCACTGACCAAGATCCTGGATGATTCTTATGAGCAGACAAGATGAAGAAGCCTTGGGAGAGAGGATGGTTTGTGGTGCTCTGTAGACCCTTTCTGGAAGCTCTGGAGAAGATCTGGAAAGCTTGATGTTTGGTTCTGACACCAACACACGTTGATCTCGTGATTACTTAGGTCTGAGGTCTAGTGACACAGTAACAGAGGTATGATGCCCCAATTCCTGAAGGGTTAGCCATCAGGTATTACTGAAAATAAAGTAGTGATTTTAGGTTAAAAAACAGGTGAGAAGCTTCTTGTCTCAGAAAAGTCTAGTTATGCTTGTTATGATGAAGGCAGTTGTTGGGGAAAGCACAATGTTTCTGAAGACCATCAGTAACAGGTCCCATGTAAAATTCTAATAATGCTTCCAAGTTGTTATCAGGAACCAGAGAGAACAGAACACACGAGAAGTCTCAGGGAGAAGACAGGACAGCATTTCACCTGCTTAGCGGGTGGCAAGAATACAGAACCATTCCTCCTAAATTATTTCCTCACTTCTATTTGCCTGTTTTCTTCAATCAGGTTGTGAACTCCCAATTTCCTATACTACACACATGCACCACCTTTATGTCAGGGGAAATCTAAACATAGGGAGTAAAACAATAAAAAAACAAGATTAGCTGCCAGATCAAAGGTAAATTGTCCAAACACAAAGGCAGCAATGAGGATGCCTTGTTCCTGGATAAGGCAGCAGTAATTTTCACAGGATTCTCCATTAGGTTGAATGTACAAGGTATCCAATACCTGACCATTGAAACCAACAAAATCATTCCATGGGATACAACTGAATGCTCCCTCTCTCAGCCTCAGGGTGCTGGTTAAGTATCAGCACAGCAGGAGGAAGGCTCTGAGGGTTTGCGGTCAGATAGTTGATTTGAATTTCTGTCCCTGCCATATTAACTATCTTGTCAAACTGCTTAACCTCTTCAAACCACACTTTCTTCATCTGTAACTCTGACTGGTTATAAGGATTAGATAAAATAATTCTGGGCCATTAATTCAGTGCCCAGCACATGGGAAAAGCTCAATAAATGTTAGGTCTGAATAGGACCGGCTATGTAATTTGCAGGGTCCAGTAAAAAATGAAAATGTAGGGCCTTCCCCAACATTATTAAGAATTTCAAGACAGGGACACCTGGGTGGCTCAGTTGGTTAAGTGGCTGCCTTCGGCTCAGGTCATGATCCCAGCATCCTGGGATCGAGTCCCACATTGGGCTCCTTGCTCAGCAGGGAGTCTGCTTCTCCCTCTGACTCTGCCTGCCACTCTGTCTGCCTGTGCTCACTCTCTCTGACAAATAAATAAATAAAATCTTTTTTAAAAAAAGAATTTCAAGACAGTGACAGCAAAGCATTGAACCAAGCATGGGCCCCCTCTCAGCCCCAGACAGTGTGGACTGTGTAGGGTGCCCAGGAAGCCAGCACTGATTCCAGACTGGTGATGGACGGTCCAGAATTGTCCAGGACTGAGGTGCTTCCTAGGACATCAGTGCTAAAACCAGAAAAGTTCTGGGTGAACTGAGACAACTAGTGATACCCCAGCACTGTGATACCATGTCACATTGCTGGGTCTTGGAGATCTCAAGATCTCCAAATATTCAGACTACTGTCAGAGAGTCTCTATTCAGTGAATCTGAATATTTCTGAGAAGATGCTTTCATGGCTCTCTGAAGGGTGAGCCATCAGCTATTATGGAAAATAAAATGGTGCTTTAGATCAGATTTACAATGAAAATACATATGCTAGGGAAAGAAAAAGAAAATAGAGCTGGGAAACATTCTCTCAGTTTTGTCTATTCACAGTTCTAAGGCTTCTTTAAGGATTTCCCATCTTATAGCTGAAAGTTGATACCCTTTTACCTACCTCTCCTATTCCTCCATGTCCCAGTCCCCATTTCTAATTCTTCTTCTTCTTTTTAAGCTTCAACATGTAAATGAAATCATGCAGTATCTGTCTGTCTCTGTCTGGCTTATTTCACTCAGTGTCATACTCTTAAGGTCCATCCATGTGGTCAAAATGTCAAGATTTCCTACTTCCTTATGGTTGAATAGTATTTCATTGTGTATATATACACACTTTATCCATTTCTCAATGGATAGACACCTGGGCCAATTCTGTATCTTGGCTATTGTGAATAGTACTGTAATGAACATGAGACATTTATTTCTTTGATTTTTGTTTTCATTTCCTTTGATATACAGCCAGTAGTGGGATTGCTGGATCATACGGTAATTCTATGTTTAATTTTTTTAGGAACCTCTATACCATTCACAGTGAATGTACCAACTTATATTCCCACCAACAGTGCATGAGGGTTCCCTCTCTCCACATCCCCACCAACACTTGTTATCTCTTAGCTTTTTGATGGCAAAGTCTGAGGATCTAATATAAAACATGGTAACTATAGTTGATAACTGTACTGTATAATTGGAATTCGCTAAGAGAGTAGAGCTTAAATGTTCTCTCTCTCTCACACACATACACAAAAGATAAATATGTGAATGATGGGTGTGTTAATTAACGGTGGGGAGGGAGGTTTCACAATGTACATCTATACCAAATCACCACAATGCACCCTTTACATATCTTATAATTTATTTGGTAACTTATATCTCAACAAAATTAAAATAAAAAAAAAAAAGATCTCCCACATTCTATCCCAGAGGGGGTCTATGACTCAGAATATTTCATGCTGTTTGACAAAGTAATCTTAAATGAAAAAAAAAAAATTGTGCCAGTTTCCAGTGGATGAAAAAATATTGATATAGTGCTCTTATCATCCTTGAAAGAGTTAGCATCTCCAGAAAATTTCCTCCTTTCAAACATATGATTGAAGAGGCTGGGTTTATTTGCATGCCAAAGAATCCATTTTTTTAACACCTGCAAAATGTACTCACTAACTCATTTATAGATACGTCTCACATTTGCACAGATGAAACCATAATGTCTCGGATATCTTTATGCCTCAGGGAAAAATTAAGGTTTAAAACAGGACCTTCACATAGAATGTTCTTATGTTCTTTCTTCCTGGAATTCTCTTCCCCCACTATTTCTCTGGAAAACAAACAAACAAGAAAAAAACACAAATAAACACCTACTCATCCTTTAGATCTCAGCCTTATGTTACTTTCCTGACTCTTCAAACTAAATTAGGCATCACCCTGCCCTAGCTTTACTTTTCAGAATGCCCTGTTTCCATCTGTCACAACATCCATCCCAGTACCTAAATACAGTGTTGTTTGTGTGTTATCTTGGGTAACGTCCAAGGGCATACACTCTCTGAGGATAGCAATCTTGTGGTCTTGGTTGACTGCTCTCTCTCCTGGACTCAGGACAGTGCCAACTGCATGGAGGCGCTCAGTATGTTATTTGCTCATTGACTAAAGGAATGAAAAACCAAAATGATCAAAGCTATGTGCTCCAGGAGAAACATGCAATTTTCTACAGAATTTACTATAGATACTTCCTGTTGTCCATGATGCTTTCCTGGGACAATGGTACCTAATTCAAAAAGCATTAGCTTTTAAATTTTAAGATCACTGTATTAAAAAGCCATATTTTCTTTCTAAAAAAGGTCATAAAATACTTACTGAAAAACAGACTGAAAAAATATTTGTGGCTCACTCACTGTATTTTAATGACAGGTTAGGCGATTCCTTGACCTTCTACCCAATCACACTGAGGGGTTCAGGTATGGATTGCCAAGACAAGATTAAGCTCCCATGCTTTGGAAACCAGATTTGAGTGGCCTAGTTGATCACTTAGTGCATATGATTTGGATGCTATAAAAAGCTAGCGTGGCTCCTGCATTTATGAAAATATGATAACCAGGTCATTGTGAGGGGGACTGTGAGCTCTTTCGAGAGGGATCTCTCTATATCAGGTCATCTGGGTGCTCCTTTGCAGGGGAATGAGTGAACACAATGTCATGTCTGACAGGACCAGGGGAAGGCATAGCTTTTTTTTTTTTTAACTGTTTATTTGAAAACAAGCTCATGCTGTGTTAGCAGTAGCTCAGATCATAGGTGATAAAAGTCCTGCTGTCTTCAGCATTGACCATGTAATACTTGAAAAGTTGGTCTTAATTATTTAGTTGAATGTACTCCTCTTTAAGGTAGAAATTCATAAACTAGGATTCTGACAGAAGAGAGCAACCTGGATGTCTTGGTGAAGTGACAGGTCAGAACCAAGGACACAGGGTAGTTAGAGTGACATGTGGTGCCATGAGAGCAGAACTGGAATGAGGGTTCTCTCTAGTAAGCAAGGCTTACTTGTGTCATTTTAACAAGGTCCTTTTTAGCTGGAAGAGCTGACCAGCAATGCAACAAGAGCCTTTATGAAGCAGTGAGTCCCCCATTACAGAAAATGTCCAAATAGAGTCTGGATGAACTTCTAAAAGAACTTTATAGGAAGGATGCTGTTGATGGGGAGGGATTTAATTTACTTCTAAAGTTCTTTTCAATTCTAACATTGTTCTACTAAAGTTCCAAGATCTATATGAGTACCACGTATATAGATTTTTTAAAAAGAAGATTTTTAAAAAGTGATCATTGGCATGCTTCTTCTTAAAAAGAAAGCAAATTTCAGAGTCCTCACTTTCTCTATCCTTCCCTTCATGGCTAAATCACTTGTAGGAGTTGACCACACTTGCTGCTACTGCCACATTTTACCTTCCTACCCACCACAACTCAACCCGCTCATGTCTTGCTTTTGTCTCCGCTACACTATTTGCAATTTGTCTCATTATAATCACCAATCACCTCCTGAACACTAAATGCACTGGAAACTTCTGAGTTATTATAACTCTCTTAGGAGCATTTAATACTACTGGCCACTCCTATCTTCATAAAATATTCTTGCCTCTAGAGCTCTGACACTACTGTGCTTTTCTGGATTTTCTCTACCCTCCCTTTTTTTGTTTACTGTTCCTCTGTCACCTTTGAGGCTTCCTCTTCCTCTATCTATCTCTATAATGTAGTATTCCCGAGAGCTCCATCCTGTTTACCTTGTAATTCTTCCTTCACCTGCTCACTCTCTCAATTGCTCCTACGGCTTCATTGATCATCGGTGTTTTGAGGACTTCTGAGTCTGTCATTTAACCCAGGTATCTCTAGTCTGAGCTCTAGATTCCCATATCCACATGCCTTGGTATCTCCATTGGGATGGCCCTCATACTCTCTCTTTCTCTCTCTCTCAACTCATCCTCACCTTCTGAAGATGTGCCCCTTGGCTTTTATGCCAGATTTCAGGAATGACAATACCACCCACCCAGTTGCCCAAGTTAGCAACCCACATATCTCTAATCTATTCTTTATAGTTTTATTCACCCAAGTGCCAGTTCTTTTCAGTTATACTTCTTTCATACTTTCACTAAAGTGTCCTATTTGTTCATCCCTTGTATTGGTCCTCTAGTCCAACCATTATCTCTTGCCTCGGCTGCTGCTATAGACTGATAAAAAGTATCTCTGGCTCCAATTTTCCCCAACAATAGTCCACACCACAGACAGTGGTTTTTCTAAATGTTCTTATGTCCTTCTTCTGCTTAAAACCCTTCAATGGCTCCCAGTTCCCTTCTGGTAAAGCACAAACACCTTAAAATGGCTTTCCAGACTCTGTACTCCAGTCTCTGTCTGTGTCCCCAGTCTTCTCTCTTGCCTCTTTCCCTCTGCAGTCCTATGGAACTTCTTTTATGCACATTTTGTTCCCTTAGCCTGAATGACTTCCCTCCTCACTGCCCTTCACCTATGTCTCTCACCTCCATCCCCACCCTATGTCACTGTACCACCACCATCAGGCTAACTCATCTTTCAGGTTGCCCTAACTAGAGATATTTCTGTCTCTGAAAAACTTTCTGTGATCTCCACTTCTGCCCCTCCTACACTGTGCTTTATGCAGCTCTTCTGGCTCCCACGCAGCCAAGCTTAGCAAGGGTCATCTTAATGCATTTTTTTAAAAGATTTTATTTATTTTGAGAGAGAGAGGGAGAGAGCACAAGCTGGGGGTGGGGGCAGAGGCAAAGGGAGAGAGAGAATCCCAAGCAGACTCCATGCTGAGTGTGGAGCCTGATGCGGTGTTAAATCGCTCAACCCTGAGATCATGACCTGAGCTGAAATCAAGTTGGATGCTTAACTGACTGAGCCACCCAGGTGTCCCATCTTAATGTATTTAAAGTTTCAGTCACTTGTCTGTGTCCCACCCTGGGATGTTCCCTGACTGGAGGTGATGTCTGACTCACTGTTGCTTACAAAGGGTCTAGCACAGTCCTTGGCACATCAGTTACATTCTATAGATAGCTTAAACTTGACTTTAAGACATAATATTCCAAAGATAATTTCAACTCAAAATATAACATTATATGGTATGGTATGTAGTTAGTGTACTAGTAGTGTTTCAGTGCGTGAGCGTATACTTACGTATGTATTAATACATGTATACATCTGTGTATGTACACATGTGCGCACACGCGCGCACGTGCGCACACACACACACACACACAATGCATGTCCAGATTGTATTCGTTTCCTATGGTGGCTATACCAAATTATCACCAACTGTGTGGCTTAAAACAATAGACATTTGTTCTCCCAGAGTTCTGGAGAGCAGAAGTAAAATGCAAGGTGTTGGCAGAGTTATTCCCTTGCCCGAGGCTCTAGATTCTAGAATCTATTGCTCACCTCTTCCAGCTTCGGTGGTGTGGTTGGGCTGTCAGCCTTAGCTGGCCTGTGGTTCTATCCCTCTGATTTTCTGCTTTCACCATCATATGGCCTTCCTGGGACTGTCTTCTCTTCTTTGTGTCTTTTTTTTTTTTTTGGTAACTTTTATTTGTTTATTTTTTAAAATTTTATTTTTTCAGTGTTCCAAGATTCCTTGTGTCTCTTATAAGGACACTTGCCACTGGATTTAGAGGTCACCTACATAATCCAATCAAGATCCTTAACAACATCTGCAAAGACCCTTTTCTAATTAAGGTCACATTCACAGGTCCCAGGAATTAGGACTGGGTTGTATTTTTTGGGGAGCCACCATGTAAGTCACTACACATTATGTTTTCTAGATGTAACTGAAAGACACAACCTTAATATATTTTTTTTTGTCCTGGAAAATCAAAATTCTCTATTTCTTGCATGACCTGGGCCCTATTCTGACTTAAAAAATATATGTGTGTGTGTGTGTATGTGTATGTATATGTATATACATATATGTGTGTGTATGTATGTGTATATATGTATGAATATATATGGGATATGTATGCATATATATGGGATGTATACACATACATACATATACATATGTGTACACATACATATATGTCCTTTTGATATTTTCGTTCAGATGAGCTTCCTAAACACCACTGTTTTAGAGTTATTAAAAAAATAGCTCTGTGTCTTCAAAATAGAATTCTAAGGAAATAGGCAGGTTGCTGCATAAATTTAAGCTCCTTTTAGTATGTGTGTTATTTTATCTCCTGAAATATCTGTTCTTTCTCATTTTCAAAGAAGGAAGGAATTGGCTGATGGCATAACTGCTGCTAAGTGCAGGTATTTCTGACTAGATAGGATTATTTTTGTATATCATGGACATTTTGCCTGGGTTTTTTCTCCCTACGTTATATTCTTGCCATTTTAGCATTCAAACTTGGCTACATATTTTCTCACGCAAACATTTCTAGACAATAAAGACAGGAAGGAATGTTCCCAAACAGGTTCATGTATTTATAAATCTTACTTCTCTTGTAGAATGAACTTTTGTTAAAAACTACCAAACTGAAAATTAAAAGTAGGCCGGATTTAAGTTGGGATCTATTTAAAAACTGCTTTTAAAAAAATCAGCTTCCCAACAAGTGTGTTGGTTAAGACGACTATAACCTCCTCTACATAGTACGAAGAGGTGGAATCTCTATTTTTAATACTGGAAACCTACAAATGTAATGGAAGGCTTATACATGCTGTGTTGCTGAATTAATTCTTTGTGAGAAACATTAAGAGTGATTAAGATCTGAAGATTAAAAATATGTTTTAAAGTACGTTTTTGAACAAAAATAAAATTTACCCTCTTTAAAGTTTTAAGAGAGGCACTTGATGGGGAGGGTGGCAAGATAAGCTAAGATTATGGAATTTTATCTCACAGGATTATATCCTCAAATGCCCCTTACCTCTTTTAACTTTCCTTGATGATTCCAAATGGTTGCACCCTTTTCCCAAGAAAGGACTTCTCATTACATGTTTCTGAAGTCTTTATTTGTCTAAGTCCTGGTTAAAGCCCCTCAGAAATACATAAACATTTATTATTAGCTCATATGTATTAGTAGTTGTTGCTTTTCTGGTGAATATGTAATGAGTAACAATACCACTTAAATGCAATTATTTGAAATTGCTTATTGTTCTGTGTTGTGAGTTAGATTACTCAAGACTGGATCTCCTTTACTTGGTCTAGGAAGATGATGGACTTACTTCTGTTTTGATGTCACATGATTCTTCTTTATGAAATTACTTCATTCAGCATTATGAGTTTTTGAAAAATGAGATAATGATTTGTTTAAGGCTGGGGAGGAAGTGATGGATTCTAGAAAGAATTCTGTTATTAGAAGAAGAGAAACAAAAGGGAAACTATTTGCAAAGTGAGAACCAGAAGGCTATATAGATTTTGTAGCAAGACTGTGCTTTAAAATACTAGAGGAATTAATTAGGTGATATTTGGGATGGTTAGACTTATTCTTCAAACCTAATTAAATAAACAATCTCAATGGCAAAAAAAAAAAAAGTAAATCTTTCTTAGGATATTGTATCAAATAAGAGTCAACTGCCTTGTTTAAAAAAAGCATTAGGAAGTCAGTAAAGGTAACATACTGTGTTGTTCCTTTGTGAATTTATAAATGTCCTCAGGGAACACTTATGTGTAAATATATAATAACCTTGTAGGTTTATTTTGTTTTATCTCATACAAACACACTCAGCTTCCTTGAGATATATTTCAATATTCCAGCAATATATAACTTTGTGAAGTCCTTTTATTCCATTCTGGATTCTAGTTGTCTAGAATAAAAGGTTTATAGGACCAAGGTCTATAAAATCTATTGCATTAAAAAATAGATTTTTTTTCTTTGGGTGTTTAGAAAAATAAGGTTATAATATTAAACTGTTTACCTAAAATACAGGGCAAATTTTCATCTAAAGAGTATACTTCACTCTTATTGCTTCATTACCATCTCAGTGTAAGAAATGTTTGCTTACCCACTATGCCTGTGCTTAAGTCTGATTTTTACTCACAGAAAAGAGAGAATGTGGGTAGACATTGTAAAGAAATCACTGATAAAAGAGGTTGACACGGATTATGGGATTAAGGAACATATAAAAAACTGTTCAATTAGCCAACATAGGAAGGGATGATTGTTTTGTTATGTATTTGACACACAATGTTACAGTATTTTCGGATGTACAACCTGGTGCTCAACAAATCCATATGCTATGCCTACCACAAATGTAGCATGAAGAGATGATTTTAAAAGAGTGTTTTCTTCATTTTTAACTATGTAATGGGAAAAAAAATCTTCAAAATGTTAATCACGCTTTTCAATACAACTGCTTCTTTGCAGTTGGTGGCTTAGCAGCTCTTGGCCAGAGTACAAGGCATGCCTAACACATTCAGGATTTATCTACCAGAGTGTAACGGTGCCCCATTGTCCTGCACTGTGCCCAACACAGAACAGATACTCAAGAAATGTTTCTTAAATGCATAAATAAATAAATAAATCCTTTCCCTTCCTTCCTGCTGTCCCCTAACCCCACTCCCACCTCTACCCTCACCCTGTCCTGGTAGCTTGATAGTAACAGTCTTCTACTGAGTGCTTCCCAAATCTCAGACATCTACTTTATGTGGGCCATTTCATTTATTTATTTTTAATTTTTAAAACTTTTTTTTATTATTATGTTCAGTTAACCAGCATATATACATCATTAGTTTTCAATGTAGTGTTCAATGATTCATTAGTTGCATATAACACCTAGTGCTCATCACCACACATGCCCTCCTCAATACCCGTCACCCAGTTACCCCATCTCTCCGCCCACCTCCCTTCTGTAACCCTCAGTTTGGTTCCTGGAGTCCAGAGTCTCTCATGGTTTGTCTCTCTCCCTGGTTTTTTGTTCTTTTTTTTTTTTTTTAATGCCACTGACTAAACAGGTTCTGTCCTCTCCATTTCACAGGCATGGTAACTGAGGCTCAGGGGGATGAATGCACTCCCCCAAGGTCACACTTATCTCTGTTTCCAATCTGATGCTCTCCAATCCAACCTTCACACTGCTGCCAGCTTCATTTTTCTAAAATTGAAAGTCTGACCTTGTCTTCCATTGACACATCTTTCAGTAGCTCTTAAAATTTTTTTTCAATTCAACTTGAATTTTCAATTCAAACTCTTTAACATAGGAAAATTTTTTTTAATTATTTGGCCTTTATTCTATATTTCTGTCCTTCTTTCTCATGACTCTTAGGTATATATTTTATGATACTTCATCATCTGTTTCAACTGTCTTATAACCCCCACTGGCAAGCTGTTTAACTCCTTCTTACCTCTCTGCCTGTATTCTTTCTTCCACCTGAAATTCCCCTTTACCCGTGAGCCAATGCCTGTTCACGAATATTTCTTTTTTTTTTTTAAGATTTTTATTTCTTTATTTGACAGAGAGAGAGAGATCACAAGTAGGCAGAGAGGCAGGCAGAGAGAGAGGGGGAAGCAGGCTCCCCGCTGAACAGAGAGCCCGATGTGGAGCTCGATCCCAGGACCCTGAGATCATGACCTGAGCCAAAGGCAGAGGCTTTAACCCACTGAGCCACCCAGGTGCCCCTGTTCACGAATATTTCTAACAGAACAATATAAGAATTTCCCAAGTGACATTATTATTACTATTTTAAAAGTGAGAATCATCATGAATTTGTTTTGTTACAAAATGCATTGCCTGGAAACGAATTACTGGCAAATCTATACTTACCAGAAAGAACAGGCTATGAGAATGTTCTGTTCCAAGAATTATAAATTTTTCTCTCCCTGTTTAAGATAAAGCAGTTGGGATAATAATTATCAGGCCACTTGTTTTTACCTAGTTTTAGGAATAGGAAGAAGGAGAGAGAAGGCTGTATAGTCTGAGATGTCAAAGGCCATTGAGGGAAAGGCCCTACTGCTGATAGGCTGGGTGTAAGGTAGTGACTGTGGCAGTTGGTGTATCCTTCCAGCAGGACAGTCTTCCTTGAAGAAGGACCCAGGGCTGGGGCACTCCTTTCATACACAGGAAGCTTGACTTCCAAGTACAGTCCCAAATCATAAAGTGTTAGGAACCTCTCTTTTTAGATGTACTCCAGGATCCTTTATCTGTTGGCTTAAAGTCAAGAATCAGGTACAATGAGTTAGTCATAGAAATCTTTTATCATCTGGCAGCTCACATTTGACTTAATTTGATTAATTCCTTTTTTATTTAAATTCACACTCCTGCCAGATACAGTGTCCCAGCCTTTGGGTTCAGTACCAGCTCCTGTGAGTAAATGGTTTCTTGAGTCAGTGAGCAAATAGCTTCTCTTCATTAGAACAAAGGGCAGTGGAATAGAGAAAGCTTCAACTTACCTCGGAGCCCAGAGGGGAGTCTCCAGAGAGAGTGAGGGGCTGTGCAGATGCGCTTGTCTTAGGCTGAGTGAGCTTATCAGCTTGAGAGAGCTTGAAATACTATAAACCCAGGGCTCCACACTGATTAGTTTTGGACTTTTAAAAAAAACGTACAGTCCATTTCCATGAACCAAAGTATTAAAGGGTAAGGAATTTACTCTTACATATCTATGCTATTTGGAATTTAAAATTTAAGGAATTTATACCTGAGAGACAGAACTGGTAAAAAACTATTGCACAAATCCCCAGGGTGTACATTAGCAGACGATGTGCGAGATCTGACTATGCAACAGGGAGACAGCGGAAAACCTGTCCAGTGAGTGGAGCCCTTTCAAATTGTGTAGAGTGTGGCTTAAAGATGTTGAGACCATGGTCCAGGGGTTAGTTATGGGGTTTGGGTCCGCTGCTTGGTGTTGAGGAGACCAAAGAGGTATTGAGACATATGCCCCACATCTGGGGCTCTGTCTACTACTGCCTTTGTGGCCTTTGAGTTTTTCTCAGAAGTATTATTTTCTATCCCTGGTCACGCCTCTCCCTCACCCTGTGACTGTGAAATGGTCTCCTACGAGAAGGTGTGGCCAGACCAAGGTTGCTGCAGTGGGAGGCTGGCTGCATATGTGGTGGGTGGTTATTACTCCGTCTCTCTGATCCAGGTGAAATACTCACCCATACCTTTCTTTTTCTGGCTGGCCATAGCACATTGCTAAAGTAGCAGAAGAGTTGCACCAAATCCCTGGCTTCGCTAGGGCTGAAAGGAGTAGGAACCTCTACCCACATTCTTCCTGCGTCGGCTCTGGTCTCCTGTGCATTGTGTTCTCTGTGCAGAATATAGCTCTTGTCCTAACCTTATTTCCATCTTCCCCATCACTTACCTTCATGCATGCTACAGTTACTACACTTCCTCACATACTTTCAATGACCTGTCCTATGCTTACAACCCTTCCATCACTTTTAACCCTAAAGCTCCCATACCCGGTTGAACTGTGGGTCCACAAAGCGATCACACATTTAATACAGTGAGACCTCCAGCCTTCCAAAGACATTGATTTAGCACTTACAGTGTTCAGGGTATAATGCCAAGGGTGGTGGGGGAGATTCCAGTCCCTAGAAAGCTTTTAATTTGGGAGGGAAGGACCAACAAAAGTAACAATCCAATAGATGATCTCTCTGTTGACCTTATGTTCTCTGGGCTCAGATTTACCTCTGTCTGTCTTATCTTCCAAAGACCTTCATTTGTTTTGTTTTGTTTTGGTTGGGGATTTTGTTTTGGTCCTGCTATCCTTTTAAGTCAATTCATTTGTTTTCCTGATTTAATTGCCAAACTTTCTGAAGGAGAGACTATACGTTATCAGACTTGGTCATACAGATGTTTGAATTAGGCAGAATTCATTTAGAATCTTATATAATCACAAAGAGGCTTTCGTATTTCAAAGATCTCCACCATACTAAGACTTAAGATCTCTGGATTACTTTATAGAGAGAGGATGGGATCAGTTCTTTTGTATTCAAGGGACTCACAAGAGAGCCTGTCGGGCCGGAGGGGAGAATGGGGTTCTGGGTTCAAATTCTTTGCTGCCTGAAGCTTGTGGGTAAGGCCCTGGGCACCCCAGAGAATGGGACAGGCATGGTCAGCATCCCGAGCTGGAGCACAAGCAGAGTGCATTTGTGTGGCTTCATCTGGTCCCTGGTGTGTCCTACTGCCTACTCTTAAATTCCTGGGATCTTCCTTCTACCCTAATCACGCCGCACAAACTACTCTTGCCATGAGCTCTTTCCCTCTCCTCAGTTGAAGATGAGTGGTTCATTGTAGATTCTCTTCATAGTTGTGTCCTCATCTTTCCACTCTCTTCCTAAAGTATGTTCCTCAGAAATCTCACATACTACGGGAGAGTGGCGCCAAAGTTGTGATATTAACTGAAAGGCTGACACAAAGTGAAACCACCCAAATTTTCCTTAGTCAAAAAGAATGATAAATGAGACCACAAGCGTAGAATCAACATTAGACAATGGTTCTCAACCAGGTGTGCACATCAGAATTGCCTGGGAAGCTTTCTGTAAATACACAGGCCCTGAGCGGGTGATGTAGGCATGTGCATTTTCACAAAGCTTCCCGAGAAATTCGGAAAAGTGCTTCTGGTTAGACCTGCTGGGATAGGAGAGTGTAAGCCCCAATTTAATCTTTTTATCCCTGATTTTAAGTACCCTGCCTTAAAGTTTTGCCCAGTGAATGAAAATGTACTTTCAGATGACCAACAGGATTATAAACAGACTGTCTGAAACAAAAAGGGGTAGAAATAACTGAGAAACCTTCATATGGGGAGGGAAAGGATTAGAAAGACAAATAGGTATTTGTCACAACAATCAGACAGCATGAATTATGTAGGAGGAACCCAAACATTTGCGAGAACTGTAAGTATTTTGTCAAGCAAACATCAATGTCAAATGCGTTGCAGTCTTCAATGGGTAGACTTTTAAGGCTCAGTGTTTTTTGTTTTTTGTTTTTTGTTTTTTTTAATTTTTATTTTTTATAAACAAATTTTTATCCCCAGGGGTACATGTCTGTGAATCGCCAGGTTTACACACTTCACATTAAGGCTCAGTGTTTTACAGAACCATTCCAACTTTTAGGACCAGGTGTTGATTTTGAATTTTAGACAGAAACAGACAGCTGCATTTTAGGTCACAATGCACTAATTCATCCTAGAATGTGCCTATATAAACATTTCTTGCCAGATGTCATCTATATGTGAGTATAATACGAAGCAGCTGGAAAAGCATGGGATGGATATCTTCAAATACTCACAGTATGGATTGTATGTGGACAACTGCTTAGACTGCCAAGTAGGGTAGGCTAGTAGGTATTATGGGAAGATTTCTGGCTCAATATTGCTGCCAGTTAGAGCTGTCCAAGGGTAGAATGAACCATCACCTGAGGCTCTCAGTTACTTGACGCTGAGGGCATCAGAGCGGGGGCAGCACAGAGTCGTGCGGAGAAGTGGGAGAAAGGGAATATCGCATCGTTTGGACTCCAATATGGTGTGACCAGGGTGTGGGCTATGGGTCGGGAGAGGACAGCAGATGTGCTTGCTCTTCCTGGGCACCTCCTTTCTCAATAAGGTCACAGATCTTGAGAGGCCTTTGGCCCTTTCTGATCTCTTCCCCTGATCTATACTTCTGACCACCAATGAATCTTACAACTTTAAGCACCTACAATTCCTAGATCCCAAAGCTCCAGCACCAACTCTGACCCCCCCTCCCACCTTTCTGTCTCTCATCACCAACTGCTGAAGGCTGAATTTCCTCTCCCCTGTTTATCCATCTCAGAAACAAGCTTGCATTTCAAATGACATATGTAGATTGCTACTTGGCATTTATTCACCAATGTAAGAGCAAAGGTTTGCTTGCTCATGAGCGTGTAAATTGAGTGGAATGAAAAGCCTTTGCCAACATCAGGAGACATTATTTATTGTTTCCTTTCCATCTACAAGGCTCTCAGTCTGGAAGTAGGAGATTAACCCATCAGCAAGGAATTTACATTACCAAAGCCTTCTTTCTTGTCACTCAAATCCCTGATCTCTGTGGGGTTTGTGATATATTTTGAAGTTTATGGGTATGTTTTCTGGTAGAGGTTGATCTCTATTTACAATGAGATCTATTTCTGACGATCAAGGTATAAAGCAAGTATCTCGTGAGTACCCAATGTTTTCCCTACTCATTGTCAAAGAACGGTTTCCCTACAAGAAGTAAAAAAATCTAATGTGCAGTGAAATTTGCTTTGAAAACCCCAAGCACGCCCTCAATAAGAGTTCCATCCATCACTGGTCATAACATTTGGTTCTCCACAGAGCCTGAACTCAAGGTGATAGGTCCCCCAATAATGGGTCCGTGATTAAAGGAGCGAGACTGATACAAAACGAAGGTCAAGCAAAGCTTTATTTCGCACCAAGCATCAAGAATCAGACTGACCGGCCAGGGCCGCGCCTCTTACAAGAGAGGGCGACCCTTCTCTGTTTCACAGACTAGCTTTTAAGGGCAAAGGCCATGCGGTTGGGGCTGGCCACGCACAGGTGTCCAATGAAATTGTAACGCACAGAGAAAGCTGCACAGTGATGCTAGGTGACCAGCTGATTACGATTTACCCTATAGTAGACATTTGACCTAGCCTATCACACCTTGGTTAGAATTGGCACCCAAAGGCTCCCAAAGGGCGGGGCCCATACTCCTTGGTAGCTAGGGAGACAGTATGCAACCCCCCACTGATCGGATGTCTCCACCTGACCTGACCCACCCTTGTATCTGGGCTTCCTTACCTGGGGCTGGTTTCTGGGACTTGTTTTTGAGTAAGTCCCTTGGGGGAAGGGTTGCAGGGACAGTTTAAGGGTTAAACAACAAGGTTATTGTTTAACCTGGATGGGAGTGTTCTGGCTAAAATATAAAAATATAAAATAGGTCCTTACAAAGGCTAGTCAGCGTAATAAACGAGCTATCACACCATGAATCAGTTACACAGAGATCCAATCTCAGCGTACCTTTTTTTTCCCTTTTTTTAAACTGTATGACTTTAATTAAGTTCTCAGCTCCCTCATCTTAAACATGAGGATAGTAACACCTACTCAGCAGCATTGCTATGAGGATTAAATGAGGTAAAATATGTAAAACACTTAGTCTGGTGTTTGATACTTGAGCTGCCTTCCCTTGTCCCTACTTTATTGAATGGTTGACACCACACTTGGGTGTCATTTCAGGTCCTGGAGCCTGGAGAAATCATATAGACACAACTTCCAGATGATTCTGGTAATATCAGCAGTATCTGATTTACATGTATTACACAGCCCTTCAAACAGAATTCACTCCACTGGGGTTTGTAGACACTACTGACTGCTAACATCCCGAGGGCCTCCAGCGTGACGGAAACCAAGGAACTATACAGACACAAGTGGTGTTTCCCAAGATAATATGGGTGTTCTGGGGCTGCTGGTGTGATAGTGTTTCCAAACACATGTTCAAAACGGAGCAGCAGATGCATAAACCACATCTCTGTCTCACTTTGGGATAAAAGGCCAACTGAACGTGTGTAAGGAAATAGGTTCCATGGGCAGTTCTCCCATTTAGAAGTAGCTTGGTTCTTCCCACCCCCTTTTATTGCTACAAAAAATTTTCAGAGATTTATTTATTTATTTATTTGAGAGAGGGAGAAAGAGAGCACAAGCGAGGTGCAGAATCGCGGGAGAAGCAGACTCCCCACTGAACGAGAGCCTGAGGCAAGGTTCGGTCCCAGGACTCTGGGGTCATGACCTGAGCTGACACTTAACCGACTGAGCCACCCAGGTGCCCTGCCAGAAAAATTTTTAATTGACTTTACTTTCTAAGTTTACTTTAAACAATAATTCCCAATTCCAAATACTGCAGAGCCTGAAAGAGTCCGACAGTCCTAGAAGGCTTTGTAACTAAACCCAGCAGTCTTCAACCTCTGCTCCATTTTCCTGCTCCTTAGAGACAGACTCTTTCACAGCTTCTCACTGATTAATTGGGCATTTGGCTCTAAATCTTTACACCAAAAATTATGATTTTTTTTTTAAATTTAGGGATACTATATGAACTGCCTTTATGGAAGATAGGACTTTCTCTTGCTCCTACCATATGCTACTCTCCAACTGCCAGTGTGGATATACAGGATTGGCTTATTTTCATGTTGCATGTTTGCAGTATGATAAATACACAGATGATGTTGAAAGTTGAGCTGTGTTTTATACTAGGATTACTTTTCCTTTTTTGCAACCTTTTTTTTTTTCTTGCTGCTTTTCCCCTCTATTTAGACTCTCTCTTCTCCAGACTGCTTTATTTATTTTTATTATGTTATATTAGTCATTGTACAGTACATCATTAGTTTTTTATCGTGTTCCATGATTCATTGTTTGCGTGTAACACCAGTGCTCCATGCAATACGTGCCCTCCTAAATACCCATCACTGGGCTCACCCACCCTCCCACCCCCGCCCCTCCAAAATCCTCAGTTTCCCACAGTCCATGGTTCTTCTCCCCCTCTGATTTCCTTCCCTTCATTTTCCCCTTCCTTCTCCTAATGTCCTCCATGCTATTCCAGACTGCTTTAACGGTCCCCCTTCCCCATTTATTCTGGCCAGTATTTTTCTAATTCAAGGCCATCCTCCAAATTCACTCCCATTTCTAAGTGAGGCGCTAGACTGGTGGAGGGAGGAGGAAGGTGGGGGCTTGCTAACTCCGGCTTTGGGCTTTGTTATGGAAGGATCTGGCTGTGGCATTTGTGTGAGAACTGGGATGTCTGTATCTTTAAATTTTTTCTCTTCAGATAATCAGTTTATCCAGAGAATTCTCTAGTTTCCTGATGGAAGTAGGTACACTCTTCCTTGTATAATGCTCATGTAGGCCTCTGTTTCCCTATAGAAGTTCCTCTTGAACTGAGGTGGTTATTCCTAAAACCAAAAGCTCTGTTTACACTTTCCAGAGAAGAAATGTTCAGGCCTCTGTTGGACATAGGAGAGAAATTAGTTTGCTATAGTAATTTAAGGTATAAAATATCCTGAACATTTAAACATGTTTATCATTTTTTGTATGTAATGGCATTTAATGAATTTTAAAATTGAAATTATAAGAATTATGTAAGTTTTAATTATAAAAGTTGTTTTATTTTCTTGTCATAGTCAAGTCTGTCTATACCCATCTAGATTAAAGCTCTCTTGAAGTACCTTTTTTTTCAGTTTTATTTATTTTGTGAGTGTATAATTTTTTTAAAACTTGAGATTTAATTGACATACATTGTATTAGTTTCAGATAAACAACATAATGATCCTTCAATATTTGTATATATTGCAAAATGATCACCACCATAAGTCTAGTTAACATCTGTCACCACACATGATCACAGAATTTTTTTCCTTGTGATGAAAACTTTTAAGATCTATTCTTTTAAGATCTATGCAGCTTTCAAATATGCAATGTGGTATTATCAACTATAGTCACCATACCATACATTATATCCTCATGACTTCTTTATTTTATACTGGGAGTTTGTGCCTTTTGATTCCTTGTACCCATTTCACCCACTTCTTACCACACATCTCTGGCAACCACCAATCTCTTCTGTGCATCTGTGAGCTTAGTGTTTTGTTTTGTTTTTAGATTCGACATCTAAGTGAGATCATACAGTATTTGTTCTTCCCTGCTTGATTTATTTCACTTAGCATAATGCCTTTAAGATCAATCCATATTGTTTTAAATGGCAAGATTTAATGTTTTATATTAAATAATATGAAAAAAATTCCATATGTATATATGTTACATTTAAATAATTTTTCTTTATCCATTCATCTAGTGGATACTTAGGTTATATCTTGATTATTGTAAACCATGCTGCAATGGACATGGGGTCCATATATTTTTTTGAGTTAGTGTTTTCATTTTCTTTGCATAAATATCCAGATGTGGAATTACTGGATCATATGGTAATTCTATTTTTAATTTTTTGAGGAACTTCCATACTGTTGTCCATAGTAGTTGCACCAATTTACTACCTTTCTACCAACAGTGTACAAGAGTTTCCTTTTCTTCACATCCTTGCCGACTCTTGTTATTTCCCATCTTTTTGATAATAGTCACTCTAATAGGTATTGTGATTTTGATTTGCATGTCTCTGATGGTAACTGATGTTGAGCATCTTTTCATGTACTTGATGGCCATGTGTATGTCTTCTTCAGAAAACTGCCTATTCAGATCCTCTGCCCAGTTTTTTTTCTTCATTTGTTTTGCTATTGACTTGTGTGAGTTCTTTATATATTTTGGATAATAACACCTTATGAGATATAGGACTTCTAAGTATTTTCTTCATTCAGTAGATTGTCTTTTCATTTTTTTAATGGTTTCTTTTACTGCTTTAATTTGATGTAGTCCCATTTGTTTATCTTCGTTTTGTTGCCTTTGCTTTTGGTGTCAAATCCAAAAAATCATTTCCTAGACTTATATTAAGGAGCTTACTGCTTTAAGTTTTCTTCTAGGAATTTTATGGTTTCAGGTCTTACATTCAAGTGTTTAATCCATTTTGGGTTAATTTGTATGTATGGTATAATTTAGAGGTCCAGTTTCATTCTTTTGCTTGTGGCTATCCAGTTTTTCCAACATCATTTATTGAAGAGACTGTTCCTTTCCCATTGTACATTCTTCTCCTTTATTGTAAATTAATTAACTCTATATGCATGGGTTTATTTCTGGGCTCTATGTCCTGTTCTGTTGACCTGTATGTCTGTTTTAATGCCAATACCATACTGTTTTGTTTACTAACTTTGTTAATATAGCTTAAAATCTGGGAATATGATGACTCCAGCTTTGTTTTTCTTTCTCAAAATTGCTTTGGCTCTTTAGGGTCTTTGTGATTCCATACAAATATTAGGATTGTGTGTTCTGTTTCTGTGAAGAATGCCACTGAAATTTTGGTAGGGATTACACTGAATCTGTAGATTTCTTTGGGTGGTATGGATATTTTAATAACATTAATTCTTCTAATCCATGAGCATGAAATATCCTTCTGTTTGTGTCTTTTTCAATTTCTTTTATTACTGTCTTTAGTTTTCAGTGTACATAAGGTCTTTCACCTTCTTGATTAAACTTACTCCCAGGTATTTTATTTTTTGATGCAATTATAAATGAGATTATTTTCTTAATTTCTCTTTCCGATACTTCATTATTAGTGCATTGAAATGTAACAGATTTCTGTATATTGATTTTGTGTCCTGCAAGTTTACTGAATTCACTTGTTAGTTTTTTTGTGAAGTCTTTAGGATTTTTAAAAATGTAATACCATGTCATCTGCAAAGAGTGACAATTTTATTTCTTCCTTTCCAATTGGATGCCTTTTATTTCTTTTCCCTTCCCTCCCTTCCTTTCTTCCTCTCTCTCTTTCTGTCATCCATTCATTCATTCATTTATTGTCTAATTGCTTTGTCTAGGACTTCCCAGTACTATGTTGAATAAAAATGGTGAGAATGGACATCCTTGTCATATTCCTGATCTTAGAGGAAAAGCTTTCAGCTTTACACCATTGAGTATGATGTTAGTTTGTCATGTATGGCCTTTATTATGTCAAGGTACATTCCCTATATGCCTGCTTTGTTGAGACTTTTTATCATAAACGGATACTAAATTTTGTCAGATTTTTTTTTTTTGACCTCTATTAAGATGGTCATATGATTTTTACCCTTCATTATCACATTGATTGATTTGCAGATGTTGAACTATTTTGTATTACTGGAATAAATTTCATTTGATCATGGTATATGATCCTTTTAATGTATTGTTGAATTTGGTTTGGTAATATTGTATTGACTATTTTTGCATCTATGCTCTTCAGGGATATCATATTGTAATATTCTTTCCTTTTAGTATCTCTGTCTGGTTTTAGTATCAGGCTAATGTTGGCCTTGTAAATTGAGCTTAGAAGTGTTTCCTCTTCTCCAATTTTTTTGGAAGAGTTTGTGAATGATTTGTATTAATTCTTAGTTAAATATGTTTATCTTATTCAAATTATTTTTTCAACATTTTTCTTTATTTCTATTTTCTATAATCCTGTAAAATTAGGAAGAAAAAACTTGGTTTCCTTTTGGACCTAAAAGAACCAAAACATAATAAGATTGTAGATTATACAATATGTGTTAATAAAAGAGAACAGAAACTAGTGTTCTCTTATTTATTGGCTCTTGCTTTATTTTTACCTTAATGACATCAAATGAAGCCTGATATACATTAGGTGAAATTTAGGGATGGTTGGAGTTTATTTTGCCTTGATTTTGCTTTTAAATGTCTTTTCAGTGTTATTGCAATATAAACAGTGTATTCATAAGACAAACTATATTCAAAAGAAGTCTTTACACCTTTTATCACCTGTTCTTTTTTAAATTGTAATGTCTGAAGCATTTACCGATATATAATTATACTGAACCATTAGTAAGTAGGTTCGTCATGAGGTAGGGGTATTTGTATTTATATTTTTAAACATAAAACTAAACTGAAATATACACATATTTTTTAAAAACTTGTGGTTTCGAATACTTTAACTCACAGCTACTTTCTTGACTGATAAAATCTTCATTCTGTTGTTAAAGTACGTCTTTAGTTACTTAAGTGTGCTCTGAAAGCTGCTAAGCTTTTGTAAATCATGAAACTGCTTGTGTTTCCCAGTTAAGAATTTCTACCAAAAATAGTTTGATACATGTTTAAAAAATGCTAAGAAAAAAAGGGAGAGAAATGTGTTAATGTATTCAATCTTTTCTCTATTCTCTCTGTATTTTCCTCCAAACTTACATAAACATAGTAAACAAGAATGAACCCAATTCTTATGTGCTCTCATTCAGCCCACACTAGAGGATAATCACTTATTTTTGTTATAATGGCATTGGTATGTATTTTGTTCCTGAAATTGAACTAGAAAATCCAATCTATATTTGTTGATGAGTTCTAAGGCCAATAGCTATTTCATTATCATGTCATACAAGTTGTTTGGTTCGTTTTTACTGGGAGAATATACAGAAATGCCTGACAAAGCAAACATAATCAAATAAAAATTCAATTCATGCTGCCTATAAGGTTTCACTTTGGCATACATGTTTTACAAAAATGTTGATGACTTCACTGTAAAACTCTGTTTTATCTTTCAGTCGTAACTTAATGATAACAAATCTGTGCTTTTCATTAGAGAATCAATAACACTAGTTGATTACCCTGTGCAGAGCACTTAGTTTTGATACAGTGGTGTCTCTAACCTCAAAAACCGTAGAGTAGGAGCAAATCTAATTATTAATATCACCACAATTGTAAAGGATTTGGGAAGCATGAGGGTAAAGACTTTGCTAGTTTCAGAAGAGATTACATTCCCCAAGAAATGAGGCTTGAATGAAATTTTTTAATGAAGAAGAGGGGGGAAAGATGGGAGCAGACAGGGAACACATTCTCAGAGGTTAGCTTGAGCCGAATCTATTTTTAGAAGTGGTTTAGCTAAAGATAAGAATTGTTCAATGAAAGCTTTCAGCAATTGTCCTCAATAACTGTTGTTGTGGGAATGACTTAAGGAATGACTCATATGTCCAACACACAAGTTGAAGTCTCTGTAAGGTTTGGCTAATAGGAGTCATGGGATCCAAGCCAGTCATGAAAGAACTCCTTGGTGAGGCACAGCTGGAGGGATGGCTGACTGTGGACTTGCTGGAGGGTGTCTGGGAGAGTGAACACCAAGCATCTAGGAGAGGATAGTTGTCTAGAAAAATAACTCTTCCCTTCTACTCACAGGATGCTTTTGTACTCTTTGATTTTAAGAGATTATTTATTTATTTATCTGAGAGAAAGAGAGTGCACTCAAGTGCGAAGGAGCAGAGGGAGAGAGTATCCAAGCAGACTCCTGCTGAGTGCGGAGCCTGGCACAGGGCTCAATCTCAGGACCCTGAGCTAATGACCTGAGCTGAAACCAAAAGTTGGATGCTTAACCAACTGAGCCACCCAGGCGCCCCAACTTTTATACTCTTAACACTTCTCTTCTGGACATAAAAGTTTCGGGCTTTCCACACCAAGTGATTCTGACACTAACTGCCTGGAGTGAGGGCAGACCCCACAGAATAAGGGCTCAGTCCCACAAAATTGCTTTTTACTTCAGAAACCAGCTGCAGTTAGTGGGTCCCCAGGTTGCCCACAACTTCTGTCTGACTTAACTATAATTTGGATTTTCCCGTGACCCCCTCCTTGGATTCAATCATTTGCTCATAGAATAGCTCACAAAACTCAGGGAAATGCTTACTTACATTCATGGGTTTACTATAAAATAAGGAATATGATAAAGGACACAGAGAAACAGCCAGATGAAGAGGTACATAGGATGAGGTGTGAAGGGCCCTGAGAGCAGGAGCTTCTACCCTGTGAAGCTGGGATGCGTCACCTTCTGGGCATATAGATGTGTTCACCAAATGTGTTCTAGAAGCTCCCTGAATCCTACACATTTGTGATTCTTATGGAAATTTTAGCATATAGGCATGATTGATTATTAACTCCATTTCCAATTTCTTCCCCCTCTGGAGATTGGGTGGGGTGCATTGAAAATTCCAAGCTTCTAATCATGCATTGGTCTTTCTGGTGACCTGCCTTCATCTAGGAGCCCACCTAGAGTCACCTCATTTGAAGAAAACTCCTATCGCCTAGGAAATTCCAAGGGACTTAGGAGTTCTATGTCAGACATTCCTATCACCCAAAATTCCAAACATTCCTATCATTCCAGACATTCCTATCACCCAAAATCACCAAAAATTCCAAGGGTTCTGAGAACTCTGTCAGGAACCAGAGTCAAACACCACATACTAACAGGAACCAGGGGCAGAGAATGAATATATATTTCTTATTATTTCACAGAGGGCTTAAGGTCATCAATGTAATGCCTGTAAGAAAGACTTCGTGTGCTATTGTAATATTTTATAACTGTCTCTTAGCAGGTAAGAAAATGAGCCAGTTAATATTTTTGATGGCCAAAACTAAAGCTTCAATCAAAAGAGACTAGACTTCACTTTCATTTGTTTTGAAGTTCACCATTCTACATTTTTAAAAAGCGGCACATAGATTATACATAAATGCCACTTCCTGGACTAACAGAACCACATCAATCTGATCAGTGCTTTCTGAATAATGCATATTAACAGCATGAAACAAAGTATTCAGGGCTCTATACTTGTTGGCAACAAAAAAATAGAAAAATGTCTCTATGTGAATTGTTAAAACCATTGTTTCAGAGTAGAAAGGCGAACCAATACATTATTTTCAGAAGCAGACTAATCCGTAAATGTGGAGTTGGGGGTGGGGGGAGGTGGGGGGGGAAGCAGCCTGGGAAACATTTTTCCACATCTTCAAATTTTCAGATTAAGAAAAATATTAACTGTTGAAATGTGACAGAAAATTATCTACGGTCAATGCAGTCAAATATATAAATAAGTATAAGCCGCAAGTCAGGGTCAAATGCCAATTTGTCATCAGGATAGGAAATTCACCCACTACTAGGAAAACAAAGTAATCTGTGACCCCATCTATTACATTGCTAATATTGAGACCAATCTCTTGATTATGATAGCTGTTAACTAGATTAGAATTTGGTTAATAAATATTAAATTGTTAATTTCACACTTATGCATGCAAAGACTCCCTTACCATTTTTTTTTCTGCTTCCTTCTAAAATGAGATGGAAAACCTACAAAAATGATCAGAAACATTTATTCCCTTTTGAGTCTTTGAGATGTTCACTCCCTTTTACAAAAATATAAAACTCATTTGAAGTTCGATGGCAGCCAGTGGGAAAACAAACTGAAGTGCAGAACCCTCACATTTCTCCTCTCCTTCCAACCTGTAAAAGGAGCCTGGTTTTATGGTCACATGGCATATGAAGAAGGCAGCATTTTAGAAATATGCCTGGGACAGTGTATGTCTAGGAAACATGAGGAAAGAGTGAGCTTTTCTGTGGGTGTCTTCGTTTTCCTTCCCGGTTCACTCTGTGGTGAGGTGAGGAGGCTTACAGGAAGACCACGCTAGCTCCATGCCTTCCAGCTTCCTGGGGGACTGAAAGCACTTCACACTAAACAAATAAACACCCCCAACCTCTAGGAGGGGTGCTGGATGTAGAAGAAAAGAACGTTGGAAAGATGGTTGATGAGTTTGGTGTAGAGGCCGAGAAAAATCAAGGCCATCCCACCTCAGGTTTAGCCTTAGCATAAGTACAGCCATCTTAGCTTAGGCAGCCATCTCAGGCCCAAGGGCTGAACTTTCCTCTACTTTACTTTAGTTCCAGAGACCCCCACCCTGCTTTAGTTCCAAGAAAGTACCCCACCCTGCAAACCCCGGCAGTAGCTAATCAGCTTAAACCACCAAGACAGCTAGGCGGTTGTGTCACAGGGACCAGATGTTGAAAAGAGCTTATCTTACTAAACCACGAGGGGGGTGCAAGCCAAAAGTATGTGGGGTCTCTGAAGTGATGGAAAATTACTGAGAGTTGGATGTTTTAAAAAAAAATGCTATATAAACCCTTGGCTTTGAATGCTCATGGTCCTTGTAGAAACCCACTGCATCGGGCAGATACTTGGACCCCAGCTAGCTGAAATAAACCTCACTGTGTGACTTGCATTATCGTGGGTGTCCCCTGTCCATTTGGGGGGTGGTTGACTCCGTACCCTAACATTTGGGGAACAAGAAAATGGACAAAGATGGAGGAAAATGCTGACTTGTTTATTTGACCTTCAACCCCTCAGGGCAAAGATTAACCCACTGCTTTTAATTAGTTTTTTTCTGCTCACCCAGGAGAAAAGGGAAGTTCTGTGTGTGTGCGTGGCCCTGGTGCAGTATGCCACAGAGCCCTCCTGGGACGGGAAGCAGGGCTCAGGTGTCCCCTTCGAGGCTGCAGTCACCTGAGAAAACCTCCAAGGCAGAGGAAGACAATTATGGCTGAAGGGGCTTCCCACTGAAGTGGGAGAAACTTCCAGACAATATCCAGAGCTTTAAGACAAGAGGCTTTTTCAAATATGTTCCACTTCAATAGTGGAAGAGATTTTCCAAAACAGTAGATGCGTTCACCATCCGTGTTGTAGCTTTGTGAAATTGAAATAAAAATAGCTGAAATCAAACAATATGGTTGAAGATGTTTGTATCATCAAGTCACAAAATTCTTGAAATTGAAAGGCTAAAATGTGTGATGGCAGAGGGGGAGGTTGCGAGGGAGAAGCTGAAATCAGCTTATCAGACACAACTGGAGGAGGGCGGACCTGAAGACCTTACTTTTTCCTTAACACACCCAGGCCCTACATGACTTAACTCTTGCTTGCTTCGCTGGCCTGTAACTCACCAATCCTTGGGTTCTAGAACTGCAGCCCTACAAGAGTGCACACGGTTTTCGGCTGCATGTGACTCCTTGTCCTTGGAAAGTCTCCCTATGCCTTTTATCTTGCTAGTGGCACCTCATTTCTTATGCCCCAGTTTGAAAATCATTTCCTCCAGGAAGCCCTAGGCAATGATGCTAAGATTTTAGTCCCTTTGAATCATCTATTTCCTTGTTAATCTCCCCAACTTGACTGTAAGTTTTATTCATCCATTCATCCATCCATTGGCCAAAGATTTAGCTTTCTATGCACATTGTCACAGACCCTGGTGGACAACAGTGAACTAGGTAGAAGGGGTCCTTGCTCTCATACTCTTCCAGTCAAGGGACAGGTCCCAGAATCTTTCATTTTCTCAGCACCTCTGCCTAATCTTGAGGGTTCACTGAGTTGCCAGATGTGTCATGGAGAGATTCAGAAGTTCTGTGTATGGGGTTTTATTGCTTTGGTAATACAAAAAGTTACATTTAATTCTTATCAGACATTGTTCAAGGTATCAGTTAGAGATGTGTTTGGCTGCATATAAATGAAGACCCAGTGTACAAATATGGGTATAGTAGGTATAGCTCTTCACATACCAAGAGGGGCATAGCTAAGCAGACTATTGTCTGCACAGCACCACTGGGGATTCAGGCTCTGTTTGTAGGTACTCCTAACATGTGGCTTTTTTTTTTTTTAAGATGGTTGCCTTGTAGTGGCACTGCTCCACCTTTAGTATCCTGCCGCATTCCAGGCAGAAGGAAGAAGAGGGCAAAGGTGCAGGCTAAATGAGTTGACCTGCTTTTAGGAGATTTCCCTAAAGTCACATGAAGCAAGTTCCACTTAGGTCCCATTGGCCATGATGTATGTCATTAAGACCACAGCAGAGCTATAAGGCAGTCTGAAAAAAAAATATATTGTGAACCGGTCATACATTGTCAACATGAACAAAATTGAGGTCTATTTGTAAAAGAGGAGAGGATGCATATTGTTAAACAATCAGCAATGTCTACCACTTAGGGAAATCATTCCTGTAAGTCATTTTGTTCATTTGTTTGTACATATTGCACAGTCAATTCCTAACTCTGGATTGACCGAATTTCTAAAAATGTTCATTTCTATATTTATCATTTGTAACTCAAGTTGTATTTACTCATAGTAAAATTATAAAATGTGTTTTGAGTGCTCATTTATTTCCAGTGTGTTCTGAACAGTATAGAACTTATCAAGATTATATGGCCCAGAAGTAAACTTGGAAAGTACGGGAGGATTTTTAACTCTCCTGACAGTTGCAGGAAGGCTTTATCCCGTTTGGTGCAAAGCCAAACATCTGACAACAAGTGAACTTGTCTCAAGAGATAAAGGAAACAATGAATGAAATTAACACTGTGGACTTAATTCTTGCCCAAAAGAAAGAATTATTCAGGTGGCATAGTGTGAAGAGCCTAGGTTTAAATTCCTGGCTTTTATGCTAATGAACGATTTGACCTTGGGCTAATTACTCAATCTCCCAAAGCCTCAATTTTGACACCTTTAGAGTTGGGGTAGTGCAAACTACTTAATGGGGTTCTTGGAACAATATGTTTATTAAAGCCTAAAACAATCTAATAAAGTCAGAGTTTACTTTTTTACTATAAAAGACATATTTGTATTTTCAAGTGGGAACAATTGAAATATTTAGGAAGAAATCATCCTTCTGGTATTAATAAACCTTAAGAAAGGGAATTCTAGGTATAGGCAGGCTTCAAGAAATACAAATTTGCTTTGTGAGCATAAAAAGCTATGGCATTTCTGGGTTTTGTTTTTATTTATATTTTTGTTTTTGTTTTTTGAGTAGGCTCCCTGCCCACCACATGGAGCCCAATGTAGGGCCTAAACTCATGACACAGTGATCAAGTTCTGAGCTGAAACCAAGAGTCAGATGCTCAACTGACTGAGCCATCCAGGTGCCCCCCAAATTATGGGATTTCTCGTACAGACTTCAAATTTTCCAAGACAAAATAGATACAAATTCACAGCCAGAGATTTTTAAAAAAAATTTATTTTTTTATTTGACAGAGAGAGAGAGCACAAGCAGGTGGAGTAGCAGGCAGAGGGAGAGGGAAAAGCAGGCTCCCTGCTGAGTAAGGAGCCAGATGCTGGGCTTGATCCTAGGACTCTGGAATGGTGACCTGAGCCGAAGGCAGTTGCTTAACCAACTGAGCCCCAGGCGCCCCTCACAGCCAGAGATTTTTTTTTTTTTAATTTATTTATTTGTCAGAGAGAGAGGGAGAGAGAGCGAGCGAGCACAGGCAGACAGAGTGGCAGGCAGAGGCAGAGGGAGAAGCAGGCTCCCTGCCGAGCAAGGAGCCCTGATGTGGGACTCGATCCCAGGACGCTGGGATCATGACCTGAGCCGAAGGCAGCCGCTTAACCAATTGAGCCACCCAGGTGTCCCCAGCCAGAGATTTTTAAAGGAAAACAATTTAAAGAGATTGGTAGGCAGTAATAAATGACATTTGGACCAGCTGTTACTGTGATGAGAAAGAAACCAACAGCATTCAGAGAGCATCCCAATCAATAGCTGTGGCTATTTAAAACCGCACACAGGGGCACCTGGGTGGCTCAGTGCCTTAAAGGCTCTGCCTTAGGCTCAGGTCATGATCCCAGGGTCCTGGGATGGAGCCCCGGAATTGGGCTCTCTGCTCAGCGGGGAGCCTGCTTCCTCCTCTCTCTCTGCCTGCCTCTCTGCCTGCTTGTGATCTCTGTCTGTCAAATAAATAAATAAAATCTTTAAAAAAAGAAAAAAAAAAAAAACGCACACAGAGGGTGGTGGGAGAAGGACCTATAAGTAAGGGTGCTGTGCAGCTCTGAACAGCCAGCCTATCCAGCCAGAGCAGAGCCTCTGGCAAGTTCTTTGTACCTCTCTTGAGGCTGTATTTCAGGAGACTCTTTCGTAAATCAGAACAAGTCAGGAGGTGATTAGGTAAGTAAGGAATCTGAAATACCTGTATACTAAATGGTTAATGAAGGTGATAGAGTTTGGTCTGTAAGAAAAAAAAAAAAAAAAAAGACATCCCTAGAGACCCAACGTATGTGTCCAAAGACTCAGAGGCTGTCCTGTGGTCCCGCTCTCAGACTACAGGCAGCAAGATGTTGATCTAACAGAAGGATGGTATTTGGCCAATTCAATATTGGCCCAAGTAAATTTTGTGAATGTTCTGAAGTAGCAATCCACTCTTAAAGTAAAGTTTTTAGCTAAAAATCTTAATTTTGGACTTCTTTTGAAGAATTAGAAATTCTGTCCTTCTTTATAGCAGCAAATAGATGGAGATAAAGACTGCCCCGGTACAGGCATGTGTCCTCCATTGCACCAGTCTCTGGGATCCTCAATGTCTCCTACAAACTGAGATGAATTCTCACACTCTTTCACTGTCTCTGGCCAGACTTCTTCTAATAGGACAATTATGGGTTGTTTGTTGTTGTTGTTTGCATATCTCTATCAGATTTTTTCTTATTCTCAAAAAGCATCACTTATTGGCATTCAAGGTTGTGGCCTATGGTTTAGATTTATTCTGTACTGTGTTGGCTGGAGAACTAGAATGTATGAGATTTTAGCTCAATTAAAGAGCTTCCTGGCAGTGTTGTTTCTTAAGAGGAGTGAACAGTGTTTTCACCATGTGGCCATTGATGGCGAGTTCTCAGTAACTATGAATATTTAAGAAGAGGCTGAGTGCTACAATGGGAAACAACCTAGATGTTCATCTAAGGATGAATGAAGAAAAAAATATATACATACAATAGAATATTATTTGTCCTTTAAAAATAAGTAAATCTTGCCATATGGAACAATACAGATAAAACTCGAGGACCTTATGCCAAGTGAAATAAGGCAGTCTTAGGAAGACAAATACTACACCATTCCACTTATATGAGATACCTAAAATAGTCAGAGGCATAGAAGCCGAGATTAGAATGGTGGTTGCCAGGGGCTGCGGGGAGGGAGAAATGGAGAGTTGCCATTGAACAGGTACAAAGTTGTAGTTATGCAAGATGAGTAAGTTCCAGAGATCTGTATATTGGACCTATAGTTAACAATACTGTGTGCAACTCATGAACAATTGTTAAGAGGGTAGATCTCATGTTAAGTGTCCTTACCACAATTAAAAATACAAAGGAAAGAAAGAAAAGGTGGAATGGTAACATTGCATGAGCAAGTCTTGCATGTCATAAGACAGTTCACCATTGCTCTGCTATGGCTGAAAGGTGGAACCATGATGACCACACAGTTGGCCACATCTGGCCAAAGGAGAAAGAAGAATCACTTTTTATGAAAAATGTAACTGACGTTGAATCCTGTACTTAGGATGTTGGGCTGAACTGGAGGGAAGATGAAGGATAGTGGTGGTATAGAATAAGGCTCAGCCTGCTGCCAATTCAAGATAAGAGGCAAAGTGGGGCATCGGGGTGGTGCAGTCACATAGTTTCGGCTCAGGTTATGATCTCAGGATTGTGGGATGAAGGCATGCATCGGGCTCTGTGTTCAGTGTGGAGGCTGCTTGGGTTTCTCTCTCCCTCTGCCCCTCCCACTTGTGCTCTCTCTCTCTCTTCTCTCTAAAAATAAATAAACAGATCTTAAGACAAAAGAAGAAAGAAAGAAAGAAAGAAAGAGAAAAGAAGGAAGGGAGGGAGGGAGGAAGGGAGGGAGGAAACACGTTGCCAGGAAAATAAGAGAACTTTGCTTTGTGGGTTTCTAAGAAGGTACAGGTATTGTCAGAGCAATAAATGGTTCCACTGAGAAAATGCTGATGGGCAGCCACGCATGATAACAAAGGATGCTGGGAGAGAGTCTGTGAAGCTCTGTTATGTGAGAAGTGATTGTGTGGCAATTATTGTTAATTTGCTTCATACTCTTATCAGTCCTTAATCTCTTTAAGCTTACTGCCAAAATGTTCAGAATGCATTAGTGCACTGAAAACACAAAACAACTGAAACCTGAACTAGAAGACTGAACTGAACGGCCTTGGCTTTGGTCCAGCTCTGCAATATTGACACACTGTTCATTGTTCATAGTAGATGCTAAATAGGAAAGCTCTCCTATTTTAGAACTCATTTCCTATTTTAAAGATGATAAAGAATGTAGATAAACAAAGGCCCAATTCTTTGATGGACTCAAAGATAGGAGACTCAATTGATGCATTCCTTTTTCACGTTCAGTGCCACATACATTTTGGGCAGAGCACAATAGAACTATAGTTCATTTCTATGTCACCACACATGATTTATGGGTGTGATTAAGGAAATAAAATACTTTCTGCTAGCTGATGCTCCATGTACTGTACTATTGATCCCCAAACAGGTATTATTTTGTGAGATGAGCCTCTAATACCCAGTAACCTATGTTATCCCTCTAAACTTAAATTAGCAGTGATTAAGAGCTGAAGCTTAAGGGGAAGCTTGCTAAGTGAAATAAGGCGGTAATAACTGTATATAAGTGTAAATGTATCATTATTAAATATAAATAATAAATGTAAATAAATTAATGTGCAAAATTCAAATTTGAGAGTCAATGGCAATAATGATTTAATCTCAACAGAACAGCACTCAAATTGCCTTTCTTGTCTTCAAGATGTTTAATTTAAAGAGGCTTTTTTGGTAGTGGTAGAGCATTTTGAACCAAATTATTGTGGATTTAGGAAACTATTTCTTCCTTGGGGCTAGTCATTCTTCCCTTAGGAGACTCTTGCTCATATATGGACTAAGGAAAAGGAATACCAGTTTTTGGTGACAGATTAGACAACTATTTTCTTTTCTTCTTCTCCTTCTTCTTCTTCTTCTTCTTTTTATTTCTATTTATTTGAGAGAAAGAGCAAGCAAGAGAGAACGCAGCAGGGGTGGGGAGGGCAGAGGGAGAAGTACACTCCCTGCTGAGCAGGGAGCCCAACATGGGGCTCAATCCTGGGACACCCGGATCATGACCTGAGCTGAAGGCAGATGCTTAACCAACTGAGCCACCCAGGCACTCCAACTTCTCTCCAGATTTTTTATCTCAAGATTTTTATTTTTCATTTTCAAAGGTTTAATTACCGTGTGTCTTGGTTTGAACTTTTCTTTTCTTTTCTCTTTCTTTCTTTCTTTATTTCCTTCTTTCCTTCTTTCCCTGAGAGAGAGAGAGTATGTATGAGTGGGGGTGGGAGGGGCAGAGGGAGAGAGAGAATCCCAAGCAAGCTTCGTGCCCAGCATAGAGCCAGATGTGGGGCTAGATCTGAAGACCCTGATATTATGACCTGAGCTGAAATCAAGAGTTGGAGGCTTAAGTGACTGAGCCACCCAAGCCCCCCTTGTTATGAATTTCTTTGTGCTTATCCTGTTTGGGTTTCACTCAGCTTCTTGAATGTATAGGTTTGTTATCTTTTACCAAATTTGAAGTTTTCAACCATTGTTTTATTCAAATATTCTTTCTACCCCACTTCCTCTCTTTTTCTAGTACTCTGATGATATGACTATTGGTTCTTTTGTTATTATCCCATAGGTCCCTAAAACTCTGGTTTTTCTTTTTCCTTTTTTTTTTTTTAATGTATTTTCTTTCTTTTTCAGATTGGGTTAATTCTATTGTTCTGCCCTCCAGTTCACTGATTCTAACTGCTGTCATCTCCACTCTACTGTTGAGCCCATCAAAGAAGTGTTTTCTTTTAAAATACTGTTACTCTATTTTTCAGTTTTATAATTTCCATTTCATTCTCTTTTATAACTTCTATTTCTTTGCTGAGATCTTTTTCTCATTTATTTCAAGAGAATTTGTAATTGACTGCTGAAACATTTTTATGATGATTGTATTAAAATCCTTATCAGAGAATTCCAGCATTTGATCTATGTAGGTGTTGCATTAGTTGATTGTTTTTTCTCATTCAAGTTGTGATTTTTCTTGGTTTTTTATATGACAGGCAATTTTCTATTGTCTCTCAGGCATATTTTCTATTTTGTTAGGAGAGTCTGGGTCCCTTAGGTTCAACATGCAGGTTTTTCCAATGGCAGTTTAATTTTTAGCTCCTTTGTGGTGTTATTTTTATTTGTTTGGTGTACCAGATGCCACTGGGGCTCTCACTGGTCTTGACTGGTATTGTCTAAGGGGGTAGAAAGGGTGTCCCCAGCTTGGGACACCAGGGGTCTCTCAGTGGGAGAAGGGCATGGTAGGATCCCCCTGCTGATACTCCATTCCTGCCCTGGTTTCCCCGAAGGGTGGGGGCAGGGAGAGTCTCAGACCTGATGCAACAAAGAGACTTCCTGGATCAAACTTGGCAGGAAGCTTCTGCTGGGTCCCTCATCTGCCTGCCCCGGTGTCTCTGGCCCAGAGGTTTCCCATACCGGGCTGCTTGCTGTAGCTGGGTCCTGTTATCTGGTCCCATACACCTACCCAGATCAACATACCATTTGAAAATTACCGTTAATTGTGATATGTAGGAAAAGTCAGTTTCATTATGGTTGGAAATATTTCCAAGGTATGTTTGTGAAGCTGATTTGTGAAGCTTGTTTCCTAAAACTCAGCCCCGACAAGCTTTTCATGGGCATAATCTGATGTTGCTTCTCAAAACAGTAGCTGTCTTTTTATCTGATGGAATGATGGTATCCAAAGAGTGTTGTGCCAAGATGGAGAAGGGCCTGGAGGTGGATCATGGGGTTTTACCTTGGTCATTAGTTTTATAACAAAACTGGGTATGGCAGACAACGGGTATGCTTATCAGATTTGATAGCACATTTGTAATTATAATTAGTTTCTCCTGCTTTGTGGAATTGGGAACAACTTCCTCACTTTTCTGCTCTCTCCAGATTAAAAGAAAATTCAACTTTGGTACATCCAGACAATATAATATTATTCAGTGACAAAAATAAATGGGCCATCAAGCCACAAAAAGACATAGAGGAAACAAATTCATCATACTAAAGAAAAGAAGCCAATGTGAAAAGGCTACACACTAAATGATTCCAACTATATGGCATTCTAGAAAAAAAAACCTATAAAAAAATCAGTAATTGGCAGGGATTGGAGACAGAGGGAGAGATGGATAAGTGGAACACAGAGAAGTTTTAGGGCAATGATACTGTAATGGTGGACACATGTCATTATACACTTGTCCAAACACTTACAATGCACAACGCAAAGAATGAGTCCTAATATAAATCATATGCATTGGGTGATCATAATGTGTCAGTGTTGCTTCATTGATTGTAACAAATGTAACACTCTAGTGAAGGATGTTGATGTTAAAAGAGGCTGTATGTGGGGAGGGGGTATGTGGAACTCTTGTACTTTCCATGTAGTTTTGCTGTGAATCTAAAACTGCTCTAAAAAATTAAGGCTATTAGGGTGCCTGGGTGGCTCAGCTGGTTAAGCGTCTGCCTTCAACTCAGGTCACAATCCCAGGGTCCTGGGATGGAACCCCACATCAGGCTCCCTGCTCAGTGGGGAGTCTGCTTCTCCCTCTGCCTGCTCTGCCTGCTGCTCCCCTGCTTGCGCTCTCCCTCTCCGACAAATAAATAAATAGATAAATAGATAAATAAATAAAATCTTTGGAAAAAAATAAAGGCTATTAATTTTTTAAAAATCTGATTGACATGATTTCTTTCTTCCTCCTTTTTGTCTTAGTAGATGCCTATTCTTTTGCTCTGTTTCTCAAAAATTTTCAAGCTGTAGCTTATGACAAAGGCTGATGTGTCATTCAAATCCACGGAGAGCCATTCACATAGACAAAAATGTGAGTGGTATCCCCCCACCAGGACCTGGACATCCCACAATCAATTAGTTCACCCTAAACTCCCAAAGCTCTATGTTCTCTCCCTCCTCATGTTGCTGGAAATCTCCCAGTAAGCCTTGAATAGCGTATTTTCCTTTTCTGAGCCTAAACAGTTCCTCCCATTCTTCAATCAAAGCAAGGTCAAGTGACACCCTGCTTCCCAGTCCCTTTCCCACTTCCCTAACCCTCATCATGGCCAGCTTTCCCTTCTCGAAATCTTTGTAGCATGTTGTGCTTCTCCTGTGTTGAGCTCTTCCCATTCAAGATGGTAGTGTCCGTTTACTCAGCCCTAGAGTGTGAGCCCTCCAAAGGGGAGTCTATGTATTTTACTCTTTTTCTCCAGGCCCCTGCTTTTCCTAGCACAGAACAGGGGCTTGTATATGTTGGTTAAATAAATAACTGAGTTAATAAAGTGGCTATTACTAAAGTCTGGTGTAACTGGGTGTTCACGGGGTGTGCAGGATTTGATTAGGCTTTAAGACTTGATACAGAGTGTATTCCTAGTTCCTACCTCTAAAATATCTCTATCCATTGGTCTATCCAGACAATATTTATTCCCCTTCATCTGTGCAATTAATGTTTATTAGGCTATGGGGCTCTATAGTTGATACTGTGGGAAGGAGTACAAAATAATCATAAAAATAAAACACTAGAAATTTCAAAGAGCTCATGTATAATCATTTGACTTGCTTCCTTTGTGCTTAGAAGTGGAACACTAATTTTCCAAACTCCTTCATTTAAGGAAGGAGCCATTCTTTCTGGCTTGGGGCATCAAACAACACTGAGAATTCTTGCAATTCTTCCACATAGCATAAGAAATGGCATTGTATCTAATATATACCTAAATAGGTTGAAAACAAATAGTCCTAGGGCTGATGGAGTGTTTACTACGTGCAAAAGAGAGGTTTCTGGACGGAGAGGGAGTTATACATAAAATATTGCAAATAAAACATTTTCCTGGGTTTTTCTCTTATTACAAGTTACTCAAAAACCCAAGCAATTGTTAGGGCTTGTCCTAGAGCTTGGGCTCTCTCACCTGAAAAAAAATTGATGTGTATCTGCTTGTTTTAATCAGTCCTGTGCTGGAGCTGAAATGTACCAGGACCTCCTGCTGCCAAAAATTAATTTACACATGCATCAGGGCATGCACTGAGTGCATGGCCTGGTTTCAGGAGAAATGTGCCTGTGGTTATTTTGTAAGCTAATGTGAACTTGTATCTCAGCCCTGGGTCTGTCACTGACTGGAACACTGGGCTGTGACTCAGAAAAACCCTGTTTCTATTTTTGCCATTTCCCCTGATTTAATGTGTGACCTCAATCTATTATCCCTCTCTGCCTCAGTGTCTTCATCTGTGCTATGCTCTTCTCTTTACTGAGAATAATTAAGGTGGTGAAATCTTGCTTGAAAATAAGTGTTTTGCCACAACAAAATACTGATTGTTTTTCATTGGTTGATTAAACTGATTGTTTGTGAGCCACATTAAAAGTGAGATGTCACAAAGGACATGATAGAAAATCTGCCAAGTGGTATGTTAAAATAATCCTGCTGGTCACAGTGATCATTGTTCCTGATGTTATTATTACTTATAATGCTGAATTCATGATGCCTTACTACAGAAATGCCATGATTTGAATTTCTGTCCAATTCAATATGTCATTTACAGAGATATGTAATGGGGAGGATGATATTATCTTATTATAATATATATATATATGTATAGTCTCTCTCTCTCTCTCTCACACACACACACACACACATACACATACACACGCACAATCTGCTGGAGAGAAAGGAAAGACAAAGCTCTTTACCAGTGTGCTCAGAGACAATCGTACCAGGGCAAGGAAAGACTCTTGAGGAGAAAAAGGAATCAGATTTGGCTGTTCCCCCAGAAGTCACAAGCGAGCTCTCTGATGAGAAGCTTCCTCTCCACACTTAACTGAGCAACGACATGGAGAACAAGTCACTCAGCAACTAGCTTCTGTTTTCCAGGGAACATGGACTAATCAAAAGGACTCTTCTTTCCACATTGTTGGCTTAAAAGTTGTCACTGACCCTCCATTAGGTGTCAGGTCCTATTTTAGGCATGGAAGAAACAACGTAAATAAGCTTTTCTTGAGAATGTAACACTGAACGGTGCTTAAAAATAATACCCAGTCCATAGAATTCCAAGTTTGGGCCTTGATTCAGGAAATGGATTTATATTACTCACCTTCTCTTTACTACTGTCCAGCTGTCACCCACTGTCCTTTGGCCAAGGTATGGAGCCATAGCAGCCTGCCCCACACTTCCTTCCGTGGATATCGCATCCTCTCTCCAACCAAAGGTGTACGAGGTGATGACATCTCGTTAGAAAACACAGAATGGCCAAACCTGAAAGGACTTAAGCATTGGCTTGATTCAACTAGGTCTTTTTGAGCCCCGACATTTTTTAGCAGAGGGACAGACTGGTGAGCTGACTTAATAAGGTCACATGGCTAGTATCATGAAGAAAACCTGTGTATCTTGAGTCCTAATTCAAAGTCGGTTGCTCTTTACTGTATCAGTGCATTAAGGAAGCTCCTTCTGCTTCCAGGGCTATGCTTTTTGTGTACTCTAGAAAGGCTGAAATGCCATGTAAAAGCTATAACTTGGTGGTTAAGAATATGGGTCAGGAATCAGGCTGACTGAGTTCAGATTCTGATATGTATCTTAATGTGCAAACTTGAGAAAGTTTATGATTGATATAGCCTCTCTGTTTCTTCATCTCTGTGTAAGTGGATAGAACAATAATAATCATCTCGTAGGGGTTTTTTTGTAGGGATAAAAATGAAATAATCCATATAATATAGTTAGTATAGTCTGTGGCACTATTTAAGCAGATAATAAATGAAAGCAAGGTATACAGCAAAAACAACAACAACAACAACAACAACAAAAAAAACGTGTATTTTTCTCCTGGAGTATTTTTGTATCAGACAGTTAAATTATAGAGATATACCTTATTTTCATACAAGTTCCTAACTTGAGCTATAGATGTTACCTTCAAATTAAGATCAAAGAGCTTAAAGAAATGACTGAGAAATGTGTGAGAAATTCCTTGAATGCTTGTTTACTTCCAGTAGATAGTTGAGGGGCACCTGGCTGACTCAGTTGGTAGAGTGTACCACTCTTGATCTTGGGGTTTTAAGTTCGAGCCCCCACATTGGATGTAGAGATTACTTAAAAGTAAAATTTTAAAAAATAATAAAATAAAATAGTTGAGTTTTGGAGTCAAACCTGGAGAAAATCTTACATTTAAAGAAACACAATTGAGTCTAAATTTGAATGAAGAATGGAGAACGGGGTAAGAAGACAAGCTTTCAGTGAGATTTCCATTCATTATTTTTCTTTTTTAAGGTCCCTAGGAGCTAAATTCACCTCCCAGGTTTCATAGTTGGCCCTATAATAAATTGTTTCACTGTCCTTCAGAACAAAGAAATGTGGCCAGACATAGGAATCCAGATGTCCTGCAGAGAAAATAAAACACACCTCCCAGGTTTTGCATTTCGTCACATTAGTCCCCCAGATGATGGACTCACGACTGTGGAATACAACCCCAAAGCTACTTCTGGAAGGGAATTTTGCCCCTCACCTCTCTCTCTCTCTCTCTCTTTTTTCCTTAAAGATTTTATTTATTTGAGAGAGCGAATGTGCACACTTGAGTGGGGGCACAGAGGGGGAGGGAGAAGCAGGCTCCCTGCCAAGCAAGGAGCCCAAGTGGGGCTCAGATTTGAGTCAAAGGCAGATGCTTAACCAACTGAGCCACCCAGGCGCTCCGGCCCCTCACGGCTCTAACCATGATCTGACTTCCTCTGCCAGGCCCAAGGGACTTAGTCTCTCCTGCCCTCATCCTCTTCACTGCTTTGTGGGCTGACACTGTGCACATAGTCAAGTCTAAATGGCAGCAGAAATAATGAAATCTCAAGCCACCATTCTTCCTTGTTATCATTTGTAGTTCTTTTCACTGTGACCATTATAAATCCTGTACATGACTTTTCAGGGTAGACTACGAGTGCACAGTGGCCAAGGAAATATACACATTAATTATGCCAATAGTTCTTCTTTCTGCTGCATGAATTTTATATATAAATAAACACACAGCCATCTGAATCGCTCCCTCCACATTTTCCTCTATTATTGTCGTTGAACACTGTAGAAAGTTAAGCTTCATTTAAAAAATTCACTTATTATTCATTTGGAGAACCAAACAGGAACGAATAGGAAAGCACCAGGATTTTATTTAACTGTTTTGCTTTGAAAGAAAATAACTTAGATCATCTCTGTAATGCATTTTTTTTTTGCATTTTCCCTCCAGGAAATTAAGTATTAAATAATGTATTTGCCCGGTAAGTCAGAGTAAAAGCTGGATGGTGACCTACTATAGCTTATGATGGAGGCACTGTGGGTTTTATGTGGACATTTCTCTCGCCTTTGTCCTTTAAGACAGAATCCCATTTGCAATTATGGCAAGTGCCAGAAGGATTCCAGGCGTGTATTTTATACACATTCTATCCTCTACCTTTTCTTCTGTGATCCTTTTTCCATTTTGTTCATCCTGATTTCTACACATATATTTTCTTGTTTTGTGTTTTTTAAAAGACTTCTTAAAAACTTCTCAGAATGAAGTATGAATGAGTGATAAACAAATGAATAAACTTCTCAGTGTGAGTGGTACATTTTTCTTATTCTCACATTTAAGTTTTAAAATTAACCCACAACCCCCCCCCCCAACATTTTGCTTGGTATTACCATAGCTCCTAGGACAACCACTACCAAATTCATTAATGTATTTGTTAATTGCTCATCTTATACCAGGTTCTGTGTCATGCATTAATACAGTGCTATATAAACAGACATGGTTCCTGATCTCTTAGAACCTACAGTCTGTATAAATAAGGTTTTCTACTAATTAATATCTGCATCTACTAATACAATACAATATAATATCTGCATCAGTATTTTCTCTTCAATATATTTAACTTCATTATATCTTGCAAGACTTTCAATATTTTAATATGTGTTTGTTTGCATTTGTGATACATGTAGCTATTTACATTAAACATGTCTAGTCTGATGTGAAGAACACAGGAAGAACACACGATCTTCCAGTTTTCTGTTGTAAGTCGTAAGGATTGTCAATATAAGGATTATTGATTAGGGGGCACCTGGGTGGCTCAGTCAGCTGAGCATCCGACTCTTGATTTCAGCTCAGGTCATGATCTCAGGGGTTATGACCTCAAGCCCAAGGGCTGGGCTTCATGCAGAGCCTCCTTGGGTTTGTCTTCTCCCTCCAGCCCTTCCCACTCCCCACTCACAAACTCTCTCTCTCTCTCTCTCTCTCAATAAATAAATAAATAAATAAAACTATTGATTAGGATTCTACCTCATATAACTCTCTAATAGCTTTTAGTCTTTGTTACTGTAATGGTTCATAGGAAAAAAAATTCTTTTGCTCATTATAAATGGAGCTTTCTCTGAGAGTCATTGACAATCTCTATTACCTTATAAGTCATAGCTGAATGCTCAGCTGTTAAACTAAATCAGGGAAGTATGTTTCTGTGTGTACTCATGTGTGTGTGTATGTAGTATATATGTGCCCATTAGACATGAAAAATACGCAGCAAGTAATTAAATACTGATTCTCTTAAGCACATACTTCTTCTTATCTTCTTATTCCTTTCCTCCTCATTTAAGCATTGAGTTATCTACTTGCTTATGGACTGAGTAGGTTGGACAGGCATAACACATGCCGTCCAGTGTCATTGTCAAAGCTTTTATTAAGCACATAATTGCCCAGGGCACTGGCTAGTGGTGGCTCCAAAGAGCTGCATATTCCGAGTTTCCAGATTTTTCTTTCCCTGTTAGAGATGATTCTTATGCAGCTTAATCTCCATATGCATGGAATTAAAATATTCTTCTTTTCCTGGAAGATTGATGCAATGTATATCCACTCACATATTTGTCCACATTAATAGTCCCGTGGTAGTAACTATTTTTTTTTTCCCGTTCTTTTACTTTTACAGTATCTTTTCTCCTCTCTTCTCTGTCCCTTATTCTGTCTCTCTCATGTAAGAAAGACTTAAGGGGTGTCTGGGTGACTCAGTCAGTTAAATATCCGACTTTTGATTTTTTATTTCGGTTCAGGTCATGGTCTCAGGTCGTGAGATCGAGCCACGAGTTAGGCTCTACTGCTGAGCATGGAGCCTGCTTAGGATTCTCTCTCTCCCTCTCCCTCTTCCCCTCCCTTGCTTAATCGCAATCTGTCTCTCTCTCAAATACATAAGTAAATAGATACTTAAATATTTTAATAAAACCTTGTTAGGGAAATTCATAGGATATTGGATTCAGGTGGATTTTTATCTTACTGACTGTTTGCTCAAGTTCATTTGAGAAAAAAAAAGCCTTCAATAATTTTAACTTAAACACTTATAATGTGCACTGCAGTGCTGCACAATTCCAGGAGGTACCTTTGTCGTCTCGGTGACTCATACTTCACAACCAGATGTGTACAAAGCCCCCAGATCTCCATCTCTGGCTGATGTTCCTCCTACATTTCCAGTCTGTCTGCTGAATGTCCCACCTTCTCAGTATCAACACATCTAAAAATGATATTTTCTTTCACTCCTCTCAATGCAATCAAATCCTGCACTGATTTTTTATGTTTGTTCTTTCAACCACTAAAATAAATAAATACATAAAAATCCAATATCTTAAAGTCCTCCTTCTTGTTTACTATCTAAGTATTTGCAAAAATGTATTCACTCTTTCATCAAAACGTCATGAGCATCTATCCAGTCTTTTGCTGGTTCTAGTGCCTGTACTATGGGGTCCTTATTAATTCCATGTGTGGGTTATTGCCAGTCCTCTTGCTTAACAGAGCCTTTCTCTGTTTTACTTTCTCTGTTTTTCTGATCAAAACTCCACTTAAAATTCCCACTAAAACGAGCTGGCTGCCATAACTCAAAGAACGATTTTTCTCCTAAGCACTGCCCATGGAATTTATCTGATTATTTCCTAATGTAATCGATAACGTTGACAGCCCCTTGAGGGGTGGGACTTCTCCCGCTGCACTGTGTCCCACCCACACCCAGCCCTGTGACCATCACTTGCCCATGATAAGGACATAAACATGTGCTCAGGCCTCTTTCTGAACTCCAGATGCTTCTTGGCAGCTCCCTTTTATACATCTCTAGCTGAGAACATCAAATGCCATAATCGTTACATCCTCATCAAATCTCTTTCCCCTTTATTTCCTATGTCTGTGAATTTTTTCACGCTCTACCCAGTTGCTCAAGCCGGAAACCTCAGCTCATCCTTAAATCTCCCTGTGCCTCAGTTACAGCATCCGCTTGGTCACTAGACTCTGCTGAATGGTCCCAGCATGCTATTACCTCCATAAGTTTCCCTGACTCCTCTTTACTGCCACTACCTTTGTGTGAGCTCTGTGATTCTCACTTGCAGTGCCCCTGTGGTCCCAACTGCTTCCCCTGTCCTTGAGTCATTCTTCCTCGAACCCATTCTCCACAATGCCATTTTGTCACCTGTATACATTGGGAAACTGATCCTACCACTTTGTTGCTTAAAACTTATCCTATTTTACCAGTACCCTTCATGGTGAAGTTCAGACTCCATAGCAGTACATCAAAGACTAGTTTTCAAACCCTTGCCATCTTTACACTTCTTTCCTTTCCTTCTCCGCCAAACCCTGAGTAATGATGATTGACTCTCCAAAGATCTTTGCCCTGGGTAATTTGTCAAAGCCAGTCATGAGAGTTCTGAATTATCTTTTCTAGTGGTCACCTAGAAAAGGCTAAATGACCCAGTTGTGGCCAATGGGATGTGAGAGGAAGTCTGCGGATGATATTCTAGGAAATATTTCCTTGTCTAAAGCATAGACCCAAAGGAAAGACAGTTTCTTTCTGCTCATGTGCATTGCTGTGACTGGAAATGATGTCTGGACCTTTGCAGCCACCTTCCTACAAGTACAAGGCTGAAACTACAAAAGGGAAGAATGCAGAGCCATGAGATCTGTTGGAAAACATTGTTGGAGGCCTGATGCCCTGCTCCTGGGGTATGCCCAATTGATGAGCATCCTTCCAGGTGGGATGATGCATTGCCTAATGGTTAGGTAATCCAAGTTTAAGTTTCCTATTATCTGCAGATGAAAGTGTCATGACAAAGAGTTCCTCCAAATGTCCAAGCTTTCTCTTTCCTTCTGATCCATGTACATGCTCCCAACTAAAATGCCTTTTTTTTCTAGACTTCAGGTCTTAAAAAAGAGTCAGGTCTTTCCCAATCACCCAAAGAATATATGGCAGACACTTTGCTTTCCCAAATCTTAGAACTTATCACTACAGTTAAAATTACTCATCCATATCCTCCAGCAGCCTTGTTCGGGACATGTCAGTCACAGTCCTTCTATGCCTGTAATGCCTTTTATTTCATTCATTCATACATTTATTTGACAAATATTACTGAGAACTTACCATGTGTCAAGCATTATTGTAGATACCAGGATATGAGAGTAAATCAAACCAATAAATTCCTTGCCGTCATGGAGTCTAAATTCTAGTGGAGAAGGCAGCCAATAATCCAGGAAGTAGATATACAATATGTGTAAGGAGGTCAAGGTAATAGGGATAGGATGAAGGGACATAATTTAGATGAAAGTTCTGAGAAAAGCCCTGAGGGAGATAAGGGAGGGAGAGAGCACATGGATGCCTGAGAGAGGAACATGTCAAGGAAAGAGAGGGAAGGGCCCTGAGGCCCCGAGGGAGGAGCGGACAAGTGGCTGGTGTGGCTGAAGCAGTGTGGGAGAGGGGCAGAGTGAGGACGTATTCTAGGAATAGATGTGGGACTTTGAAGACATGGATGTTTAGGTTCCATTCAGAATGGACTGTTTTTAACAGAGAAAGGACATGACTTGAGTTGAGTTTTAAATGTGTTACACCCTCCTTCTATGTGAGGAGAAGGCTGTGGGCTGGGGGGATGAAGTAAAAGACCATCACTGTGGTCCAGGAGTGAGATGTGGTGGGTGGACCAGGCCACGGGCTTGGTGATTTCTAAGGGACATTGCCATGATCACTTCCTTGTCAAGAAAAGCAGCCCTAGACTCCCAATCAGACAGCTCTCTTCCCACTGCTGTACTGCCCCAACCCCAACTACTGGACTAAGTGTTGATGACCCATCCCAGGACAACCTAACCATAAACTGTTCACTGACCTATGAAGCAGCCTCAAATGAAAAACACAGTCAAGATATGAATGAATCATATGGTAAGCAGCAGAAAGAGAAGAACTACCAAAAAGGAGACAGGAATGGAGTGGTGGAAATATCAATGGCAGAGCATGGGGTAGGATCCATGCCCTGAGGCTGCTGTGGCAGAGACATGTTGGCTTGGTCTCTAGAAAAGCTGTGGGTGTTGAGTGGACTTTGAGTTCCATTCTGTGGGACCCACAGTGGGCCTTCTTATCAGGAGTCCTTTGTTTCTTGTTATCCTCTCTTAGTCCAGCCTTACTATCAACCTTTATTAATAGAAAAATACTTGAGTGAATGTGTGATCTTTGCATCTGAGCGCCAGGATTTGGGGCTGCACATAACAACCTCTCAGGGTATGTTGGATGGTTGGCATTTGATTGTGGCCTGAGAATGTGTTTACTGCAGCTCACATCTCTCCATGGATGCCAAGAGCCCATGGTTTGCAGTGACAAATGAAATTTTGCCTGTGATTTCATTTTATTTTTTAAAGATATTATTTATTGGGCACCTAGGTGGCTCAGTTGGTTAATCATCTGCCTTTGGCTCAGATCATGATCCCAGAGTCCCAGGATTGAGTCCGACATGAGGCTCCTTCCTCAGTGGGCAGTCTACTTCTCCCTCTGCCCTTTACCCTGTTTGTGCTTTCTCTGGCTCACTCTCTATCAAATAAATAAATAAAATCTTATAAAAATTATTTATATTATAATATCTATATTATATATATTATTTGTATTATAAAAGATTCTGTTTATTTGAGAGATGGAGAGAGACAAAGATAGCAAGAGAGAACACAAGTAGGAAGGAGAGGGAGACACAGGGCTTGATCCCAGGACCCTGGGATCATGACCTGTGCCAAAGGCAGATGCTTAACTGACTGAGCCACCCAGGCGCACCCCTTGCCTATGATTTTAAACATGCCTCAAACGTGTCCCTCTTGAAGGCAGTACTCCATGTGACTTGGTTGCTGCTGTGTTTGAGATATGTCAAGGGGCTCAGAAATGTAAAGACAAAGGAGATGGATGGTTGCCTCTTGTAGTGTTAAGTGCCTTCAAAAAGAAATTTTCAAGCTCTGTCCTGGGTTGTTCAACTAACAGCTGATAAGGAAACAAAACCCCATTATATAACCATCACAAGATCAATTTTCTGTCTGCATCCATATCCAAGGCTAAGAGCCTGCTGAATATTATGCTCAGAAAATGGTTTTCGGCAATGAGGAAATGAAACATTTAACACATTCTCTTTCTTGGTTATTTGTGAGCTAAAAAATAGTTGTTCTGTTGGTTGTAGTAGTAGAAGCTGAAAAGATGCATAGGGTAGGGTCATGCTTAGATCAGTTTCTGGGTAGGAAGAAACTATGAGTAATTACAATCAAAGAGCCAGGGATGAGAGGGTGCTCTATTGGTGAGGAATGAAGTCATAGTAGAAATTAGACAAACAGAAATCCCATCACCATGGTGGTAGAGGGGCAGTGAACATTTTTTGCTGAGGGACAAAACAGCATTGTGGTCTGTCACCTGTGCTGGATTCTTCTAGTTCCCAGACAACATTCCCATTGTCTCAGAGCCTGACTGTTCAGCTCCTTGGGTACCCAGGGTGGTTCAGCATGCTCTGATACCGGGGAGGCATATACTTTCTGAATTGCCCTCAAAGCTCCTGGTAAGGTGAATATGAGGCAATTTTAATCATTAATTACAAAGTGATTTCACATCTATTCTCAGCTGATGCAAGAACCATCATGGATCTGTTAAGAGAGGAAATGGCTTAATTCAGGTGGTTCAGCTAGGTTTCCTCTGAGGAGGTTACATAGCTAGTGGGCAGTATGACCTATCTAAGTCCCATGTTCTTGCCACCATTTCAAGGAACCACACAGCTTTCCAGTGAGCAGTGGAGACCATTTAGGCTCTGGGCTGAATCTGTGGATCATTTATCAGTATATCTTAATTTCAGTTCATTGGAACTCAGTTCTCTAGATTTCAAGATTAGGTGCCTGGTGATTCATAACAGATATTTTTCATTTTTGCTTTGATTGACAAGTTCCATTAATAGGATCAAAAGATCATGAGTTCACCGCTGGTGATATACAATAAAGCATAGGGCCTCTGGACCTCTAAATTTCTCTGTGTTAGGGACTGCCTATATTCAGTGGCCCTCAACAAATATGATAGGCACTAATATTTGGAAAATGACCTTCATATATTAGGGGGACAACAAAGCACAATTTCTTTTTAAAAATATCAAATCCATACACAGAAGAGCAGTAAAAATGACCCAAAAAGGCACGTTTTCAATAAACTGATTCATATTTATTCAGTGTTCAGTGTCAAATCACCTTTGAACTTTATTGTCTATAAACTACAAGGAGTAACAAAGAACTAAAGTCTGGTCATATACAACACCCTTTCCCTCCTCACTCTTATGACCATCGACTCATTAAAGGGATGTTCCATTTCTGAGATTTGTTTTAGTTTGCTGTAGAATTTTAAGTTTTTCAGTTCTGGCAGAAACCTGAACAATTATCTGGTCGTCCCACCTGTCTCCAGTCTACCTATAGAATATCCTAGAAATTGTGCTGTTTGCAAAGAGTAAATTCTTGTTTCCTGACATTGTATTTCTGGAAATTTCTAGAATGGCCAAATAAACCAACATTCAAAACAAACCAAAATAAAAATAAACAACACTCCCACAGTGATAGCAGTGGGAAGGCAATGTGTTTGAGATCCCCTTGCCTTGGAAAAGGAGTTTGTGGTTCATCCACATGAGGTAGCCATGTGGACTTCATTATATCCGGGCCTCATGACTCTAACAGACATCAAGTCTCTGCCTGGTAGTACCACAGAATAACCCACAAAAAAGAATTGGTGTTTCCAGACCAGGGATTGAGGCTAGATCTAGATCTAGATCTATATCTGTATCTGTATCTATATCTATATATATTTAGTCTGGTAAAATCCTCAGTAAATCTGGGTAGAGAGCTGTCTTATTAAAAGCAATTTAATAAGACTGAATGATAGATTCAATAAAAGATTGACATGTTGAGCAATGGGAATCCAGAAAATTCTTCCTGTCAGGATATTCTAGTAGCCTTCTTTGAGACATTCTTAATCAGTTGTACCATCTCTTCAAACACAGGATTTTAATGAGATCCAGAGATGTTCTCCTAATCGTTCACGCCAGTTGAAGTTATTACAGAAAGAACAGTGTCAAGGAATCCACACATCGTATATTCCTGCCATGGAACTGTGATTGTTTCAATAAAGGGCACAGGAAAAAAGGAAGTTAAGTAGAGCCCATAACTGCCTGACTCTAAAACTCTATATTAAAAACCACAGCACTAGACTTTCTCTCCGTCAGTGTGAAGTATATATTTGAAATGTTATGTCATCGAATTTCTGCAGTAACGTGGAGATATTTCCATCAAGTATAAATATCAAATATCAAATATATCTGTGTAAGTAGTCAAAACGTGTTGACAATATATGAATTTAAAAATTCAGGTGTGACAGATGAGAAATCCAAGATAATGGGGTTATGCTAACAGTGACCATTTCCAAGCACAGGGTTTAACAAATTAAAGCTATTTTCATCTACACTTTCCACTTGGCCCTCAAAAAACCCAGCCGAAGCTCAGCGATATTAAATAATTTATTCAAGTTCACAGAAGTAATCAGTGGAGTCAGTGAGCTGCAATGCAGTGATTTGCAAATAACTTTTATATTGGTCAACTTCTTCCACCCGTATTTAGGTAAGAAAGAAGGCCATTATAAGATCAAACCATAGTTGATGCTGCTCTTCCAGCTTACACAACTAGTGTGTCTTGGTAACTCAAAACATCAGGTTCAAGTTTAAGTCCCCAGTGGGAAAACACTTCTGATTTAAAGATAGGATGCTGTGATTTCAAAATAGCAGACTGAGCACAAACCAAACTATGACACACCACAACAAACTCTAGAAATGAAAGCTTGGATGTGTGCATATTTGTACATATATGTGCATGTATAATATGTACCTTAATATATACTTCTGTGTTTTACCTAAATATATATGTAAACAAATGCATAGTCACAGTCACCCCAACAAAAGAAGAAAAATTTTCAAAAGTTGTGATGAGTCCCTCAATTACTTAAAACAAATGGATTCTGATTTTAAAGATATAAACAGTTTTCCCAAATCTGTGCAGAAGTCCAAGGGAGAGGGACACCACAGTGAGTGAGCAGAATACCAGATATGCTTCAAGCCAGTAAGTGGTGGAAACCAGAAGCTGAAGAAGGCCAAGGACAATCAAGACAGTGCTTGTTTGGGTTATTGTATTAAAAACAACTTGGCTGATGAACTCTTAGAAACTCTCTCTCTCTCTCTCTCTCTCTCACACACACACACACACACACGCACATACACTTAATTTTAGGGCTAGGAAGCTATGACAAGAGTATCTTTTTCCTTGGGACAGAAAGCCCAGCCCTTAATGACACGGAGAACAAGAACTTCTTAAGCCCAGACCAGGTGCCAAGATGTCTCACCAGGAGTGTCCTGCCCTTCCTCTTCACTTGTTTAAAGCTTTATGAAGCTCAATCTGCACAGTGGATTCTGCTTTTCCCTCTAGAAGGACATCACATACAGAGGCAGCTGACCACATGCATGAATCATAGAAGAGAAATGAGCTCAAAGCTAAGAATGAGAGACTGAGAAAATGAGAGACCCAATAAAAGAGAGGCAAAACAAAGAAGTTAGTCTGAAAAAAACAGATCTAGTAAAGCATTAAGAACAGGATGGGTAAAATGAATCTAACACTATTACTGGAAAGATTGGGAAAGTATTACACCCAGAAAAACAAATTACAAGCAGCTAAAAGAAAGAACTAATCAGAAATTCAAAATCCAATGCTGTACATGATTCACATACACACACACACACACACACACACACTCAGTTAATAGTTAACCAGGGATAGGAAAACCTTTCCTCAGCCTGATGAAAGTTATTTACTGTGAATATCTAGCAAAGATTATAATTGTGAAACATCATAAACATCGCAAGTAAAACCAGGAGTTTGATGAGGATGCTGGCCGTCATGGTTAACATTCCAGTCTTGTCAAAAACAAGATGTATCCTCATTACAGAAAACTGTGGTTATTTACAGACAATATGGAAAACACATGTTAATGAACGTTAAGTTGTTGGAAGGATATGAATTAGTCTGCAAGTGAGTCTGATATTAGCAGTCAAAAACCAATGGCTTCTATATACCTGAGCAATTACCAGTTAGAAAAATCTCAACTACAATAGCAAGAAAGACAAGGACGTGATGGAGTAAATTTAGCAAAAAAAGTAGACTACACTTATGGAGAAAATTATGAAATGTTATTGATGGACAGTAAATAAGACCTTAATAAATGGTGAGACACCATGGTCATGGACCGGAAAACACATTATCAAAGATATTGCTCTTTCCCCAATTAATACGTAAAGCAAATGCAGTCCTAATCAATATCCCCATCAGAGTCTTTGTAGAAGTTGACAAGCTGAACCTATAATTTTCATGGAACACTAAATATGTAAAACTAAAACCATTCTGAAAGGAACTCAGATGAGCTGTACTTGCCCTAGCAGATATCAAAATTTATCACAAAGCTAAGAGAAATCATGAAAATTGATGCAGGAATAGACAAATGGATTAATGAACTGAAACAGGCCAGGGAAAGATTCAGATGCCTGTGGATTCTTGGCGTATAAGAATGGGAGGGCAGAAAGGATGGACGACTCTGCAGGTAGTTTCACAACAAACGCCTTCATAAGTGGAAAAATCAGTTCTTTCCCTACAAAAAGCAAATCTAACTGCATTCCAGCTCTAAAGGGAAAGCAAAATTAAAACTACTCAAAGAATATACAAAATACCTTTATGATTGGCAAGGAAGAAAGTATTATCCACAAAAAAACAGAAACAGTTAAGAAACATTTTGCAAATGTGCCTACCTCATATTATAAAATCTTTAATTCACAAAGACTTCATTAAAATGTTAAAAGATAAGTGGCTGACAAGGAGAGTGGATTTGCAACCTAAATAACAAAGGATTCATATCTAGAACACACAGGAAAAGGCGAAGTAAGATTACATAGTTCTCATTAACCAGTCTGGCAAAAATTTAGACAATAGATAATATCAAAAGTTGGTGAGGTCTTAGCCATGATTTTTTTTTTTTTTTTTTTTTTTGGATCTGACACCAAAAGCAAAGGCTAGGAAAGCAAAGCAAAGCAAACCAAGTGGGACTACATCAAACAGAAAAGCTTCAAAACCATCAACAAAATGAAGAAGCAAGCTGGCAAGGAGCTGGGGAAGCAGGAGCTCTTACCAACGGTAGCACAAATGTAAATTGTTGTGATCACTTTAGAGAGCAGTTTGCCAATAGCCAGTCAAATTAAAAATATTTATACCCAGGAGTTCTACCTCTGGCAGAGTCCCTTGAAAAAATTTTATATTTGTGCCAAGTTTTTTCATAACATTATTTTTTTTATAGTGAATCATTGAATGCCATCTAAAAATGAAAACTTACACACCCGGGATAGATAAATAAAATGAGGTATGTTTGCAAATTGGAGTGCCCCAATAAAACAGTTTAAAGGAATGTACTAGATGTGGGCATAATGACATGGCCTGTTCTCAGAACAATGCTCAATAAACAAACAAAAATACTATTAGTTTGGTACATGTAGTCTCATGCCATTTAATGACTGATGTCAAAGCTTTTTAGAAACTTAAGAACTTAACATACTTTTACATACATTTGTGTTTAAATTTTACAAATCTCATGATACTGAGGTAAGAAGGAAAAGAGAATTTGGGATAGTGGAGGGCGATCAAAGTAATTTCTTCATCTGTAATACTCTATTTTTTAAAAATATTTTATTTAATTATTAGATATAGAGAGAGCACAAGTAAGCAGAGCGGCAGGGAGAGGGAGAAGCAGGCTCTCTGTTGAGCAAGGAGCCTGATGCGGGACTCGATCCCAGGACTCTGGGATCATGAGCTGAGCCGAAGGCAGCCGCTTAACCAAGTGAGCTACCAGGTGCCCCTGTAATACTCTATTTTTTTAAAGGGAGATTGTATTCTGTTAATTCTGTGTAGTTGGAATTCATTTTTCAAACTTACTCTAAAAAGGTATGTAATAGCCACCCACATATACACACACTTAGCGCAATTGTTTTCGTGATTTATAGTCCATTCTTACAATAAAATTAAAAAGGTACTAGTTTTTCGTCATCTGTCACATGCTAGCAGCTGCACCAGGAGCTTTATACACATGTCATTAATCCTACTCTTAATCCTGGGAGTTAGATATTATGACAGTATCATGGCTGGAAAGAACGGATCCTCTGAGAGGTGAAACGCCTCATCTGCTACGTGGTAGGAACTAAGCTTGTCGGACCAGGATTTAAACTCACTTCTGGAAGACTCCAAAAGCCAGGCAGTTCCCATGGCCTATGATTTATATTACATCATCAACTGACGACAGCTGACCATTTTCTTTAGCTAATGCAAAGACCAGGAGCATAGCTTCGTTTCAGCGGGAAGCCTGCCTCCAGTCACCTTCCTCTGGACCCTTATTCTACAGGCCAGTGTGGGAGCCCCCAGCCCCATTTGCTCTTTGCCTCTTCTCTTAGTTTATACTCCTGAATTTTCAGCATTCAGGATAAACTTAGCTAGCCTAAGGGCTTGTTAGGAAAACAACCCAGTCTGCAGCCCTACGAATGTGTCCAGACCAGGATGCACCAGCCTGGAGAGAGCAGGAGTGATGAATGAGGCTCTTGTTCAGGCCTCAACAACCTGTGGATTGCGTGCTGAATAACCCTGGCATCGACGAGGTGTGCCTGGCTTGGATGCGGTGGTCTCGGGAGTGTATTTTGCGAAACTATATGCAGAAATACACTAGACTGATGTGTATAAAGTCGGGCCTGGACAGAGGTAGTGACTTTCTAAGAAAGAAGTCACATAAACGTTACCATCTGCAACTTTGAAAACACTATGATTAGGTATTGGGAATGGATCTGGAGGCTGTATCTGTCTAGGTATAGTGCCTTCCCTCTACCCAGTAGAGGGTCCTACTCCCAGTGAATTGGAACTGAATGGTGCCTCCGGCATGGGGCAGTGCACAATGTGGGCATCCATCCACAGTGGTCCTGCTGCTCTGTGTTCTACCTGTGCTGACTTCTTCAGTGGTCTCTGATAAGTAAGCCCTGTTTGGCCCTGGCAGTGTCTACATGTGGTCTTTTCATAAATCTGCATCATCTAGTGACATGGCCACTACAATTCTGGACATTGGCCTTTTTTTTGATGGATGCTCTGGTTACTCATTGTAAAAGCACATTGGTGAAGTCACCTCCTCGTGTTTCCAAAGTAGCCACATAGATATCTCTCCAACATGTGTGCAATCCTTCCGCATCTTATTAAAAGCCTTCTGCAGGGAAAATTGGATTTATAGCCAATAACTTATTTGCAGATACAATAAGTCATTATTTTGTATATTCTCTACTTTTTTCCAACCCAGATGCTTTCATCTCACACTTCAAGCACAGTTGTACAAAACAAGGCTGTGGCCTACATGGTTAGCTCAAATTCTAAAAGTACCAGTCAGAGAACTGTGGTGAGGGGGTTAGGGAGAGAGGACCTCTGGATTCCTGGATAATAGCAAACCCTTTCTTTTGTTTGGGTAGCATTCCATTCTGTAGATGGTATTTTTCTTGCTGTTGGCAAGTTGTATCTTCAATCCAATGGACACCGTTCCCATCCTGTAAATTGAAGCCAAAGTGATTGGAAACAGGAGCTTTGTCATGCGAGTGTGGAGTCATCACAACGAACCAGCCCAGACCTGAAAGTCAGGACATACCTGACATGCCGAAAATTGTCCTCAGGACAATGATTTCAACGCCACAGATTTTTCTCCTTTCTATTGTGAGCTATAGACACTCAGAAAGTCTGCTGTAGAAAATATTAACAAAATAAAGGAAGCCCCAGGGAGAATAAAGTGATTGCTCATTCACAAGGTTATCTTCACCGTGAATGCTATATAGCTACCCTCGGATGGGACAAGCGCACGGTGGGGAATGGCGGAGCACCTGCCTAGAAGTCACTGACAAGAAAGCAAAAATGGTGGCACCGTCTCTTGAATGTGGTGTGGAGAAAACCTGAGCCACTTGCTGAGGCTTTTTTATGAACATACTCTCTGACTGCTCCATTATTAGGAGATCACAACAATAAGGTTCTGCACCTGGAATCCCACGGAGACAATGGTTTCGCAGAGCTTTTAAGAATTTCCAACCTACGGAAATTGTAAAAGAAAGGTCTTTCACTCGGAGTGCTTGTGGGTGAGACGCCACGGGCTGAATGTGGGAACCACATTATCAATGGCTGTTAGAAACGTTGAGAAATGTCAAATTTATGAAGACTTTTCTCCAGCTGAAACAAGAAGGGTTTGACAGTTTACCCCTGAAATGAGCGCAGAGAACAAATCTTGTTCTTAGTGCTCTTTGTCTCATTTCCTTATGAGGACCTCGTCATCCTCAGCCGAACTGACCAGACGCTGAAACTCCTTATGCAAAAGGAACATTCATAGACTTCAAAGAAATTATTGACAGGTAGGCTAATGCAGGTTATTTCTGTCTATCTTTTAGCTTCCAGGTCCCTAGATAACACACAGACAAAGACAACCATTGCTACTCTGAGTAGCTCCCACCCTGACCCCCACTGAATATGGAAACTATAATAGTGAGACTCACAAACATGAGTATTGAGTCACAGAATTATTTTTATAATATCAATACCCTGGGACACATAGCAGTTAATAACTAAAATCGGATAGCCATTTTATATCTCTTATTTCATTTAATCCTAACATCCCATGTAATAAATAAATAAGTCCCATTTTACAGATGAGGAAAAAAGAGTTGTAGCTTAACCCCAAATCACATAGTTTATAAATCATGCATTTGAGATTCACACCTTGCATTTCTGACTGCAAATCCTGTGGGTTGTTTTTTTTTTTAACTCTATCTTTTTTAACTATACCTTACTTCTCAACAGTTAAGTGATTTTTCTTTTGGTTTTTTTTTAAAGCTTTTATCTACTTATGTGATGGGAGAGAGAGAGAGCACATGTGTATACAAGCAGGCAGAGCAGCAGTTAGAGGGAGAGGGAGAGGGAGAAGCAGGCTTCTCACTGAGCAGAGAGCCTGATGTGGGGGCTGGATCCCAGGACCCCGGGATCATGACCTGAGCCCAAGGCAGATGCTTAACACAGTGAGCCACCCAGGTGCCCCTAAATGATTTTTCAAACTACTTTTCAATGTACCTTTTTTGAATAGATAAGTTAATGTTTTACTATCACCTTAATAAAAATAAATAAACTCTTTTTCCTGTTTTGTTTTTTAGACTTGGTTTAAAATTGGTAAGCGGGGTGCACTAAAACTCAGATTTTTCTAAATTGAGGTAAAATCAAATGAGCGACTTTGTTTTAAACAGCTTTTCTTTAACTTTACCAACTGTAGGATATACCAAATTTCCAAAAGCAATTTTTGCATTTCATTGAGATTGCCCCTTTCAAAATAAAAAAAGAGTGAAGTAAAAGGAAAATGTGATATAGAGATCATGGGGTACCTGGGTGGTTCACTCAGTTAAGCATCTGACTTTTAATTTTGGCTCAGGTCATGATCTCAGGGTGTTGGAATCAAGCCCCACTTTGAGCTCCACACTCAGTGGGGAGTCTACTTGAGGATTCTCTCTCCCTCTCCCTTTGTCCCTCCCCCTGCTCATGCTCTGTCTCTCTCTCACTGAAATAAATAAATAAATGTTTTTAAAAAGTCAATAGCTAGCTAGCTGTCAAGCATCTCCCATACACAACAAACCATATGTGAAGGTTCCATATCCTATTGCTAATCCTTTTAAGAATCCTATAAAGCACATTATATTGATCTCACTTTATAGATGGTAAAACTGAAGTTCTAAGAGTTAACAAAGGAGAACAGGGGTCTAGATTTCTCTTTTTACACTGTAATTAGTGTGAACTGAATGTAGAAATAAACTGGTACTCATCAACAAATACTAAGCACAAAATTGTTTGTAACTCTTGTTGAATCGTTTTGCTATGCTGAGAGAATATGGCAATAGTGAGCCCTGAGATGCTAAAGGAGATTAACAAGTGAGCCCACTTCTCATGCAGTCCCCTTTCTAGCTGAGAGACAGCCGATTTTTTTGATTATGGGAGAAGAGGGGAACACGTTATTGGAGAACTGAGGCCCAATTCTGGTAGGACGGTATAATCCTGTTTATCAGATAGACCCTGATGCAATTAATGTCCACTAGAACCACTATATGAAATTAGGAGCCCCAGTAGCCAGCCAGGAAAAGTGCCTCTCCTCCATCCTATGATAGAGAAAAAAGACAAACCAATATGCACATGTTTGACATCTTCAATGACAAACAATACAGTGAAATACAATAAATATTCAAAGATACAATTCAAGGGAATTTTCCTGAAATGAAAGATTTAAATCTGTGTATTGAAATGATATGCTGTGTTCCAGAGGAAGTTGGCCTAGCTCAGTCAACATAAAATACATCTTACTAAAATAACTCAACTTAAAGTAACAATAGCAAGGACACCTAGGTGACTCAGTCAGTTAAGCTGCTGACTCTGAATTTCAGCTCAGGTCACAGTCTCCAGGTCATGGGATTGAGCCCCATGTTGGGAGTGGGCTTGCACCTCTCCCTTCCCCTCTGCCCCTCAACCCACTTACATGCACACTCTTTCTAAAATAAATAAGTATAACCTTAAAAAAAATAAAGTAACAACAACAAAAAGCCTTTGGTGAGCTAAGTGAAGAAGACCATCTTCACTTCTTCTTCTTCTTCTTCTTCCTTTTTTTTTTTTGAGTTATTTATTTATTTCAGTGGGGTAGAGGGGCAGAGGAAGGGAATCTTCAAGCAGACTCCCTGCCTACCCCAGAGCACATGCAAGGCTCGATCTCAAGACCCATGAGGTCACAATCGACCTGAGTCACTTAACTGACTGAGCCGCCCAGGCGCCCCAAGATCATCTTTTCTTAAGAGGAAGAGGAAAATCAGCTGGTTTCTCCACAGATGCATTTGGTGTCAGGGGACAATAGAGCCATTTCTACAAAGTGTGCATCAAAGATTTTATATTTGACCAAATGCCCTTCAAGTATAAAGGCTACAGAAAAAGTTTTTTAATGCAAGGACTCAGAGATATTGTTCCATGAATCATCTGTAAGGAATCTACGTGGAAGGAATGTCAACTAACCAAGAAATGCCTGGGAAAACCATAGAGAAATGTTCGGCGGTGAGCATTAAAAATACTCAGTTGTAATACTCAGTCTAAAGCAAATGTGAGAATCAGAATGCCAGAACAGCATGTAAATATTATTTACAATGTAGAAATATGATGGAAGGAAGTAGCAAAAGAAGAAAGCAGGTGAAGGAAGTTCTGTCTCATCTATAGTGAAGATCAAAGATTATCGTTTTTTTAAAACTTCATTTGGAAATAACTTCAAATTTATAGAAAGTTGCAAAAATAAAAATTGTGCAAAGTGCATCCTTACCCAGATTGACTAGTTGTAAAGATTTTACTCCACTTGCTTTATCATTAGTTTTTTCTCTCTGTGTCCCTTTCATATATATATATAATGCCCACATGCACACACATAGTGGCTTTTTTTTTTTTTAAGATTTTATTTATTTATTTGACAGACAGAGATCACAAGAAGGCAGAGAGACAGGCAGAGAGGAGGAAGCAGGCTCTCCACTGAGCAGAGAGCCCGGTGCGGGGCCCGATCCCAGGATCCTGGGATCATGACCTGAGCCGAAGGCAGAGGCTTTAACCCGCTGAGCCACCCAGGTGCCCCCATAGTGGCCTTTTATCTCTTAGTAAGTAAATGTGTATTTCCTAAGCATAGAGGTATTCTCTTGCATAATTGCAATACAATTGTCAACTACATAAACCTACATTGATGCAGTATTTATTACCTAATCTACCATCTGTCTTCAGGCTTTGTCAGTGAATCTAACATTATAGCATATTTTCCCCTCTAATATGAGACATAGGTAAAAATCAGATAGTATATTTAACTGTCAGGTTCCCTAGCCTCCTTCAATCTGGAACATTTCCATAGCCTTTGTCTTATATGACATTGGCATTTTTGAAGGATACAGTCCCCCCTACCCTTGCACCCTTTTTTTCTTTTTCTTTTTTTAGCAGAGCATTCCATATTTGTGTTTATCTAATGTTTCCTCACCCTCTGATATAGGTTATGCATTTCCAGCCGGAATGCCACAAAGGCCATGTTGTGTTTGCAAGACATCAGATCTGGAGGTGTGTGAAGCTCATCTGGGCCTCAGATGTGATGTTAATTTTGATCATCTGGTCAAGATGTTGTTCATTTCTTCCACTGTATAATCACTGTTGTGTTTTGTTTATTCCCCCTTGCCACTAATCATCAGTCTGTAAAGGAGACACTTTAGGATTATGCAAATAATCTCATCCTCACCCAAAGTGTACCTTTTAAAGTTGTCAAATCAAATAACAAAAGTGTGCGCATATTTAACAGTACAAAATTAAACATTAAGAAAGATTATATAATTAGCTAAAATAGAGTGGAGGAGGGGAGGTATGACATAGAAGGGAGAAAGAAAATATTGCTCAGAGTAATAGAAATTATATAAAGCCTAAAGATAGCATGTAAAATTATAATTATAAATGAAATCACTAAAAAAATAAATGAAATCACTAGAAGCAAAATATGTCTTTCAGTATTTCAGAACTGTTTTTTAACATTAAATCTAAGCTAAGCAAATAGACTACATAATGAAATACTTTGATAAAACTGTATAAATAAACAAAAAATGACAAAACTAAGATAATACACAGCTGTCATATCTCTATGTTAAAAAAAAAAGCTTCACTCACATATGAAAAGAAACATTCTCAGAGGGAACCACAAAGCAATATCTAATTTTCTGTTCTATGCAGGGGGTGCTTAGAACAAATGGGAGGTATTTAAAGCAAATTGATTCAGAAAATTGGATGATTTTAGATGGACAAATGCATGTGAGGAGAACGCAAACCCCCCAAAATCCCAAATCAAGTAACAAAAGTGTGAAGTATGTAACAGCACAAAGATAAATACTGGGCAAGATAATATCAACAGCTAAAATGGGGAGAGGACGTGAGGGATGAGAGAGGAGAGGAAGAAGGGATATTAGGTCCCAACCCCTGTATGGGACAGACTGGAATTCAGCTCAAAGAGCATTTAGTAAGTGAGTGCTCAGTTGTGCAAATCACAGGGAAGATGGAAATAACAGAGCATTGACATCCGCAAGACAGAATTTACAGAGCTATGAGACATAATAGAAATACAATAATTCCAGGGGACTTTAATTCACCTCTCTTCATGGATGGCAGATCAGGGAAACAAAACAAAAAATACAGGGAAAACTAACAACAGAATGAACAATTATTTAATAACAATATTTAATAATAAAAAACACAATTAGTAGAAAGATATAATTGATATATTAAAAAGAACTGTACCCTTTATTTAGGTGCCCATGGTAGGGACCCAGAAATTAAAATATAATGGACAATCTTTTAAAAATTGGTAAGTTCCAAAACACAGAAATAGCATTTTTCTAGCAAGATGCAATAAAATCAAATGAACGGCAGAAGCATTATTGCAGAGTACCTAGAAAACCAATTTTAATGAAAACCCTATAGGTACATCAGACCTAAAGAATATATTTAAATAAGTGATGAGAGGAAAATGTATTGGCTTGTATATTTATACTAATACAAATGAAAGAACAGAAAGAAAGCAACTCAGCATCCGACTAAAAGAGCTGACCAAAGAAAAGCAATGAAAGATGAGCAAACCAGAAGGAAAGAATTCTTAAAATTAAAAGCAAGAATATAGGAGTTAGAAAACAGAAAAACAGCAGGACCAGTAAGCAAATCCAAAGCTGCTCCTTTGGCTGGGGGAGGAAAAAAGAAACCAGTAACTTATATAAACCATTGGCTAAAGCAACCAAGAAAAAAAGGAGAGGGTACAAAACACACATGAGAAATGTTACAAAGAACCCCCACTCCGTGGAACTGTGTGAGCCTGGCATGTATGTGGGAGCAGCAATTTCCCAACTTCCTCTCTTTCTTTTATATGAATCCGTCTGTTTAGGGGGTTTTGTTTGTTTGTTTCTTATGTGGTTAGTCTTGGCAAATAATATATTTCTAGAAAATTATCCATTGCATCAAGATTCCCAGATTAACTTGTATCAGTTGAGGAAATCCGTCTTCCAGGATACTTTCAGTTGCTCAGGATAGACCATATTGTCTGAAAGAAGAAAGCAAACCACAGAGGTTCGTGATTTATTGGCTGGGATGTTGAACGGCACACTGGTCTGGCTGTGTTTGAATTTCATTTCTAGCTGGAAGGGTGAAAGCTGTCATTACCCATGGCTCAGCAGGACCTAATCCATTAAACAGCAGCAAACCCAGGCCTGCTACATCAGCCTGGCCCTCTATTTAAACAGAAATCTTGAGATAGTTGAAGAACCATTGATGGGAGCGTTGTCAGCCTAGGGAGGGATGCAGGGCTTCCCCATAGACTTATGAAAGGACGCCTTCCAGCCTCCACTCCAAGCCCCTCTCTAAAACAACTGCTCAGTGCTGGGCACGGGGCACAGAACCAACATTCTATCTTGTGCCGATCTATCCTCTGTGCTTCTTGGATCAGGAGCAAGGAATCAGAGTGGTGCCGGGACAGTGGGAATTGCTCCCACTGCTGACAAGAGAGGAAGAACAAGGTGGACTCTGCAAAAAGCAGCCAATTGGGCCATCTTGCTGGTAGCCTCTCAAGATCCCAGGTCACCAGGTAGAGAAACAGCTGTAGCAAGAGCCCCCGGCGTGAGCTGCCTGGAAGCCAGGAAGAGGCAAGAGCAGATCTCTCAGGTCAGAGAACAATGCAGGGCTCCGCAGGACCAGAATCACACTAGGCTCCTGGAGAAGCTCCTGGCAGAAGTTGGGGAGCAGAACACATGCCCTCTTCACTCTGGGTCCTTGGGTAGAGGCCTGCCTGGGCCTGGGCACAGAGCCTCTGACCGTTAAGTTGGACTGAAGTTTTGAATCAACTGATCTAGACTGGGCCTTTTTAGCTGAAAATGACAGAAAAGCAAGTCTCTGGCAAGAGGCGTCTTTAAGGGGCAATAAAGGGAGCCACCCCATAGCTCCTTTGGGTACAGTGAGCGGAAAGGAAAATAAAGCAATTTTTTTGCTGAATTCAGGCTGTTCCATGACACATCTGAAATAAAAATCTAGAGGCAGGTTATCGTGAACATGAACCTCCCAGACCTTTTGCTTTTAGAAACCGTTGGGTTCAATCTGGTGGCTTATAGCTTAGCATGAACTCTTCTAGATTTTAACATCTGCAGGAAAATGAAATATTAATGAGATTAATCTGAAACATGCCTCTTTAAGACATTCTTTTGCCTTGAAGTATGTGGGATTCACAATTAGCAAATCTCCCTTGGAACTAATTGCCAAATGTCCTACATCACTATTTTGTAAGGTATTTAAGGTGAGCCTATGTTACATCTGAATATCTAAGACCATATTTCCCACTTAGGAATTTTTTTCTTTCAAATACAGGATGCATATTTGTCCTAGAAACGAACTTACAGTAAAAAAATATATATATCCTGGTTGCTTGTTACTATAGCAATAGCTACAAATGTAATGTGAATTGCACAGACGTGCTCCCTGGTGGGGCCCATTTCATTGGTCAGAGGGGAGATATCCAGAATCATACACTCATAATCAATAACCGGAGCTCCCAGACTGCGTCTGGGTGGCCTCTGCCATTACCATAAGTGTAATCACTGCTTCCCTCTGGAAGAGAAGCTTCCTGCAGCAGAGCTCACAAGCACTAAGCAGTAACCTCCCTTTTCTTTCTTCATCCGCTTCAGATGTGTTACTGTGTGTTACTTGCTAGAGCTAAAAATAACACATTTGTAAGTTTGTTACCATGGTTCAATCCTACAAGGCAAAGGTAAAATAAAATTATACTTCCTGATAGTGAAATTACAAAGGCGGAGGCAGACAGATGTGGCGAGCCATCTTTTCCGAAGTCCAAGCCGCAGTGCGTGGTTCTCCTGCTTGAGCACAATGTAGATCACAGCCTTTGGGAGGAGTATCACTCTTGCCCCTTCCTAGCTGGGTAACTGTACCAGACTCACAGCCTACCTCCTCTGAGGAAGTAGGAAATCAAAGAAGAACCAGGAAATACCAGGATGAAAACCTCTTCTATGTAGGACAATAGGAAGGAACAGAAGGAATTCCGTGAAGGGAATAGGTGGGATGGGTGATGGAGGCTGAATTAGGAACAGGGTCCCGACTTGCCTTTTTCTTTCCCCATGCTACCATTGCAACAGGAGACTCACATGAGACACACTCTCTGCCTCAAGCCCACTTTGGGAACATTGTTTTCAGTTCTCTGGTTTCAGCCAAGATGGCAGAGAGGAATATTGTCTTTGTCTCCCTCTTACATTCTTTTCTAAACTCACATATGAGTCACTGGTCTGTGAAGGGAAGGAGGCTGTGATTTCCTGAATGTGGATTCTCTCCTCTCATTTGTAACCTCTCAGGGCTACAGACAGCCCTGAGACACTGAGCCTATCAGGAAGATCCTGCTAGAACAGCTTTCCTGGGGCACGAGGAGTCTTCGCTCAATGTTTACTCTGCTCTCTTATCAGGCTTCTGAAATGTCCACCTGCCGTGTGCTGTTTCAGATTCTCATCCATTTCACTCTTTCCTGGGGGCAGGAAATGACCAACAATCACTCTTCTTTATTTTTTTTTTAAAGATTTTTATTTATTTTTTTTGACAGAGAGAGAGACCACACGTAGGCAGAGAGGCAGGCAGAGAGAGATGGGGAGAAGCAGGCTCCCCGCTGAGCAGAGAGCCCGATGTGGGGCTCGACCCCAGGACCCTGAGACAATGACCTGAGCCGAAGGCAGAGGCTTAAACCACTGAGCCACCCAGGCGCCCCAACAATCACTCTTCTGATCTGTCAAGTAAATCAGATCCCCCAGTGGTCGCCTTATTAATCCAAATACCAAAATTGTTTTCTTAACAGAAAACTGTACTTATTTTAAAAATAACTTTATAAGGTCTTTTTGGAATGTACACACAGTATTCTATTCCAGGATTCGTACTATATTCTTATTCATCAGTAATAACACTCTTAATGAGCCTATATTTAAGAATCGGCATCAAGAAAACGTATTATTTCTAAAAGCCTCCCGATATTTCCCACGAGCTGTCTGAAAAACCATTCCATTTAGACATAATATATTTCATCTGTGTCTTTGCATTTGGCTTTAGGTGTAATTACGAAAGCTGCCATCTAATTCCATATGTTGTTTTTGTTTCTGTAATGAGGAAGCCTATTCAACCAGGAGAACGGTGACAATGTTCTTCATCGGGGTTAATAACCTCTGCAGGAAATATTAATCAGCATAAGGCATACATGAATCTGAATAAAATCTTATAGTAATTTTCAAGGATAATTTGGTTTTATGAAAGGAATCTGAGCAGATTATATGCCCACAGGGCATTCTTGTCTTGCACAAATAAAGTATTAAATGTAATGCTTTTAATACAACTTCTTGTGCAAACCTTTTCTTGAAACAGTAGAGTTGTAAAAAGAAAATGAGAGGCAGAAGAGCAAATTTAATGTCCATTTAAAATGGGTTGAGAGACAAACCATAAGTGACTCTTAATCTCACAAAACAAACTGAGGGTTGCTGGGGGGAGGGGGGTCGGGAAAGGAGGGTGGGTTAATGGACATTGGGGAGGGTATGTGCTATGGTTAGTGCTGTGAAGTGTGTAAACCTGGCGATTCACAGACATGTACCCCTGGGGATAAAAAATTGTTTATAAAAAAATAAAAATTAAAAAAAAATGGGTTGAGCTTTCTAAAGCCGATTAACCTCTTTGGAACTCCGTTTCTTCAGTTTTTTTTTTTTTATTTTTTATAAGGGGAAAAATAATCATGCATATTTTAATGCCAGTGTAAGGATTAAGTGGCATAATTTATGTGAAAGTTCTCTGTAAAACTCTCCAGGTGTTAAAGATTATAATCACTCTGTGAAGTCTCATAAGCCATATTGGTTCAAGGGAAGATAAGGGGTTTCTTAGCTTTCTGCAACAATCATTATTATCCTAATAATGACCTGATCCATCGCACTTTTTGCAATCCCAAAGTCGGTTTGTAATGTAGTCTTGATTTTATCTTTAGTTTGCTCATCTGATGGGGGGAATTTTATTTTCCTTATTTTATTAAAAAAGAGACAAAACAAAACATTTAATTACGTGACAGCTTTATCTTCTTAATTAAAGTCCAAGCCAAAACTTATGCCTCACAGTCCCATGCACTTTTGTGGAGATCCCCTGTCTGGGGGGCTAGTGGGCCTTTGCCAACATCCCTCTCCAAGAGATTTCTTCATTGCAGAGTTACAAAAGAGGAAAAGTGGGAATATGGCTAGTTGTTTTCTGGGTGTGCAGAAATGTCTTAGGACATAGGGTAGCCAGAGGCAGAAAGACAAGTGGGGCAGTCCCCTGTCCCTGGTGAGTCTGGGGCATCACTGGAGTGGCCAGACCCAAGAGAACCTGAAGTCTGCCCTATATGGAGTTACTGTGCATATTTTTCTGAAATATTGATATAAAGCAAATAAAAAGGAATTTGCGGCAGAACACAATGTCGCTCATCTATTTGACAAGACCCTCCCTGGGTCACAAGATTACCAGGAACAGCACACAAGTATTAGTCACTTTGAGGTGTCCCCGGAAGCTGAGAGTTCACAAATGGCTTCCACCCCTTCTCAGGCATAGGACCAAAGAAGATTCATGGGCTTTGATTCTGGGTTTGGATTCTTCAGTGATGCTGTTGCAAAGTTACCAAAGGCAGAGTGTTAAGGGTAATGTCATTGGAGGAGGAAGTGGCATCTAGGCCAGCACTGAGTAGAGAAAGAGGGCAGAAGACCCAGTATTTCTAAGAATAGGGTTTTATATGAGTGTTCTTCAGAGAAGCACTACCAAACGGATATATGTGAGGAGATTTATTATGGAGATTGGCTCCTGTGGTTATGGAGACTGAGAAGTCTCACAATTTACCATCTGCAGGCTGGAGAACCAGGGAAGCCAGTGGTGTAATTCAGTCCTAGTCTGAAGGGCCAAGAACCAGGAGCTCTGATGGTAAAGGGCAGGAAGAGATAGATATCCCAGATCAAGGAAAGAAAAAGAATGCAGCCTCTGCCTTTTTGTTCCATTTGGCCCCTCAACAAATTGGATGACATGCACCCACATTGGTGAGGATGGATCTTCTTTACTCAATGTATTGATTCAAAGCTCTTCCAAAACATCCTCATGGCCACACCCAGAAATCATATCTCAGCAGCTGTCTGGGCATACAGAGGGGTTTGTGGTCATCAGATCATAGAAGACTTGTGTCTCAGATTAAGGAAATTCATCACTTCTCATTTTACCAGAGCATAGGAATCAGTAAAATTCCTTCACAGCTCCTTTCAAAACTACACTGCATTTAGTGGCACTGTTACTAGCCATGTTTTGTTATTCAATGGATTAGGTGAAGGAGAGTATCCTCCCAGTTAAAGCCATCCTGTCTGCTGTCACCCTCATGACCATATTCTCCAACAGGAGAGGCTGGTTGTCTTGGGTTTTCCATAGGATGATGAGTTCATGGTGTTTGCTACAGATGAACTCCGTATGTCACAAATACTGACAGAGCCTCATTCTATGGAGATTCTTTTCCCCCTAAACCTTCGAATGGATCAGTCTGGTTATCTGATTTTGGTTTGCAAGGAAATACAAATTGTCTTAACAATTTGGCTTCACAAATTGCCTCACGAGTGGTTCTGTAACGCGAGCGCTTACTATTGTTGCTCTTTCATCTGGGTGCTAAGACAACGGGGTTGTCACTGCCCTGATACAAGTCAGATATTAACGGTGGCGCCCTTTGTTTTTATGAGAGATGAAACTGATCCGAAACGTTTCTCGTGGTGTCGCTAGGTAACGGAAGGCACCTGGAATCTTTCACTCTATAGGCAGACTCCATCTTGCCACTGATTCGCATTCATAGACTTTAAGTTATTCATGATGAAAATCTTCTAGGTGCAGAGTCCAGACCCAAGAAGTACCGTGTCTATTTTACTATTGGTTGAATGTAGGTCTTTGGCAAATCAACTTTATGGCTTTCTGCCTCAGTTTTATTATTGGCAAAATGAAGAATTCTAAAAGAATTGAAAGTGAAAACGTCCTTTATTTACCCACTCAGCAAACATCTATTCAGTGTTTACTATGGCGTGCTTACTATCAGACATATCCCCAATCCCTGGGGATACAAAGATGAGAAAATGACCATTTTTGCCCTCAAAATGCTTAGTATGTAGTAGGAGAATAAAAAATAAGGCCATGCTGCTCTACACTGCATTTAGTGGCATGCTGGAATCAAGTCCAGGGCACTGTGAGAATGTGAACTTAAGGCATCAAAACATTGAGGTTACTCACTGTCTCGCTGTATGAAGACATTGCCTGGGAAGCAGGAAATCAGACTGCTAACTGGATTATCAGAACACTCCTCCACAACCCAACACCAGTGTGATGAAGTAAAAACAAGTATGGTGGCTATATTAAAAGGGAAAAGAGAAAGGCTCCTTGGGTTTAAATCCTACACTTTCATGAGGCACCTGGGTGGCTTAGTTGGCTAGGCCACTGGCTCTTGATTTTGACCTTGGTCGTGATTTCAGGGTCGTAGGATTGAGCCCTGTATCAAGCTCCATACTCAGCAGGGAGTCTGCTTGAGATTCTCTCTCCCTCCCTCTCTCTCTCTCTCACACACACACACAATAAATAAATAAAGTTAAAAAAAAAAAAGTCCTACACTTAGACAAGTTCTTCTGCATCTTGTTTTCATACCTGTAAAATGGAGAAAAATTTGACTTATCTCATAAGTTTGCTGGAAGTATAAAACAAGTCAATGAAGATTAGATGGTTTTACAGTAACTCATATACTTGATTTTTTTTTCATTTTTAAGATACCAATACCTCCTTAAAGTCTCTCAAAGGAGGACAAAAATGGCTTTTTGATTTAATTTCAGTTGTCGTTAGTACATGTTGCTAGTTAAATTTTAGAATTCTAACTCGTTCTCTCTACTCACCAGTAGGAACCCTGAGAAGGTACAGGGCTGGCTGTTCCAAGTGATGGTCTTAACAGTATCATTGGTCTTGGGTGTGTGCCTCTAAACTGTAGAAGACAGGTCCTTAACCAAATACTATGGCCAGGAGCTTCTGAACATCATAAAATTCACCCTGGAAGTTCTAAAGAGGGGATCCCATTTTCTGTTAATCCTTTCTACCACATCATGCAGATGAAAGTATTTTCCTCCCCTGGATTGCCTAGGTAGATGGCCTTCTCATTATTATTCTTTAATGACTCTCTATTCTGTTGGATTTTTATATGACACATGGTTTGTCAGCTGTGTAAGGAACAAGGGGCTGTTATCCAAGGGAAATGAAATCTCAAGGACCAACTGCATAAACATAGGAATGTATAGATATGTAATCCAACTTAATATGGCCTTAAAACCATTAGGTTTTTAGAGCTGTACCTCTGTTTCCTGTCAAGGCTAAGTAGTTCCCAGCCATGAGAGACATTCTCTCTCTCTCTCTTTTCTTTCTTTTAAGGATTTTATTTATTTATTTGAGAGAGAGATAGCCTGTGAGAGAGTGAGAATGAGCAGGGGCAGTGGGGGGAGGGAGGAAGGAGAAGCAGGCTCCCCACACATGGGGCTTGATCCTATGACCCTGGGATCATGACCTGAGCTGAAGGCAGATGCCCAACCAACTGAGCCACCCGGGCAGCCCATGAGGCATTCTCTTTCTTATTAAGCTGCAGATGATACACCTAAATCCCAGTGGAAAAGTGGTTCTCTGTAGATGCTTTGAACATAACCTTCTAGGTCTGCCCATTCCAGAGGCCCATCCAGCCATTTTTTAGTTACCTACCCACAGATGTCCCCTATGATTCATTGCTTCCTTTTTCTATAAACAGCATTCTCTTTTTTATCACCCTTGCTGTCCTCGTATCTCAAAATAGCAACTTCTACTAACCAAGGATAAACCCACTTCAAAGATGGGGAAACTGGATCCTAGGGAGAGTGACCATTACACCATTTCTCATGGCTCATGACTCAGTGCTCAGTGCTTTCTCCACACCCATACTGACTCTCATGATCTGCCAATCTTGCATGAGCTCTGACATGTTTCCAAAATTTTTGCCAATGTTAATCATTTGCTCTAAAGAGAGAAGTTGAAATTCACAGTAAAATCAGATGTAAAGTGTGACTAGTTCTACCAGATATCAAGGCATTAATTATATTAGCTACAGATATCATGACAGCATTGTATTAGTTCAGGGATAACCAAGTAAACAATGGAGTTGGTTATGTCAAGGGACAGAATCATATAAATATGGCATTACAATGCCGTGAGGAAAGGATTCAAGAAATAGTCCTGTAAAAATTAGTTTCCATTTGAACAGAATGTAAACTTGGATTCCTATTTCAAACAGTGCACATAAATGAATTCCAAGTGGATTTAAAGATCTTAAAAAAAAAAGAGAGAGAGTTTATTTATTTATTTGACACAGAGAGAGAGAGAGAACATAAGCAGATGGAGTGGCAGGCAGAGGGAGAGGGAGAAGCAGGACCCCCAGGGAGCAGGAATCTCAACATTGGGTTCAATCCCAGGACCCTGGGATCATGACCTGAGCCGAAGGCAGACGCTTAACCAACTGAGCCACCCAGGCACCCCTGGATTTAAAGATCTTAATGTGAAAAGTAAAAAATTTAAATTAACAAGCATTAGAGATATCTCTGTGAACTTTGGCTGGAGAAGGAGCTTTTAAAAAATATCTGAACATAAAGACTAATACAAATATTAAAATTTAAAACTTCTTTACAACAAAAACATCATAGATACTGTTCAAAGATAAACCATAAATTAGCAGAAGACATTTCTACATGTTGACCCATGGGGGTTTAATATCAGAACCCATGGGGGTTCTACATATTTTTTGAAACTCCTAAAAATCAGTATGAAATAACAAAACCAAAGAGAAAAATTAGCAAAATATATGAATGACCAATTCATATAAAAAGAAACACAAATGGCCAATGAGCACATGAAAAGATAACCAACATCTCTATTAAGTAAGGAAATGTAAATTAAAACCACAATAAGATATAATCCTCCACACTTCAGAACACTAAAAATTTTAAAGCCTGAGAACCCTGAGATTGGGCAGGGGTGTGGAGGCACCACAAAGGGTCTGAACTGGTATACAGACTTTGGACAGCATTTTGACAGCATCTAGTTAAGTAGAAGATGCACATGTTCTTAGCTCAGCAACAGTTACATTCCTAAGAAGATACAGTGGAGAAATGCTTGCACATACTCCCAAAACATACACCAATGTTTACAGCAGCATGGTGTCTAGGGCAAAATTGGAAAGATCCTATAAAAGACTCCTAATAGAAGATCAGTTCACTGTATTGTGATGTCATCACAGACCAGAGTATTGCGCAGCAGTGAAAATGAGTTAGTAAACTAGAGGGGGTTAACATAAAACACAACCACAAATAAACCCCCCAACTGTCATTTTGAGTGAAAAAAAAGGATACTTTGCAAAATATAGAAGACATTAAAACATTTATGTGGTTTAGAACATGTAAAATAGTAAAATATAATGCTTGAGATTTGCATATATAATCATAAAGAAGTGTCAAAATAATAAAAAATATGCTCAAATATGAAATATCCAAATTAAAGTTGAATTGCTCGGAAATGAGCATTATGTAGAGGGCTTTCAACAATTTTGGTGGCATAATTTTCTTTAACTGAATTATGAATATGTTGAAATATTTCATAATAACTTTTTAATTTTGTTTTCATTTTATTTTATTTTTTTTAATCAGAGAGAGAGAGAGCACAAGCAAGGGGAGTGACAGGCTAAGGGAGAAGCAGGCTCGCTGCTGAGCAAGAAACCCAATGTGGGACTTGATCCCAGGACCCTAGCAACATGACCTGAGCCAAAGGCAGCTACTTCACTGGCTGAGCCACCCAGGTGTCCTCCTAATAACCTTTTTAATCAGAGGGAAGACATATGAGTACAAATAACTTTCACTGGGTACATCATAAGTGCTAGGTAGTGTGCTGTTTTACATGTATTATTTCATTCAGTTCAGTTCTCAACAGGACCTTCTCCCATGAGCTCATGAACCACACAAGAAATACTATTTGCATTCTGAAATACATTCCATGTTGCCAGTGCTGGAGTAAAATACCTGAGTATGGGGCAATAAGAGTCATGGGTTCTAATCCAGCCCTTCACACTGACTACTCTGTGGCCTTAAGCACATTACTTAACCTCTCTGGGCCTCTGTTTCCTCATGAATAGAGAGTTGACCTAAATGTATACTTAAACCCCTCCCATAATTGTTTTGTGAGTTAGATGATTGATATTAATGATTGTATTATCTCCAGAAATATTTTATTAAAACAAATCAGAGAGGAAATGATTTATAGAAAACTTTCAGGGGATGGTGGTAACTTATAAGTGTCAAATGACTGGCATGAGTACTAGAATGAGAGTATAATCTGATAAAATATGCCCATTGTAAAATATGTTTTAAAAAAGACTGTTAAAGATAGAGTAGGAAAACTATTCCTACATGAACTGACTCAGATTCTAATTAAGCAGATTTTGTAGTGTCAGACTCTTTCTACTGCACTCTATTATTGTACAGTAAAACTGAATTAATTAGCACAATTATTTAAGAATTTGTCATTATGGTTATCCTATCTGTTTTAAGGAGAAATGGAATTTAGAAGAACTTAATTCACATGACCCCATCACCACAAAGCAAGACAGTCCACTCTCTCTCTCTCTCTCCAGTTATGACTTACTGCATTTTCCCATTTTTTCCTCTTATTAATCCACAATTTTGTGACACAGTTGGGGGTATCCCCAAACATGGCTCTTTGAAAAATCCATGAGGGATACTTCTACAGAATCTTACTGTCTACAGACAAAACACTGGTATCCTGGTTACTAAGAGAAATGGACAGGCAAATTCCTGCTAATTAGCTCCCTTTCTTCTAGACTTATGCTGCTCCATAGATGTGGCTGTCAACATTCATCATTACCCCCGAATAGGCTAGTGGCAACACAGTTTAGTATAGTTTCCTTCCAACATTTCAGGTTAGTGTGATATTCCAGAAAATCCACTCTTATCCCTAAGGAGCTCTGAGAAAGGAAACAGAGTAGTATAGGAAACTAACAGTGACTGAGAGCTGATTACCTTTGGACGATAGTAGGCACTTTTACATTCTGTTGTATTTCATCAAACTGACTCAACAACACAGCCAGGGAAGTAGTCTGAGTACCTTAAAAATCAAAAGTTAGTATCTAAAATAAAGTAACAAAGACTTTTAAAATAAAAAGATAGGCATTCGGGACAAAATCAGGCACATAAAAACCAAACAAAAACACAAAAAGTGGCACTGTTAATATCAATTAAAGTATAACTTATAACCACAAGCCTTAAATTGGTCAGGTCTGCTATAGCATGATGAAAACATATGATGCCCAAAGAAGCTACAACAACTGGGCAACTTTATACATCAAGCAATAAATCTGGGAAACACAAGGTCTAAACGCTCAGAAATTCAAGATCTCAACAAAATCAAAACGATAGTACATATTTTAATAATCTCTTGCAGAATTTGACAAATCATGTAGCCAAAATATGTGTGGTTTGGGAGAATTTGGATAAATTTACTCAATTATCATCAGTGTAAAGATATTTATAGAATTTTATATCCTACAAAGATACACATTATTCTCTTATGCCCATGAAATGTTCGCAAAAGTCAATTACATACTAACCCAAAGAGAAAACTCAATTTCTTAAGGCAGAGATTTTATAAAAAATTCTCTGATAAAATATAATAACACTATGAATCAATAAGCAAAATATAAACACAGAAATAAAAAATAGGACAGAAATTTGAAAACTAACTTCTAGGGAGAAAAAGAAATTAAAAAAATAACAATTTAAAATCAACTAGAAGGATAAAACTTTAAAAAATCAGTGTCGAGAAGTGAAAACTCAAATGCCTTCAGGGGCCAAGAGAGAGATAAGGTGTGAAACATTTTTTTAATAAGACAATGGAAAATAATGGAGACTGAAGGGAAGGAGAAGAGATGCCCAACCCAAGGAATTCAAACCTTAAAAGAAAAATAAAATAAGAACAAAAAGGAAAGTTAGAGCAAGGAAGGAGAGAGGATGAGGAGGAAAGGGGAGAGAGAGGCAGGGAGAGAGAGAGAGAGAGAGAGAAATTTAGAGAAAAGAGAGGAAAAAAAGAAGGAAGGAAAAGAACAGAATAGAGAAGTAAATGTGAACCATACAAAACATTTGTCGTTAATTAATTTTAACACGTATTTTAGCAAATGTAAATGAGAATAAAAAGTCAAAAGTGATGTGGGTTGAAGTGTTAGGATTCAGAGTCAAGGGCCAAGAAAGAATTCTTGAAACATCTTTGGTGCAAAAAGGTGGTTTTATTAAAGCACATGGATAGGACCCGTGGGCGGAAAGAGCTACACTGGGGTCATGAGGAGTGGTTGATTATATACTTTCAAGTTGGGAGGGGGTTAGGAATAACCCTAAATCTCTAAGGTATTTTGGAAGCAAGGTTTCCTAGGACCTTGAGGGGGCTAGTTATTGCTAGGAAAAGGTCATTTATTAATATATAATAAAAACTTAGTCATGAGATATGTATCAGTGGGTCATATTCTTGGGGACGATTGCCAACATATATCTTGGGGGTTGTGGAGAAAAAGGATTGTTTCCAAAGGAGTTTTTATATGTTAAATTAAATTTACAGGGTCCTGGAGGGGTGGGGGGTCCGGTAATGTTAAGCTGAGATTTCCTTTTGCCCTTAACAAAGCATGAACATGGAGGCAGCTGAGTTCCTAGAGGAATGTCATTATGCCTGTGTCAAGGACTTCTCAGTGGGCTTTAAGTTGTAAGGGAATTTAATTTTTCTTTTTGCCTTTGTTTCCCATATCAAAAAAGAAAGTAAAATGATAAGCTCAAAAAATATTGTTGCAATAATTTGGAAGGAAATAAACCTAGAGCTCCACCTTATACCGCATATAAAGGAATTTTCCCATGAATTAAAAATTACATGTAGAATAAATTTATACATGCAGTGAAAAAACCACAGGAGAATATTTACCAGCCCAGATTGGGTACAACTTTCCTAAATAAAAGAAGAAATTCGTGGATCAAAAGGAAACATACTGATAGATTTTTTTATGTAAACATTTACAATTTCTATGTGGTAAAAAAAATATTTAAAAATCTAATTCAGATAGCCTGAGAGAAAGCATTCTTTTAAAAAGAGAAAAACTCTTAAGTTTTAAGTCCCTTCTAGAAATTAATGAAAAATAGCAAAATATAAAACTGAGTACAGAAAAAAAAACAAGAAAATTCACAAAAAAAGGAATTGCAAATTGACAATCAGTATATTAAAAGATGCTTGCCAGAGTAGAAGTCGAGGAAACATAAATTTCAAAAAATGCCTTATCATTTATAATCCATCAGAATTGGCAACAGTTAAAAAAATTGATGATATTGAGTACTGGCAAGGGTGTGGGGGAAAATGGGTGTTCTCTTTTGCACTTAGTGAGATTGTTAATTTGTTCAGAACATTTTTTGGAAAGTAATTCCTTTTTTTTGTGATGACAAACAATGAATTAATAAACATTTTTATATGCATATTATATATTCCTGTTTTTATTTCTATAGAAATCGTTCCATAAATGGCAACCAAAAAGATGTTAAAAACATCCAAAAAGATGTTAAACACATTCCAATTTTTTAAAAAGATTTTGTTCATTTATTTATTTGACAGAGAGAGCAGACACAAGCAGGGAAAGTGGCAGAGGGAGAAGCAGGCTCCCCACTGAGCAGGGAGCCCAATGCTCCATCCCAAGACCCTGACATCATGACTAGAGCTGAAGCCAGAAGCTTAACCGACTGAGCCACCCATATGCCCCAAACACATTCCAATTTTAATAAGTTACGCAGAATTACTTTCTTTCATTTAGATGCCAACGGGAAAGCTGGGCAGAGTTCATATTCCTTCTACCATGCCATATATGGTGTGGGACTTCATGTTACACCCAGATTTCAAATCTCAATGATACTTGTTTGCAACTCAAGTAACTAGATAGCTCTCCTGCATTTTTTACTTTGATGTCCTTCTCAGACTTGAGTTATGTGGGACCCTGTGAGCTGTCTTGTGTAAAGGAGTTTTGAGCCAGGGCATGAAGGAAATGTGGTCTCTAAGGCTTGTGATCCAAAGAAGGATCTGCAAATGGTGTAGAGTGGCTTAGAGGAAACAAGAAGCTATTCCAGGTACTAGTAAGAAAGCAAATATTTTGAGTCTTGTTAATTTTGTTTTATGAAAGTTTTGTAGTAAAGTCTCTATTAGGAACCTGTAAAATGGGGATTATACTAATAACTACTTGTGAGTGTTCTGAGGATTAAATGAAATTCATCTACAACACCACAGTCTCTGGAACATAGTAAATGTTAAATAAATATTAGTTACTACTTTTGTTATTTGTGTTTTTCTAACCTTCTTTTCTGATTATAGAAGATCTTCTCATAGAAAAATATAAAAATTTCTGAAGAATAAAACCCTATAGTCAAAAGAAATCTGTTTTTCTTCTTTTGTATTTATAAATACCTTGTTTGGAATTATAATATTATACATAGAACTTTATCTTATTCTCTTTAAGTATATAACAAACATATTCTTATATTTGTTAAAAATTATATGAAAATATCTTTAATACCTGTGTGATATAATGATATTCATGTACCATAATCTGTTTAGCTACTCTCCTATTGATAGATTTTTGGGTTGTTTTCACATTTTCATCATTATTATTATTTTCTTAGGTGTAAACATCTTTGTGTTTTGCCTAAATCTCTGCTGATTTCCTTAGGAAAAATTCCTGTGGGTAGAATTCCTAGGCCAAAGACAATCATCATTTTAAAGTCTGATACATTGCTTTTTAAAAACGTTCAGCTGCTGTGAATTTTCGCAGCCAAGTTTCAAAGAGATTTATGCTTTCATTGGTACTTTATCTGACCCTATCTTTCCTGTAATGGAGAGTCAACTATATTTTTCTTTCCTCTTTTCAAGTGTTACTTAATGGTTACTCATTTTGGCATTTCTTTGATTTGTAGTGAATTCAAATCATTTTCTTAGTCATAGTTTTTATATAAATCACTTATTTGTGCCCTTGGCTGATTTTCTACCTGGGATTTTCATGGTATCTTAGAATCCTTTGTATATTAATAGATATACAGATATACAAAAATAGATAGAAGCTCATGTCCTATTGCAACACAAATCTTTTTCCCTCACACACATGCTTTTTTTTTTTTTTTTCCGCTTTTCAGGTTTATGACAGCTTTCAACATCCAGGTTTTTAATTTCTAAGTAGACAAATGTATTGACCTTCTCTACATGAATGTTTTAAATGTTCTATGCATTGCAAAAGCAGATAAATATCCCCTTAAGCTTTCTTCATTTTGTGGTTTTTCTTTTTTTTTTTTTTAAGATTTTATTTATTTATCTGACAGAGATCACTAGCAGGCAGAGAGACAGGCAGAGCGGGGGGGCGGGGGGGGGGCAGGCTCCCTGCTGAGCAGAGAGCCCAATGCAGGGCTTGATCCCAGGACCCTGGGATCATGACCTGAGCTGAAGGCAGAGCCACTGAGCCACCCAGGTGCCCCAGTTTTTCTTTTTATTCAACTCTTTTGAATCACCTGGAATTTATTGAGGGGTATGATATGAATAAGGATCTGAGTTGGCATTTTCTTCAAAAGAGCCATTTTCTCCAATATTGTCTATTGACCAAGGCAATTGCCCCTAATTGATTCACAGTGTCTTCTGTTATTTTAAAGTTTTTCTAAATATTAGGACATGTTTCCGTTTTATTTGATTCCATTGTTGAGATGTTTTTATATCTCGATTCTGTCACAGAGCCTCTAAGCTGGCTTTCCCAGTGCTGCTATGGAACCGTATTAGCTAAACATGCCTTCTGTTGTCCAAGGCGAATGTCTAATAAGGCAAAACCACATGGCATAACATCAGAAACTTCCCTTCAGTTTGACAGGAATCCATTTATCAGTACTTTTTTGGACAAAGGCCTTTAATCAGCTAAGAATTCCTTTGCTTTATGTGCTCCTCTGATTACAACAGCTTTATTAAATATCCATTACTGCATAAGTAGTTAGTGAGCCAGAGACTACGCCAAAATGAAAGGAGTCTGTAAATGAGTTTCTCTCAAACACCAAGCTAAAAATTCTTACACAGCTATTAAGTATTTGTGATAATTGATGAATAATACTATGTCTTTCCTTTTTAAAAGCACATTTTCTGATTATAAATGAATGTTACTGGTAATATTTTGGTATGTTTTCATTTCAGGCTTTTGTATATAAGTTATATATATTTTTAAATAATGTTCATTTTTCTGATTATGACAGTAACACCTGTTCTTTCTAGAAAATATTATAAAGCATAAAAAGAAAAAGAATCATTCCAAAACTCATGAGATAATTTTATTCCTGCTTTTATTTATTAATTACACATTCTAGTATATACATTCAAATACTTTTCTACATTAAGAAAAAACTGTAAATATCACACTGATATGCATCATACTTAGTAACTTTTCTATTGTTAAAATTTAGGGTCTTCATATTTTCTAGTTTTAAACAATGTACAATGAATATGTTTGAAAATAGAGGGTTTGCATTAGTTTCCTTCAATTCATATTATTTCGTTAGGATAATTTCTTAGAAAAGGGTTGCTAGTACTACCCAAATAAAACATGTTTACTGCTAAATTGCTTTCCAGAAAGGTCATATCCTTTCCTTTCTATAAGTTCATGAAATATCATTATTATGTATTTTTTGGAATGTACATTTCTTGGTAAATAGAGACATTCCTATCTCAGGCTTCTCTTCTGTGTTCTCAAAAAAAAAGATTTTACATTTAAGCAATCACAGTTACAAGCTCTTTGATTTCAGTAGGGTCTAAAGACTTCAATTGACCAATGCTTCTAAAAATATGAATCACCTGGAGGTCTTGTTAAAATGCAGATCCTAATTCCAGAGATCTAGGATGGAACCAAGAGTCCGTGTTTCTGAAAAGCTTCCAGGGGATGTGCCTGTGTGGTTGGTCTCTAGGTCACAGCCAAGTGTCCAGATGCCTTATTACTTTCTTACCAAATCTTGGGCTTCACTTCCTTCCTATGGTTATCTTACCTTTGAAGTTTGCAAAGTATCCTTCTTGATGGAGACGACCTCAGCAAAAAAGAGTGGGGGAGGGAGGGAGAGATTGTTTGGAGCACGCTGTTTCCTACGTTAAATTATGCCACATGACCCACAACGTGGCCGCTCCTGTCCATGATCTGAAGTATATCCTTTCTATTATAGTGAACTACAGCTCATTTTAAGACTGAATCTTATTAACTTAATTACCTTTTGTCCCCTTTTGTTCTCATCGGTGTCCACTACTCTGAACAGTCACATTGGTTTTTTCAATGCCCTCACATGCCCTTCCTCATTGTAATAATTGTACCCTCAGAGTATACATTTACAGAACACCCCCACACAAGTGTCTTGAGCTATCTTATCTTTGCACTTTATCCATGTCCTCTCACCTTCCAGTCTGCTCTGAGCTTTTGGAAATCCACTTTTATAAGCTCTAGCAAAAATGATTTTATACTCAGACTTTCTCTTCCTTGGCTCGGGCAACCCGCAAGATGGCGTGGTCACCTACTCCCAAATGTCTGGCTCTTACTCAGTTCTTCCTTACTGAGATCAGAACAGGGAAGAAACCTTGTGAATATGTATGTGAAGGAGATTGCTTTGCAAAATCTAACACCCTTGATGTCTTATATTGTATCCTTCTGCAGAGTGAGTCATTCCCCTTGTTCCTTCCTTAATCTTGGAATTCTCAGCAAAGCAAGTAAAAATTATTAGTCTCCTTGTAACGGAAGAGACTTTCATAAGCCAAATAGCTGAAATTCCTTTCTGTGCAAGGTCTAACCTCCGCAACAGATCTGCGGTTTGTGTTAGGAAGGCATACATCTTTGCTATATCACTCCTATTTCTCACCTCATGCTTATGTCTCCATACCTATAAAAAAGACGTGAATTATTTTTTTCACATACAGTGCTAAATATCCTTTTTAATAAGTCTGTTTATTTAGAGAGTCATAAAATTCTCTTGTCATATGTATGGAATGGACACTAGCCACTGGGTCCATATTCCAGTAGACTTACATTTGACTGCATGTTCATGTTTCTGGTTCACTCTGTTCGTGCTTACAGACTGTGCTCAGAGACTGTTCCCACAGACTTCAGAAAATGCCTTCAAAGCCCTGAGTCAGAAGCTGCAGAGACAATCTAAGGATACTGATGTGCAAACTACATTAAGACACATGTCAGGATTTTTTAAAAGAAGCCTAAAATAAACATACGCAAGAACGACATTCGGATTTATGTGAAAGCCCCAGCAGTCAACCTGTTTTTGGAAACTAAACCCGTCTCTTTTAAAGGGTCAAGAAAAACACTGGGTACTTGAATTATTCATTCCAGATCTGCAACGTTTAAGGAAGGATGGTAGATTTGTAAAGAATTCCACAGTTCTACTGAATCACTTGTGCGTCAATTTACAAGGAACATTGAGATCTTATAGGCCTCAAGAGGCTCTTGAGGTGTAAACGTCATAAGCAAACTGGTCCCCAATTCCTATTGCTTTTCCTTCAACACAGCACCGCTAAAGCGCTGCTCATTAAGGAGACTGAGGCGTCAATCTCAACTTGCCTTCTGGGCTCTCCACAGAGAGCTTGAGGGCCTGAGGAGCACAGAATTTGCTGTCTTGGCTGATAGCTGAACATTGTCCCTTAATCTCCGGCTAAATGGTGGCTTTTATGTTTGTTGCCTGAGGATAATTGAGGGTGCAGTCAGAAAACAGACCAGAACAATTGATGACCATCTCAGATGATTAATTCATAATATTTGTAGAATAGGTAAAAAGTTGAGGTACAGTGGCTAGGATCTGCTTAGACAGACTCTAAGGTCATATCCATTACAGGGAACAGAAGAGTAGGAAAGTGAAAAACATCCATATCCCCCCAAAATGTAAAGTTTATGCAATGGTTTTTAATAGTGGGGTGGGGGTGGACTTTTGCAATATCTGGAGCCATTTTTTTTTTTTTTTTAAGATTCCATCCATTCATTTGACAGACAGAGGTCACAAGCAGGCAGAGAGGCAGGCAGAGAGAGAGGTGGGGAAGCAGGCTCCCCGCCGAGCAGAGAGCCCGATGTGGGACTTGATCCCAGGACCCTGGGATCATGACCTGAGCCGAAGACAGAGGCTTTAACCCACTGAGCCACCCAGGCGCCCCTCTGGAGCCATTTTTGATCATCCTAACTAACTTGGGGGGCAGGCTTGCTACTGGCATTGAGCAAGCCGAGGTCCCCTGCCCTGCTAAACATCCTACAATGCACAAGACAGAATTATCTGACCGAAGGGGCACCTGGGTGGCTCAGTGGGTTAAAGTCTCTGCCTTCGGCTCAGGTCCTGATCTCAGGGTCCTAGGATCCAGCCCCCCCACATTGAGCTCTCTGCTCAGTGGGGAGCCTGCTTCCCTTCCCCTCTCTGCCTGCCTCTCTGTCTACTGGTGATCTCTGTCAAATGTATAATTAAAATCTAAAAAAAAAAAAAAAAAAAAGAATTATCTGACCCAAAAATATCAATAATGCTGATACTGAGAGACCATGACTAACAAGGTCTTTTTTTCAAATGAGGTTTATGTCTTAATTCTTGTGTTTTTATTGATTTGTTGTCATAGGGACAAAGTCAATAGGGAAATAGCACCGTTATTGTTGTTATTGTTAAATTTTTTCAATTGGATTATGAGTGTGTGAGATGTGGAACCCATATCCTAGAAAAATGTGCTCAGTTTCTGACCCTGCCAGTTTTTAAGTGAATGGTGCTTACCTCATGCTGTGGCAAACTCATCAGGTAAAAATAAATTTATATAGAATAATAAAACATGAAGAGTGCCTCAGTATCACCCAGGACAAAATGGAATTTGGCCATGATGTAGTTAATGTGATTAATACGGATAATAAGCAAGATGCTTCAGGGCCCCAGTGGAACATTTGTCCTGAATTATCTGGGTTAACTGTCCCCTCTTATTATGAGAACGGAAAAAGAGCCAAATCTTCTCTCCATGCAACGCAGGCGTGAACTAGATGATACAGCGTATCAGGGTGTAGGCAGGGGATTTCATGAACTAGGTATATTATTGTTCTTAGCTAAGAATGTAACTGAAAATAAGAGAAACAGAACTGAGCAGGGAAACAGGGCGGAATACTCCATTTGGTACTGTGTGCTAATAGCTGCTACTTTATAAAACTGGCAGTTCATTTCCCCAAATTCTTCTCCTGCACAGTTGCAGCACAATGCCTTTTTACAATACGGAAGAGGGTAGAAATATATAGAGTTCGTAGCTGCACGAACCTTTCACTGCTGTGGTCTCCCTTTAATGCCTTGTTTATGTGATAAACGATGGGCTGCTTTTCACAGCTGCCTTCCTTTTTTTTTTCTTGAGTGCTTATCAACATGAGTTGGTAATAATTTATTAGTTGTCTCTGGGTAGGAGAAATGAAATATTTTGTAAACTTGGCAGATAGCTCTGAGTAGTTTTGATGAATTTTAATTTCATGCCTTACAACATACTTTTAACATGTTAAAAATGTGACTGCGCCAGGACATGTGGCTGGCCCAGTAGGTAGCCCATGCGACTCTTAATCTTGGGGTTGTAATTTTCAGCCCCACATTGGGTATAGAGATTACTTTAAAAAAAAAAAAAAGTAAAATCTAAAAAAAAAAATGTGAGTGACCCTAGAAATACCCTTAAGTGTTAGAAAACTCACTGACACAAAAGTTTTAATAAACACAATACACTAGAACATTTGACGTATTATCTTCAGCTGGTTTGATGTGATATTGTGCCTTTTTTGTAGCTATTTTTCTTCTATTCATTAAAATCCATTTACAGGAGTGCCTGGGTGGCTCAGTTGTTAAGCGTCTGCCTTTTGCTCGATCATGATCCCAGGGTCCTGGTATCAAGCCCCACATCGGGCTCCCTGCTCAGTGGGAAGCTTGCTTCTCTCTCTCCTACTCTCCCTGCTTGTGTTCCTCCTCTTGATGTCTCTCTCTGACAAATCAATAAATATAATCTTAAATAAATAAATAAACAAGTAAATAAATAAATAAAAATCCATTAACCAACTCACATAAAGTAAAAATGCAGGTAAAAAGCAAATTCCTATGGTTGTACTTTAGGGCAAGAGAGGAGAGTTGAGTTTATACACACTGAGCTTATGTCCAAACTTATCACAGTGATAGATAAAATAGAAAACCAAAAATGTATGTCTAGGCTCAAAAATAAGATGGAGATCTTCATGAACTAGGAACTGCCCAGAAAGGAACACATAAATGGGGCTGAAACTATTGGCTTTCTGGGATTTGGTTCCAAAAGCACAGAGTTTCATTCCTGCCAGATAAAAGGAGCCAGACTTCTCCACAAGATGAGGGATTGGAGAAGGGCTGGCTGTGTGAAGCCATTCATACAGCTTTCTGACCCATGAAATGAGAATAAATGAATGTTGCTATATTGCCTCCTGGCTCTTCAGCTTTATGAGAAGCTGAGGATCTAGGGAGATGGTACAGGCAAAGCATCACTTCATGACCGTAAGCTACACCAGTCCACCTGCTTGTTCCGTGGCTGCATTTACAGTGTCCCCAAAATTCTCACAGCATAGCAGTCCCCAAAGAGCATTCATTACAAGTTATTGTTTTCAATTAGAAGCCCAAAATTCTGGGTGAAAGCAATAAAAAAAACTTGTAAGCAGGGATGAGCAAGCTCAGTCGTAGGTGTATTGGGGGAGGGGCAAGTGTTACTGAGGCAGAGGTGGAGAGAAAATGTGAGAAGAGTGGGGAGGGGGTAAGAAGAGGGAGGGAGAGAGGACATCACAAATCTGTCACCTCAAATAAGCATTCAAACCAGCATTCCAAATATGTGAAGAAATAAAATAAGGAGCACTAACAATAAAAGAAATAATCAGAACATGAATTTAATACATGTAATATTAAATGTGCTTAGAATGTTTTTTAAAAAGATATAAGGAATATACAACTTCTGTTCTTGAGTTAAATCTTTTATTTGGGGATGGTTGTAGATTCACATTCAATTGTAAGAAACGATGCAGAAAAATCCCATATACCCTTTACCCAGCATCCCCCAGTGGTGACATTTTGCCAAAATAATAGTACAATATTATAGCTACGGTATTGCCATTGATACAGGCAGACACAGATTTTCCTCACTTCGAGAACCCCTCTGGCTTCCCTTTTATAGCAACAGACAATTCCCTCTTGAGATCCTTGCTCGTATTCTCAACCCTAGCAACCACTCATCTGTTGTGCATTTCTATATTCTATAACTTTGTCATTTCAAGAATGTTCTATAGATGAAATTGTCCAGTATGTAACCTTTTAAAGGGACTGGCTTTGATCACTCACCATAATTCTCTGGAGATCCATCCTGGGTGATGTTTTTATGAATAGTCTGTTCCTGTTTATTGCTAAAGAATAAATATTCCGTTGTATAGATTGCCACACTTCAACCATGTACCTGGGGAAGGATGTATGGTGGTTTTTGGTTTGTGGCTATTTCAGATAAAGCTGCTATAAACATTCACGTATATGTTTTTGTGTGAATAAGAGTTTTCATTTCTCTAGAGTAAATGCCCAGGTATGCAATTCCTAGATCACATGGTAATTTCTTGCTTAGTATTTAAGAAACTGCCAGTGTTCCAGAGAGCCTGTACCATTTTCTAGTCCCACCAATGATGTATGAGTGATCAAATTTCTCCACATCTTTACCCTCATTTAGTGTTGTCACTATTTTTTTTTTGCCATTTTGATAGGTATTTGGGGATGTCTCACTGTGATTTTAATTTACATTGCTCTAATGGCTTTATATGTTCTTACTACTAGCTGTCTAACCTGTGTACTGAAATGTCTTCCTATACCTCTTGCCCATTTTCTAATGAGGTTGTATCTTCTTTTACTATTGAGTTTTGAGGGTCTCCTATATGTTCTGGATGGTAGTCCTTTGTCAGACATGTGATTTGCAAAATATTCTTCCAGTCTTTAATTTGACTTTTCATCCTCTTCACATGGTTTTTCACAGATGAAAAAATTTTAATTTTGATGGAATCCTGTTTGTCAGTTTTCCCTTTTATGGATCATGCCTTTGGTGTTATGAGGAAGAGGCATGTGGCCTGTTGAGTGATGGTAAAATTCTTTACCCTCCACTAGATTCCTCCAACACCACCCCAGCGGGGAGGGGGAGGGACACCTCCTTACTGCCAAGTGGGCATTGAAGTCCAGGCTTCCCACATAGTCTCCACTGACACTGCAAGGGACAGATGTCATTACCACCCAGTGAGAATGAGCCCTATTTCCCCAACACCATGCCAGCACAGTCCTTGGAGCCTGCCCAGAGTGGAGGTCAAAGGCTCTCCGCTCAGCCTTTGCAGGCATGAATGAGAAGGAGCCACAGTTTTCTCTTTACATTTGTTTGCCTGGAAAAGAACAGCGAGTGTCTAAAAGTGTTCTGTCTTGTGAGGCAGCCCATTTCCTGGTTCTTTGGCTTGAGAGAGCAGGTCTGTTTTGGGATTTTTTTTTTTTTGGCCATGCCTGATGGTATCTGGATTATTGACTTCTTCAGCTCCAAGTCTGATATATTTGAGGCAAAAAGAAAACAGAGGAACTCACTACATTGTTCTTCCTTGCATTTCAAGGTCTCTAGCCAATCTGCCTTATTTCTCCATCTTCTAGAGTTGTGTTACATTGCTATACACACACATACACACACACACACACACACACACACACACACATAAATGTATTTTGCAGGGGTTTTTAATTGTGTTTAGTAGCAGGAATAGTGAAAATTGTGTCAATTCCACCTTCCTGGAAACAGAAGTCTGTAACTTCTATTTTAATATAAGAAAGTTCGAATCAAAATCATCAGGAATAAAACAAGTCCTGGTAGATGTGAAAAAGAACAGATTCTAACTATTGGAGATAAAAAGATAGTCATAATCACTCTTAGTTCCTGTTGAGAACACAGAGAGCCAAAAGAGACATTGCTCCTACCATTATATATCACAGTAATAACACCACTAACCTAGCAAGCTGAGCTGTAAATTTGTGACTTTTCTTGAAACTACCAGAGAGCCAAGGTCACAGGGCAACTAAGCAGCCCAAAATTTAAGGAAAGATAGGACCTGTGGGGAGAAATGAATACTTCACTTGTAGCAGAAGTATTTGGACAATGGTGGAAAGAATTCAGCTAGAAGAGGATGTTGACTTTTGTCAAGTGCTTCTTCTGTGTCTACCAAGACAACCCTGTGGTATTACATCTTTAGTCTGCCAATATGGTAAGTTATGCTGATTTTTCAAGTTTGAAACCAGTTCTGTATTCCTAGGATATGAATGGTTGTGAAGAGGTATCCTTTCTATATATCACTGGATTTGATTTGTTGACATTTTGTGGAGGATTTTGTGTATATATGCATGAGGGACAATGGTCTATAGTTTTCTTCTTTACGATATTTTTGTTTGGTTTTGCTGTCATGGTTTTGCAATGATGCTATCATGTCTGGCCTCTTAAAACAAATGGAGAAGTATTCTGTTTTCTTCCATTTTATGGAGAAAATTATGTAGAATTGATATTATTTATGTCTTAAACATTTGATAAAATTTACTAATGAACTATTAAAAAACCGAGATCTAGTGACATGTTGTATTCAAGGAACATAAATAAAGCAAATGGATAAAAAAATCAAGGAACATAAATAAAGCAAATGGATAAAAAAATCTGAAAATTGAAGATTAAGAAATGAGATACTAGCAAAAGAAAATTGGAATATATATGTTGGTGTCTGACATAACATATTATGAAGGACATTGTACAATTATATATATTGCAAAGAATGAAAAAGAATAAGAAGAATAGAATAAGGAGATACTATTACCATAAATAAATATGTACATAACAATAGAACCAGACATGCAGAGAAGTAGTAACTGACAGAATGGCAAGGAGAAATAGAGTAATCACAAATTTTAGTTGGGAACTTTTCACATGCTGCCCCCCTCCCCCACTGCCATTAAAAGAGATATGGAGATCTGAAAATATGAATAATTCAGTTACTAACAAGCTAAAAAAAGCTATATAATAGGACACTATATGATAGGACACTAGAAACACAGTAAAGTATTATATCCAACAAATAAATAATGCATGTTTTTTAGCACACATAGGAGATTTGGAAAATTTCCCCATATACTAGGCAACAAAGGAAGGAGCAATAAATTCCAAAATAATGCAGATTATGTTCTCTGATAATAATTTAAGTAAAATTAGAAGATAAGTGGATCGTTTGGAAAATGATCATTGGTGGTCCTTATAAGATATACTACTACTATACAGCTCTCCTGTAAAAGGAATTCGTAAAGGTTATTGCAGATATACTTAGAATTGAATGATGATGAAAACATGTTTACTATCAACTGTGAAGCACAGATAAAGCAATATAAAAAAATTAATTTTTTTACCCATATTTGTCAGGAAACAAAAATTGTCTTTTAAAAATGAGCTAAGCATTCAATTAATGCAATCAGGAAAAAATTTAGAGCAAAATCAAAGAAATAAGAAAGAAATAAAGATAAGGACAGATACAAGGGAAATAACAAAAATTGAAGAGAATAATGAAAACAGTTCTTTGAAAAGATTGACTAAATCCATAGACCTTGAGACAGACTTCTTAAGGGAGAAAAAAAAGGTTAAAATAGGTAAATTACAGAATAAGTTAAAACAGCACAAAAAAAGAGTTTTAAAATAATTTTCAAAAGTAAATATCAGTAAGCCAGTAAAACTGAAAATCATCACAAAACATATTTATGAAGGAAAATAAAATGCTAGAAATCAGCACAGAAAGGAATAGAAAACTTGAACAGACAGTGAGTGTTAAAGAAATAGAAAGTGTTGTCAAAAACTGACCTTTGTGCTTCAGAGTCAAAATATAACACAAAAGCAAGAGTTTGGAATAAAAGGAACAATAGCTTTACTGCTTTGCTGGGTAAAGGAGATGGCCTTCAAAACCTGTAAGCCCTCTGGGAGGAAGGTGGGGTGGGGGGTGCCATGGTGATTACAGGGAAATACAGAATCTAGCCAGTTTTGACAGGAATTGTGTACCTGCCACCAGCCTACTTCCTTTGGTCTTTCAGGTGGAACTGGGTTCCTGAAACAAAAGGCGAAGAAGCAGGGGAGAAGGTTTGTGGAAAAGAGAAAAAAGTTTCCTTTAAAATTGAGCTTCTAGGACACTCGGGTGGCTTAGTCAGTCAACCATCTGCTTTCAGCTCAGGTCATGATCCTCAAGTCCTCGGATCAAGCCCCACATCAGGCTCCTTGCTCTGCAGGGAAACTGCTTCTCTCTCTGCCAGCTGCTCCCCCTGCTTGTGTGTGCTCTCTCCCTGACAAATTAATAAAATCTTTTAAAAAAAATTTTTTTAAACAAATAAATAAATAAATAAACAAAACTGAGCTCTGCTGAAACATTAGTGCAGCCATTTTGATTTTTGTTCAACTTTATGCTTTTAAGGGGTTTCAGAACTGCCATTTTAATTTTTAAAATTCCATGTTAAAAAGCTACAAGCTATTTTGAGAATCTGCCAAATTCAAGGAATGAATAGTTAAATTTTAAGTAATTTTTGTGGAAAAATAGAGAAAGGGCACTTCTTGGTTTATTTCATGACCATGGTACAACTTGATTTCCAAATCAGAGAGGGGAAACACAAAAATGGAAATCATGGATTCATTTTGCTGATGAATACATATGCAAAAGTTCCAAATAAAATATTAGCTAACCAAAACAAATAGTTATATCACAATGGTATTTAAAAAAAAAAAAAAACATAGCACAAGGAATGGGGTATATCACAGAAATGCAAGGATGGTTGAATGTAAGAAAATTCACCAATGTAATTCTTCACTTTAGTCAACTAGAGAAGACACAACATAGTTTTCTTACTAAAAGTGAAAAGAATTATTTGACAAGTTCCCACATTTAATTTTGATTACATCTTACCAAACTAGAAATAGAAGCAAATGTCTCCAATTTAGGATTATGAACCAAATGGCTATGGCAAACATTATATCATATGTCACAGAATCTAAGTCAGACATCAGTTGTGTGGCTCAGCATTATTTTATAAAATTGCATGCTGTCTATGGCTGCTTTCTCACCACACAGCAGTAAAGACCCTACATAGAACACAAAGCCTAAAATATTTACTATCTGGCCCTTTATAGAAAAAATTTGATAACTGCTGGTCTTGACCATAAAGAAACTTAAACAAATCAACAAAATTAAGTCAGGACCCTAACTAGAAAAATGAGCATCTGCCAAGACACACAATAGGTAAATTTCAAAGAGGCAAACCAAGAAGGTACAAAGCAACTGTAGAGATGCTCAAACTTATTAGTGATTTGAGAAAATAAACTGAAGCCAGAAAAAGACATTTTTCAATTTGACAAAATTGAAAGCCACAATTTTTTTTCGAAGACTTTACTTATTTATTTATTTATTTGAGAGAGTGAGAGCACGCAATCAGAGGGACAGGGACACACTCAGACTCTGCACTGAACATGGAGCCTCATGTGGGGCTCGATCTCACAACCTTGAAATCATGAATTGAGTTGAAATCAAGAGTCAGATGCTTAAACAACTGAGCCACCCAGACCCTAAGCCCACCTGAGCCACCCCACCCCTAAAGCCATTATTATAAACAGAATTGGGGCAGGAGGGGAGGATTTATTATTCTATTAACTTGATTCAGATATTAATTTGTCTAGATTTTGCTTTATGATATACTTTGCCTAAAATTCCTATAAGGATGTTAATATGAAAAAAGAAAAGCAGAAGATAACTTTTGTTGCAATTATCAGTTTAAGAATTAAGAAAGCACCACACAATCCAAAGTCTAAGAGCACACTTCCTCACCAGATTAACATAACCCCTAGTGATTTGTAAATATGTCAGAATTATTTTGCAAACTTAAATAGCTAAATGAACCTTGAAATAGCAAAATTCTATTTGAACTCATGTCAACAAGATACCAGATAAATGCTTTGATAAAGAATCAACGTGCATGTACTTTTAGAGATGAGGGTCTTTTAATTATGGTCTTAACCCACCTGCTAAAACCCTTTCTAGGAGTGTTCTTCTCCACCTCCACCTAGCCCTACCCATCATCACCCACTCATGCCATATTGCTCTACTCTGTCATAGGCAAGAAATTTTTTATTCAATCTGAGTGCGATGAAGATGTTTTTGTCTTTGTGTTCTTATATAATCCTTGTAAACAGTAAGTGAATTTATAGTGCAAGGACAAAACCCTCTACTAGTCATTTATAAACACTACACACATTTATTTTGTGGCAATCAACTGCCAGATACTCAACTTACAAAAATAGCTCCTGCCCTCCAAAAAATATCATCTAACAAGCCAACAGTTAAAATCTAGTCTATAAGTACTCAGAGAAGACTATAAACTGGGTATTACTAAAACACTGAAAAAAAAAATCTGGTCCTGCCTGATGTTGAGAAGGCAAAGTATCAAGGAATTGTCTTAGAGAAAGGGATGTTAAGTGGAGCCTTGAAATGTGTGGAGATGTCCCTGCAACAAGGGTCTAGGAAATAGGAGGATGAGTCAATGGTGGCAAGAGATAAATAAATAAATTCAGTTAATTAATATTTAGCCAAATGTGTATATCACTTCTGTTAAGATTTCTACATGAGTCAGGTACTGGTTAGTATATGTAGTTATTGTATAAAAAATGACAATGTATGCCATATATCTGGGAGGGAAAATGCCTCTCTACTGCCAGTAGAATGCACCCAATATCTTACACATGCAGCCTCCTTAAGGAGGCTATTTCCAAACTTTCTCAGGGAGTTTATCAAAATCTTAAGACTTTGTCATTCAGGATGCTTTCCTAATAACAAATTTTATAAACAAAGGAAAACAGAAAGGACATAAACAGAACAGCAACAAATGCCTTAGACCTTTCTGATGTGGTGAGAATTAATTTTAACCCATATTGGAAACATTTTGGAGGATTATGGACTACTTGGGCAAAGGTTATACATATGTGAAAGATAACTATAATTTGGGTCCTATGAAGATTAATTCTAACTGGAGTCCTAATCACATTTATTGTATTGGTTGGTCTTCTCTTTGAGATGACTCTCTAATAAATGTTAATGTACAATTATTTTGGTGATTCTAAATAAGGTGGGGGAAACACTGAGGCTTTCATATTTAAGTTGCTGATATTGATCTTGCTTTGAACTCATGTGAAAACTCAGAATATGGGCCATACATCATGTCTTTCCCAGCCCTTTCCTATTTTAGTCCATAGTACCTCTTCACACCCACCTGTTGAATCTAAAAACATGGAAGTGGTTCCTGACTTTCCCTGTCCTCCTCTTCTTCTTCCCCTATGCCCTCACGTCCTACCACTCAACCCCACAAACAGCAACATGCATATTTACACATACAGCTAATACGTGAGCCTGTCCAGGTGTTTATATGACTAAAATAAACCTCAGTTCTAGCTACTTCTTTATCTGCACCATCCCCTCTCGCCTGGGCTATTATGGTAACTGCCTTCCTGTTTTCCCATTTGAATGTTCTCTCCTTCCAATCCAGTCTCCACACTCTAGGTTGTGACTTTTAAAAATATAAGTTATCTTATCTTCCTCCTTGGCTTAACTTTTTCTAGGATTTTCTACTGTATTGACAGTAAGACCCGAAATAGCCTATTTACTTTTGCAATTGCTTTCCACTTGTTCACTATAATCAAGTCACGGGCCTGAATTCAGTTACTTGGAATGCCAAGTGTTTCTGGCTTTATTGTATGCTGTTCTCTTTGCCTGGAAAGTTCTAGTCCCATGTCTGCCTGGCTGGCGTCTTCTAATTCTGTCTCGGCTTCCGTGTCACCTGCTGAGTCCGTACGGACAACTCTCCCAAGAGAATGTGCCCCCTGGCCCCTGTTACTCTCTATTACAAGGCCTTTTGTTTCCCTCATAACCTATCACATTTTGTAATTATTCATTTCTTGGTTGATATGCTAACTGCCTTGGTACTGTAAGATCCACGAAGGCAGAGCTGTGTGGTTTAATTCACCACTGCACACATACCATAGTCAGGGACACAACACCACTGTGCTGGGTTGATGAATGAACCTGTGTTCCTTACTTGTTCCTTACTTGGCACACACCGATAATGAAAACTATGGGAAAAAATGCCGATGAAGTTAATCTATCATGCACACCTGTGTGGGCGAAAGAGCCTGATTAGCGACAAATGTGTTGAATAGAGGAAAGTTGCTCAACAATTTTAGTCCTCTTCCCTAGGAAGCCTGGTTTTTATTTTTAGCATCAGAATTTTAAGTGAAAAAGTAAAAGCATGAAGAATAGTGCCGAAGAGAAATAAAATGCTATGCTCTTCTTTCAATTATAGAAACCAAATACTTCAATTTGGAACAAACAGCTGAAATGGAATTGGCAGACACGTTCCAGAGAGCCTAGCTATCAAATGAATTGTCTAGAAAGTTTTCAATTCTCCCTGTGGATGGTGACAGTGCCTACACTCTTTTAATATTAGTTGTCATATTCGCTGCCTTCAGGCTTGAAAAGTGAATACCTCAAGATGCCTATCCCTTAGGAGGGGGAGAAGAGTTGTAACTCTTGGAAACCAAAGAAGCTATTGTGTATTTAAAGTTTAGGAAATGGAAGCACTATGTAGCCAAATAAAAACAGTGGGCTGAGCTGCAAGTTTTCAGAAGAGAAGTTGGCATGACTAAAAGTAAAATGCCCAAGTGGAATAATTGCCCCTTTTTGGGTCATTGAGCTCATTAAAGAAACAAAAGTGATGACCCTAGAAAAAATTACCACAAAAGCTTAGAGGCCTATTTAGGTTATTGCAACCTATTTAGGTTTCTGAAGAATATACAGAGAGAGAAGACAAAAGAGATACTCTCAGCACCGATGGCTTTTGGTTCATCATATTTGAACAAAAGCTAGTCTAGTTTTGAAGAATTTATGTCTAGTAATTTAAAATGATTGATCTCAGCTTGAGTCTTTATGCATTTTTACTGACTTTGTTGATTTTTTAGCACTAAAACTTGTCTAAGAGTATTCTGAGATGAGTTGTTCTCATTAACAATCTAGAATGCAGGAAAGATATGAAAATTAACATTTTAAAAATTCTACTTCTAGCCAAGATTCAGTAACAAAGACAGGACTTAGCCTCCTATCATGAAAACTTAAATTGCCAAATATATGTGTAACCTTTTTTTTTTAGACCTTAATTATATTGTTATAATGGTATTGTGATCCCCGAGAGAAGGAAACAAGGTGAGCCCCTCTGTGATTTTCTCCCTTGAACCAACAGTAAGACTATTAAAGTAGAGAATAGAGCCCAGCAGCCCCAATGAATTAAAGAGAGAGAAATTAGGGTTCAAGGAGGCTGCAGGGTCTGCAGGATGGTGGAAACAGAGCGCTGAAAAGGAGGAAATAACGTAGATAAAGATCTCAGAATTCTAAATGGAGGTCTTCCTGAGTTTTTGCTGAGCAATAGGCTCCAGATGCATAGGATCGAGACTCCACAAGATTAGACCAAGAATGATAAGGAAGTTGTACGGTGAACAATTTGCAGAGCTCACAAAGGGTGGGGAATAGTTCAGCCTCTGATCAGCCAGAGTGGAGACTCCAAAATGATCATATTAGTAACAGAAATTAACTGTCTTTTGAGGAAATGATACTATAGACCAAGCCCAGGCCTTAAAGAGATCAAACTGATCTTTAAGTATTCAACTTCCTGCAAAAACAAAGCTTAGCACTTTATAAAGAAAACACACACACACACACACACACACACACACATAATCCAGACACTCAGTAACATAATCTTTACAATTTTGAATGTCTAAGAAAAAATTACTAGACATGTCAAGAAGCCAGAAAATGTGACTTTTGCCAGAAGAAAAATAAGTCAAAAATCAATGCCATGGATGATGGACTTAGCAGTGAAGAAAATTAAAGCAAGTTGTAACTAACTATGCTCAAGTATTTAAAGGAACATAAACATAATGAGGAGGGACCTGCGAGACGTGAAAAAGAACCAAATGACATGATATAAAAGTACTTAGTACTACTGAACTCTACACTTAAAAATGGTTAAAATGATAAATTTTATGTTGTGTATATTTTCCTACAACAACAAAAAAAAGAACCAAAATGGCTTTCAAGAAATGAAATACATAGTATCTGAGATGAAAATTTCATTGGATGGAATTAACAGATTAATGTATATTGAAAATAACAATGATAGCAGATCTTGAAGACACAGCAATAGAATCTATCTAAAATAAATCACAGGCAGAGAAAAACAAAAAAATTAACTGAGTCTCAGTGACATATGGAATAATATCAAGGGGTCTGAAATATGTGTAATTGGAGTCCCAGAAGAATATGAGAGAGAGAGAGAGAGACAGAGAAGAGGGGACAGAAAATATATTTTAAAAATAATGGCTAAAATGTTTTCAAATTTGACAAAAAACTCTAATAGTCCAAACTTAAGACAACTTACCTCCCAATGATAAAGAGAAAATCTTAAAAGTAGTCAGAAGAAAAAAAAACATGTTATATACACAGGAACAAGAAAGAATGATTTCAGACATAATCAGGTACCATGCAAGTTAGAAGCTGATGGGCTAATATCATTGAAGTGCTGAAAGAAATAAACACCATCAGCTTAAATTTCTGAAGCTGGTGCAAAGATCCTGCAAAAATACAGCTGTACCTTAAAACTTTTTGGATAAACAGAAGCTGATAAAATTCACTGATGACAGAACTGCACTACAAGAAATATTAAAGGAGGTTCTTCAGGTGAAAAAGAAAATGATCCAAATGGAAACTTAGATCTACACAAAGAAGTGAGGAGTTCCATAAATAGTGAATATGTGGGTAAATATACTAGACAGCCTTTTTTTTTTCATTTAAAAATTACTTTGAAGGATAATTAAACATTAAAAATAAAAATGACAATTTATTGTGGATTTTACAATGTATTTAGAAGTACAGTGTATGGCAACAACAGCACAAAAGAGACAGGAACAATATATGCGAGATAATATAATATGGGAAAGCAGCCTGTGATCTGTTAAAGATGCATATGTTAAACCTTCAATCTAACACAAGAAGTATTAAGCAAAGGATAGTAGCTGATATCTAACAGATGAGGAATCATAAAAATATTCAAGTCAAATGAATGTAGGAAAAGAAAAAAAACACCAGAGATCTGATAGGGAAAATAGAAAACAACTAGCATATTGGTGGATTTGAACTCGAACATATCAATCACTATCTTAAATGTGATTTGTCTAAACATTCTAACAAAGGTCAGAAATGATCAAACTGGAGGGGAAAAAAAGAGCCAACTATACACATATGTATACAACTTATTTGCTTTTCTAAAACAACATTAAGAAAATAAAAAGGCAATCCACAGACTGAGAGGCACTCTTTGTAATACCTATCTCTGGCAAAAGACAGGGCCCAAAACATCAAACAGACATTAAAAAAAAAAAAAAAAAGATTTACAGGGGCACCTGGGTGGCTCAGTGGGTTAAGGCCTCTGACTTTGGCTCGGGTCATGATCCGGGGGTCCTGGGATTGAGCCCACATCGGGCTCTCTGCTCAGCAGGGAGCCTGCTTCCCTTCCTCTCTCTGTGCCTGCCTCTCTGCCTACTTGTGATCTCTGTCTGCCAAATAAATAAATAAAATCTTTAAAAAAAAATAAAAATAAAAATATTTACAAATGATCATAAACACACAAAAACATGCTCAACATCACTGGTCATCAGAGAAATACAAAGTAAAACCATAGTGTATTCCTACACACTCAGCAGAATGTTTGAAATTAAATGTCGTTAAGGATGTAGAGCAAGTGGAATTCTTGTACATTTCTGATGGAATCATAAAAGGATATAAACCCTTCGAAAAACAGTTAAACAGTTTCTTATGAAATTACACATATACCTGCCATATGACCCAGCGACTGCACTTCTGGGTGTTTACTCAAAAGAAATAAAATCTATACCTACAGGAAGCTTGTACATGAATAACAGCTCTATACATCATATTCCCAAATGCTGAACAACCCAATGTCTAACAACAGGATAAATGGAAAAACAAATTGTGGTATACCCAGACAATGGAATACTACTCAGCAATAAAAAGAAATTACTACTGACATATGAATGAGTTCTCAAAACATGGTGCTAAGTGAAGAAAGCCAGGCCCCAAATGATACACATTGTATAATTCCATTTGAAAAAAAATCTGGGAAAAAAAAATCTAACTTACAGTAACAGAAATCAAAGAAGTCATTATCTGAGGCTGAAAAGGTAAGAAGTAGGGGAGCTTTATTGTAAAATATGCATACAAGAAATTTGCTGGTATGTGTGTGTGAAAATATTCTTTTTTTTTTAGATTTTTATTTTATTTATTTGACAGAGATCACAAGTAGGCAGAGAGGCAGGCAGAGAGAGAGGGGGAAGCAGGCTCCCTGCTGAGCAGAGAGCCCAATGTGGGGCTTGATCCCAGGACCCTGGGATCATGACCTGATGAGAAGGCAGAGGCTTAACCCACTGAGCCACCTAGGCACCCCGAAAATATTCTTTATTGCAATTGTAGTAATGGTTTTACAACTATATACTTTGCATATCTCGTGGAACTGTGGAACTGTAATAAAGTATACCACAGGTATACTTTATTATATATGGTATATATATATATATAATATATGGTATATATATATTAATATACAGTATTTTATTATATAAAGTATACCTATGGTATACTTTATGTTAATAATATATTAAATATTACATAAATAATATAATAATTATATAAATAATAAAAATATAAATTATATCTCAACCAACTTGTTTTTTAAAAGTTCAGTCTTGATAATTGCTAGAATTTCTTGTGATTTGGGGGCTAAGTGGTTCATTGAGATATGGATCAAGAAATGCACTGGCTATCCAATCACATATAATTAAAAAGAATTTATTATTTATGTACATATTTGCTTGGCATATTTTTCTAATTGAGTATTTTCCCATATTAGTATTGCATATCTTGAACATAAGCAACTAAGGTTTAGAGAGAATATGTATATACTTAGTTAGGCTTAACTTAAACACCCTAATTTCCTAAATCATTTATAATTTTGTCACTTGACAAATCTCAACAATATTATTTAGAGTTTTCAAAGCTAATCTCCATAATTGTATCTCTTTATATACAAACTTTCTGTTTTCTCTCCTACTCAGATAAATCTGAAAAAGCAAAATAGTATCATAAAAAGAAGACTTTTTTAGTCCACTAGCTATATCAAAAAGTAGAGTGAAATAGACTTGTTTACAAAATCACGTGATAGAACTCCTATAGCACCAGCCTTAAGGTGGTCTGGGGCCTGGGGTGGAAAAAGGATAAAAACTGGGGAATGGGTGGGGTTGGGGTTAGGGCCAAGTGGTAAGTGCAGGCGGAGGACCAGCCTTCAATACAATGGTGACTCAATGTGTAGCTTGATAGGCACTGTGATGGTTAATTTCATGTGTTAATTTGACTGGGCCATAAAATGCCCACATATCTAAATGTTATTTTTGCAAGTGTCTGTGAGGGAGTTTCTAAAGAGATTAGCATTTGAACTGATGGACTGACTATAGCAGGGGGCCCTCCCCTGTGCAGGTGGGCACTGTCCCATCCTATAGAAAAAAAGGCTGAGGGAGCTTGAAGTCACTCTCTACTTAACCAGTTCAGCCGGGACATCAATCTTCTCCTGCCCTCGGTGCTCTTGGTTCTCAGATTTTTGGATTCAGGCTGGAATCTGTATCAGTGGTTCACTAACTCTTAAACCTTTGAACTGGCTTTCCTGGGTCTTCCAGGTTTCAGACAGCAGGTTGTGGGATTTTACAACCTCATGATTGTGTGAGCCAATTCACTTGTAATAAATCTTATTCTATTTATCTCTATTGATTCTGCTTTTCTGGAGATCCCTGACTAATAAAGGCATGCAGGACCCTAAAGTCCACAATAGACTTAAGGCAAAGAGACTATTTCTAATCTACCTGCTGGTGGGAATAGAGCTGCCTGTAGGTCAAGGGGGCTCTTCCATACATGAATGAAATCAAGCAGGGGTTGAGACCTGAAGTCATGCCAGTTCTGCTCTGACATTTGGGACATCTCAATTTGGTAAATACAGAGTATCAATGCATCTGGAATATTTGCAGCCTTTTCTGGAGGCATATTGGTAAGCAGTCTCCTTTGTGGGTCAGCAAGTACTAGTCCAGCTGGTCTTTTGCAGAGAAAAAGGAAAGGAAAACAACACTTACTGCATGTATTATGAGCCATCTACAGGCACTTTGCCTGTATCTTATCCCCACTTCCTGTCCACATTTTCATAATAGGAAATCATGAAACCGAAGGTCAGCAAAATTATCACCTGCTTTGGCACACGCGTAAAGTCATCAGAGTTAAGAATTCACTTCTGATCTGTCTCCCTCCGAAAACTGTGTTCTTTCTACAACTTCGCAAGGCTAAGAGGTCATTTTTTGTCAGAATGTCAAAATCTGGTAAGATTTTCACAGATTCATATGAATCAAATTTATAGGAGACTGATTCATTTAAAAAGTTGTAATTTGTGGGTCACCTGGGTGGCTCAGTCAGTTAAGCATCTTCCTTCAGCTCAAGTCATGATCTCAGGGTCCTGAGATCGAGTCCTATGTTGAGCCCCATGTTGAGCCCCTAGTGAAGCCCCACGTTGAGCACCACATCAAGCCCCACATCGGGCTCCATACGCAGCAGAGAGTCTGCTTCTCCCTCTACCCCTTCTTCCCCCACCACCTGCTTGTACTCTCTCTCAAATAAACAAATAAAATCTAAAAATAAAATACAAATAAAAGGTTGTAATTTGTAAATATGCCTTGAGCAATAAAACTGACAAGGAAGATGAGAACGCTTAAATCAAAAATTTAGTGCATCCTCTCACTACATTGAAGAGTTACCTGGGAAGCAAAACTATATTTGAAGTATTGCTTGGTCAGGGTAAATCAGAAACAAAGGACTGTCACAGTCTTTAGTATAAGATGCCTCCATTAAGAGAGATGTCCCTCCTCACTTGTGAGTGGGTTGCTGTTGGGTATGTCCCCAGCTCAAAGCTCCCTCTTCAATGGACAGAGCTGAGTATAGATTACCACTGTCATATTAGTATATATGCACATCACACGAAAACACTTCTCTAGTTCAGAATCATTTACACTCATTCATTTAATATACATTGTGTTGCTAATGGCCAGATTGTTCTAGGCTCTAGGAATGCAGTAGTAAATAAAAATGAAGTCCCTGCTTTTGATGGAGGGAGTGTCACAAGAATAGTGCCTGAACCAAGGAAATTAAAACACTGACTTAGCTACAGCTTTAGATAGGCAAATACAATTGTTTTTACAAATTGATTTTCTATAAAGCTACTCTCCACAAATAACTATACTCCAAAAATCAGGGATCACTTGCTATATCCCTGTCTGTCCCCTACCTAAAGAAAATGAATGGCTAGAAAACTAAGAATGCTTCCTGTAAAAACCAGTAGTTCTTGGCTAATTTTTATCTTTTAACATCTGTAAGTGTTCCTGAACTCCTCTTAATGCACAGGCGAATTCTTCGAAGATTTACTAAATCTCTGAAGAAGCCCTGTAAGCAAGAAATCACGGTAGCATTTATTACATTCATACAGCAAATACCGTCCATTCTGGGCGCTCTCTGTTCCTGGGAGACTGCTGGCTGGGTTCTCAACTACATTTTACACTTGGGCCTTTCTGAGACACTAACTTCAAACGCTCCCATAAATTCATACCAGGTGATCTGGGGATTTCCTGTAGCGCTATTATCCTTCCCGCCACTAAGAGGGCTCCGTGACCTTGACTCAGCCTTATTTACTTTTTATTCTAGGCTTGTATTGCATAAAATAACAGGAGAAATAAGTGGGATAATGGCTGAAAATTGAAACTCTTATGATTATATAAGAATTTTGATCAAAATGCCACTTGTAAAATAATTTATCCTGAGGAAGAAAGCAGCCTTTGCTCTCTGCTCCCCAGTCTCTGTCCCCCACCAAAAAAAAGTCTTGAATATACTAGAAATTTCTTACTCCTACTGGTGATGAGGTAGATTTCATATAGTAGATTCCAATCAGTTTCTGCTTTGAAGCAGTTTTCATTCAAGACTGAAATTTATACACACACTCATCGGTGCCTCAGTCTTGTCTTGAAGGGATGGGCTGAATTCTGCCTTTTCTATTAACTACCTGTGTGGAGGCTCCATTACCAGAGAGGCGGGAGAGCATAGGGGTTGACGCGCAGCATCTCAGTGAGAGCACAGGCTGTCGATCCCCGCCCCAGCACAGCGTTTACTAGCGGAGTCATCTTCAAGAGTAAGTCACTTAACCTCCTTATGCTTTAATTCCCTTATTTCTATAAAACAATATATCTTAGTCCATCCAGGCTGTCCAATGGAATACCACAGATTGAGAGGCTTAAATAACCAACATTTTTATTTCTCACAGTTCTGGAGCCTGGAAAGTTCAAGATCAAGGTGGCAACGGATTCCTTGCTTGGCGAGGACCTGCTTCCCGGTTCATAGACAGCTGTCTTCTCGCTGTGTCCTCACCTGGTGGAAGGAATGAGGGAGCTCGCTTGACCTCTCTTTACAAGGGCACTGATCCCACTCATGCCCTAATCATCTCCCACGGGCTCCACCTCCAAATACCATCACACTGGAGAGGCGTTTTTTAACGTATGAGTTTGACAACATTGGTGGTGGTGGGCAGAACACATCAGTCTATGCCTGAGGATCCTAATGGTACAGGTTTGACATACTGTTACAAGGGTTAAAGGAATAGTTACACATAAAACCCCTAAGACATTGCCTGGTGAAGAAGATTTGTTCAATAATGTCAGCTTGCTACAAAGTAGTGGTTGATTCAGTAACACAGTCATTGGCTCTCCTTCCTCTTCTGCCTAGATTCTCTTTTCCCTCACTCTTGCTTCCCTGGGATTGCACTCCCTAAAAAAACTTTAAAAGACACACCGTAGCCTGAGGTTTGCTTTCTGGAGGTTGGGCAGGGTGACCTCGAAGATTCCTTAAAGCTCTAAAAACCTGTGGTATGGTTTTAACTATGGTATATATCTGTGTGACCTTGGGCCTGACATTTCATCTCAAACAGTGTGTTTTGTCTTGTCTTGTCTTTTCCTTTCTTTTCTTTTCTTTTCTAGTAAGTGAAGAAAAAATGTACTTGATTCTATGAAAAACAACTTTCTTCACAGAATGAAAGGATAGGGATATTTACATGAAAATAGTGCAAGACTGTAGAGCTATGCAAATCTACATCTGTTGTGGGGCAGTCCTTTCCCTTCCACCTTATACTTGCATAACTAGGGACTTCGGCCCCCTTACCCACAAAGGCTGAGTACAGAGGAGACCTCATTTGTCCTCTTATGCCTCTACTCCATAGGAAGCACAATGGCCCAGGTTTTTGGTGAGCAGGGCACACAGCTCAGTCATGGCAGTCCCCTCGGTTCTCAAGCATCTCCATGCGATCAGACTAGGTTCACGCTCACTCATTCCAGCCTTCCCCTTAACTTCCCACTATTCTCTTCCCATAAGCACATCTATTCTCCCTACATGCCTATAGGCCCATTATTGGTTACTCTTTCCCTGTCCTGCCAGTGACTAGCTGCATGAGGCAACCCAGCCAAGTTTGCAACAGATTAGAATAAACAAGGGTAATCAGTATCTGCCCTATAGGTCATCGCCAATTCCCAAGATTCAGAGGGAAGAAGATCCCATTAGTCTAAACATGACTACCACAATTTACAGAAGCCTACTTGAGAGCAGTAATGAAGGAAGCTGACAGTGTGCATGCCTGTTCTCTATTTGATTGGAATCTGGAAAGGAAGAGGGGTGTTTCCTCCCAGACCCACTAGACCCCTTAACCTCTAGAAGTATCTTTAACAAGGGGATCAATGCTATCCTCAAATATTTATTAGTTTTATTCCTTTGCTAATGCTAAATCTTCAGAAAGGAAACTCAATTTGGAAAGATAAGTTTTCAGTCATTTTCCCCTTGAGAATAAAATGAGAGAAAAAAAATCTGTTTAGAGAGCTAGCTGTAAAAACCTTTAACAAGAAACAGACCCTATCTGCATCGAACTATATTTAGATGGAAAGCCAGCTGGCCACAGTCCAATTGTATCTCCATGTTCTCTTCAGAACTTAGCATACCCTGTCTGTTCAACAAAATATACCATGAGCAGTAGACATTGCTTATTTAATATGGGTTTTGACTACTAGCAACAACAGTTCTAAAAATAATCACCCAGTATACTTTACTGATCTGCAGGACAAGAAAAGCATTTAAAACACTTGTGAGAGAAAAGACTGAACCCAGCATACTACTGCTATCTCAAATTAACCAGAAAGACTGCTGTCTCATTAGTGGGACTGGTTTTAGGTCACAATGTTAGCTATAATGGTTACATAGCCTAATAGATTTGTCCTTACTCCAACTTAAGCTAAGGTGAAACTCTATTTTCCGGAATCGCCGTCTCCGAATAGTCCCATGGGAGCATGGGCCACAGGAGATGTTTTTCGTAGCATCTGGTGGGCAGAAGTCGAGCAGCCATATTCTCTTACCTTCAGTGATGTAATGAACCAAACTCTCTCGCATATTATCACTTAACTGCTGGCTCCCCCTTGTTGGCGGGGGAGTAGGCAGCAGTAGACATGCAGCTCTAGCTCCTGCCAAATCCTCCTTCACCTTCCCTGAATTCTGGGCCAGGTGCATGTTTAGCCCCTCTCGGACACCCAGCAAAGTTAGAAGCTTAGAGCCAGTGAGAGACCAATAGTTTCTAGTGCATCTTAAGGGGTCCAGGTTTGCTTCTCACTTCTTATCTTTTACATTCATTTTCCTTTCCCAGTGGTCTCAAACTCTAGCACCAGATATAAGGACAACAACCTGACCTAGACTGTTTAACGAGTTCCCACAAATAGGTAAGATAAAAATTTTAAAATAAATCCTAAGGGTTTTGTTTCATTGATTGAATCTTGACTAATACACATTTTGGTACTGGAAGAGTTTCCCCAGAACAGAACCTGAAGGGTAGGTTCTCTAACTACCCTTAAGGTTGTACACTATCTAGAAGTGTTTCCAGTGATAACAGCAATGAGCTTGGGCTCATTCATTGCTGAAGTATAGCAATGAGCTTGGGCTGATGGAATTTGCTGGTATGATTATATTCTTTATCACCCTGAAGTAGCTGGCCTGATAAGAATGGTGGAATGGCTTTTTGAAGACTCAGTTATGGATGGCAACACCAGGGCTGGGGCAATATCCTCACTTTTTCTATAGCCATTCCCCCTACAGCTAGGATTCACAAGTCTAGGAATCAAAGGGCCAGAAAAGGGAGAGCTCTTCTCACTAGAGATCAGCTAGTAGAGTTTTTGCTTCCTGTACTAATGACTTAGGATTCTGGTCACCTTAGGCATCCTGGTTTCCAAGTAAAGAATGCTTCCCGCAGATGACCCAGCAGTGGTTCCACAAAACGGAAAATCGAGATTGCTACCTACCTCTTTAGGCAAGTTGTGCCAGCAAATCAGCAAGCAAAGTATGGGGTGATGGTATTGGCTGGGATGATTAATCCTGATTATTAAGGGGAAATTGGGCTGCTTCTACACCATGGGGATGGAATGTAAGAGTTCCCATAGGGCACCTTCTAGTACTTCCATGCTCTGTGACTAATTCAGTGGAAAACTAATCACCTCAATCTAGGCAGGACTGCTAAAGACTTAGACACTTCAGGAATGGTTTGGGTTATCCCACTAGGCAAGGAACCACAGCTATCTGAAGTGCTTGCTGAGGGCAAAGGGAAATTGGGTAGAGGAAAATGGTAGTTTTAATTCATTTTTTATTTAAATACATATATATTTGTCTTTCCTGGTCCCATTCTTCTCATATCCAACATAACAGTAGTAGGAGCTAACTTTATACGTCAGTATTTAAATTACAGGATACCCAGGGAGAGTGTGACTCACCTAGAACAGGAATGAATAGCACTTAAAGATGGATAAAAAGATTTGGTATCTTTTTTTCCTGGAGAATGTTACCATGTTTTCAGTTATATGAGGGGATTGTTGCATTTTGCTAAAGAGAAGCATGCTCTTGTCTGTATTTGTACATTAAGTATTGATAAGGTGGATATCGATGGCAAGTTAACAATGGGTAGAATGTAGGGGATTTACATTGTGTCAACTTAGCTGAATTGAGGCTACGTCTCCCAGAATTCCTTTCCTTGCATGAGTCATACAAGAAATGTTGGACAAGATAAGAAGGCAGAAGAGGCAGCCATCTTCTGTCAATTCTCAGAAAGTAGGATCAGAGGCACCAGGCACTGTCGAGGCTTATACAAGCTTCTCTCCCGGCTTCCCTGCTTGGCCAAAGGTAACAATGGCCATGGACCCGCTCCAGCTCTCGTGACACCCTCCTCCCCCTGCTCCAACTCCTAGGCCACGTGGGTGTCTAGCTTTGTCATAAAGGAACACTTTCCCATCAATTTGGAGACTTGAGGGTGGTGAGCACACAACACAAGTTCCAGGTTATCAGGAACTCTAGTTAGTGCTTCTGGGTTCTGGGTGGCTTTCTCTCTCCTCCTCGCTTCACACTCTTTTTTCCCTTCCTGATTGCCCTCCCTACTGACTTCAAATTCAGTACCAATGAAAGAAAAGCAGTTTTACTTGGGTTATTTAGCCAGTTCTGATAATTGTGCAAAGTTAAATATAGCTACATAATCACCAGGTGACTCAAGACTGAAATTAAGACATAGCCAGCCTGGGCTGTTAGCCTGCAGCCTCTGGAAGAGAACTTGCTGCCAGGCTCATTCGGGTTGTTGGCAGAATTCATTGTTGCCTGGGGTCCCTGTTTCTTTGCCAGCTGTAGGCTGGGGGCTGTTCTCAGCCTACCTTCCCTGGCTCGTGGCCCCCCCATCTCAAAGCCAGCATCCATACACTGAGTCCTTCTCATGCTTTCAATCTTCTACATCGTCTTCCCTGCCTCCAACCAGAGAAAGTTTTGTACTTTAAAGAGCTCGTGTGATTGTACTGGGTCCATCTGGATAAGTCAGGCCACTCTCCCTGTCTTAAGGTCAGCTGATTAGTAACCTTAATTACCACTGCAGCATTACCCTTCACAGCATCACCTAGATCTGTGCTTGACTGAACAACTAGGTGATGGGAATCTTGGAGGGGATTTATTTGTAATTCACCCACGTAATGCTCAGTTGCATTTGATCCTAATCCTTGAGTTTGAAGCACAACATGGAGACCAGAGAGGAAGACCAGGACAAGTCACAGTCAGATTCCCATGCTGTGCTGCAGCGTAGAGCCCTTAATTTGCAAACAATTGAAGGCGCTCAGGTTTGTGTTTTAGTTGGATTTCAGGCTACAAAAGACAAGGCTGGAGAGAACTATTTAGAGACCAAGGATGAAGATGGGCGTGAACTATGACAGTGATAGTAGATACTAACAAAAAGTAATGCATTCCAGAAGTTTCTGGAAAGTAAAATAGCTAGGAGTTGGGTGCTGAGGGTAAGGAACACAGAAAGGGGATGCTCTCAGATAATTTCTGAGCTTCTGGTTGAAGGAAGGTAACAAAGAGCATGGTGGTGAGACATGAAATAGGGGGAAGCAAGCAGGTCTTAGGGGCGACAGGAAGGGAATGAGAGCCTCCACTTTGGATCCACTGTACTTGAGATTAATGGGAGAAATACAAATCTTTGTGCGTGTGTGTGTGTGTGTGTGTGTGAAGACTTTTTTTTTTAAAGATTTTATTTATTTATTTGAGGGACAGAGACAGAGAGAGCACAAGCAGGGGGGAGGGGCAGGCAGAGGGAGAAGCAGTCTCCCTGCTGAGAGCAAGGAGCCCGATGGGGCTGGGTCCCAGGACCCCGAGATCATGAGCTAAGCTGAAGGCAGACGCTCAACACACTTAACCAACGGAGCCACCCAGGTACCTGATTTTCTTTTTTAACATGGCCATGGTGTAACAGCAAAGAGCAAGGGAGCAGATTCATTGCAACACTTAAAGCTATGGCTACCTGGACATAAATACACAAACAGAAAGCCAATATCCCCTCAAATTAGTCTGTACAAATTCCATACGGATTATTATTGGCTGATCCTTTGTGACTATTAATGCTTAATCAGTCAGTGGGTATCAGAGACTTGGGGATGCAGATTTCATCTGATGATAATATCCAACACCGTTCAGGTGTGTTCAGCTTTCTGACATTCTTGGAGAATGTTTAGCTGCTCGCTACTTAAATGTATAGGCTATGCAAGTCAAAGGGGGAGAAGAAGAGGTTACTCAGTAAATACAGAGATGAGGCCATTCCCCTCTCCATGCGCCACGCCGCCCCAGCTTCCGGATCCTCAGTTTTTTTCTCTTCTGCCTTCAAGGGTGTTACGGAAACACAGAAACTTGGCAAGGAAATTTAGAGACAAGTGACACAGCTTGAATTCCTGGTAGGAGAACTAGAAAATTAAAAAGCGGCTGTAAAACCTTGCTGCCATGACCATCAGAGGCTTCCTCCCAAGTAAAAAGTTAATGGGAATGGTCAAATTCAACCTTTTCCGAAACAGCAGCTACCCATGTTGATAATTGAGTCTATAAAGTGTGACATATTTAATGTATTTTTAGGAATGAGAATAGAAAGCGAACTTGATTAAAAACATAACTGTAATATGAATTAATCATGTTGCAGGACTTTCCTGCTGTTCCCGGCATGGTCAGAAACTTCCATTTTCTTGCATTGGCATTCTGCAAAATGTGATTTTGTGCATTTCAATCACTCAAGATCAATTGTGCTATTTCAACAAAGAACCAATTGTATAAGAACTATCTCCTCTTAAGTGCATTTTTTTCAGAAAGTTCACTTTGGCACAACTTTTTGTTATATATGGCACACATGGCCACACACATGAACCATTTCAAAGGCTTTTGTGTCCACAGTATCAACTTAACCTTGGACTTCACACATGGCTCATTCTTTTAATCCTTGGAGAAATGAACTAATCATTGCTCTGTACTTTTTCTAACCTGAATCCTTTTTTGTATGTGTGACACTTGGAAAAGTTTCAATGACTTCCACTAGAAGTAAGCAACAAGGGAAAGCTTTGCCTGGGACCCAAAGTGGGGAGTGATCTGCTGAATTAAACATAAAATCACAAGGTGTTTTCACAGCTTGTGACAATAGTTCCTGTCATTTGCCCAGTAATTGAAGGGCTGGCGACCTGCAGGGATGAGGGTCTTTGGCCACATGTGGGCTCGTTCTCCACTGGCTGCTCATCACCACTGCCACTGGCTTCAGCCTTCATTATCTCTCACCTGGGCTGTTGTAATAACCTTCTACTGGCTTCCCCCACGTCCGTACCCTCCTGAGCCTCTGCTTTCTGAGTATCCTTGCAAGAGTCACTTTCTGGGGGCGCCTGGGTGGCTCAGTGGGTTGAACCTCTGCCTTCAGCTCCGGTCATGATCTCAGGGCCCTGGGATCGAGCCCCACATCGAGCTCTCTGCTCGGCGGGGAGCCTGTTTCCCCGTCTCTCTCTCTGCCTGCCTCTCTGCCTACTTGTGATCTCTGTAAAATAAATAAATAAATAAAATCTTTAAAAAAAAAACAGATTCACTTTCTGTAGCACTGCGGTGATGATGTCACAGCTTTGCTTGGAAGCTTTAAGGTGTCCTCCCCTGCAGATCAGGTTACACCCAAGCTCCTCACTGGCTCCTGGAGATCCCATAGAGCACTGTCCCACCTTCTTCTCCCAGTCTTCCCTCACCTCTCCGTCACCTTTCCTGTAAATATCAACTAGACTCTATCTTGTTTCTTTCCATCTATCCCCCCATCCCTTTGTCGCTTCTATAACTGTGCTGTTTCTTCCACATCAGCTTCCCTCCTTTCTTGACATAGACCAGTGTTTATGCCATTTTTGTCAAAAAGGTGTCACACAAAGTCACGCAAAGCATCTCTCAACTATGACCTCTTTCATTAAATTTCATTTTTCTTTTTTTTTTAAAGATTTTATTTATTTATTTGACAGAGATTACAAGTAGACAGGCAGGCAGGCAGAGAGAGGAAGGGAAGCAGGCTCCCCGCTGAGCAGAGAGCCCAATGCAGGGCTGGATCCCAGGACCTCAGGATCATGACCTGAGCCAAAGGCAGAGGCTTTAACGTACTGAGCCACCCAGGTGCCCCAAATTTCATTTTTCTAACCACTTACTTCCCCTTCTTGAGCTAGAGGACACCTGTTCCTGCATCTTACATGGCATTCATCTTATACTGCTTTATATTATGATTCTTTGTTCCTTCAAAATAATGTCTCAATTTCTTTAATCTGGGCTCTCTTTTGGGAAAAAAAAAGTCTAATACCCTCATTTTAATATTTTGGGGATTTCAAAAGAAATGAATTGTCATGACTAATAAAGCAATCAAAATAATTCTAGCATTTACTATGCTTTTCAAAAGTATAATGGCCCCAATAGAATCTATTCATCAGTTGTTAATTATAACTCAATCAGTGGATTATACCGAAAATGTATATAAAAGCTAAGCACAGTACCCCATCCTACTAAGTGCACAATGAATGTTAGCTATTTTTATTATTATAATGAGCTCCTGGAGAGCAGAATTGTCAACTGTTGGTTGCAATATTCACAACTGGCTGATCCCTTAAATGATATGATTTTTACTTCATGGCAAATTTAAGATCATGTCTTCTCAATAACGATAGTCAATAGTTACAATCCACTCCATACTGGTTATGACGTGGCTAATGAGCTTAAAGAATGAATGAGGGGTGCCTGGATGGCTCAGTGGGTTGAGCCTCTGCCTTCAGCTCAGGTCATAGCCTCAGGGATCGAGCCCTAGATTGGGCTCTCTGCTCAGCAGTGAGTCCGCTTCTTCCTCTCTCTCTGCCTGCCTCTCTGCCTACTTGTGATCTCTCTCCCTTTGTGTCAAATAAATAAATAAATAAGATCTCTAAAAAAACAAAAAAGGAATGGATGAAATATATATAAAAGGGGCCAATGTAAATGCATGCAGTGTGGATAACAAAGTACTAGTAAGTTGACTCTGGGCATTTCTGAACACCACTGTGAGTTCAGAATCAGATTGTTTTCACGCTGAAAGAAATATACAAGATACTCGGATTGCTAGTGTGGCAAGTCAAGCAAATATCCATTCCGGAACTTGAAATCGTTCAATCATAACTACCAATGTGTTGTCTCAGAGCTTGGATAGGAAATACGTCATATGATTCAAATAACTTCTTGAATCCACACAAGAGAGGACATCTCAGTGTTTCTGGAATCAGTGATCTTAAATGGGGCTTATGTAACAAAAGGACAAGTTAATGATATCAAACACCCATTTTAACTTAGTAAAAAAAAATCACTGATGGTTAAATATTCATGAGCTTAAAATCACCCAAAACAGGACTTTTCTGAGGTTTTCAGTTATAATTTTTAGAAAAGAAGGCTTGGAAATTGAGCCAACATCAAAACATAAAGTTGAAGATTAAATTCAATCACCTCTGTTAAAAAACAAGTAAACAAACAACAACAACAACAACAAAAAACTACAAGCATTTTCTTGTCAGATGACTTAGAAGGATGTAATCCAGAAAAGCATGGTCACATCTCAGTGCATCATTAAATGCTGATGAAAGCACCATCAAACATTCCAGAAAACATTTCACTGTCTCTTACAGTTAACTTTATTATTTGTCATTAAACACACAAACTGCACTCCACAAGAAATTAGGTAAACAATCCACACATGTTACTTTGCCGCAGACACTGGCAGGGTTAGGGAGCTGGGTAAAGGATTAGGAGTTCAAAGGAATGCACTGACTTGGGTTTGAATCTTATAAAAAAAATTGAGTCCTCTGCACCATTTTTTACTCCGTTTTCTTGAAATTAAGAGAGAGGACAACAAATCATTTTCACCAGCTTAATGGAGACCTTCCAGCAAACACCTAAGTATGCCACCAGGAAGTTTGCAGTGTTGTCTGTGTTTATGATGCGTCCACACAGCCTTCTGCGGGGGCTGATGCCTTTGTGATCTTACCGAGCTTGTAACCAAAGCCTTCATCCTATTCTCTGCTGGTAGAGGAAACAGTCAGAAGGTCTCTGAGTGAATTTCAAATAGGAAGACCTAATCTGGAGTGGATCAGGAAGGCTTCCATGGGGAGGAGCCCCATGAGCTAAGATCTCAGTGATGAGTAGGGACTGGGGGAGGGGAGGCAGTGAAGAATGTTCCACCCGGGGAGGGAACACAGAGCAGGAGAACCTGAAAGGAAGCAGCTGGTTGGGAGGCCGGGGGAGTGACAAAGACCCTCTCCTCGACCAAACTTTAGCCAGGCTCCTCTGAACCTTCTTCTTGTGTAGGTCTTAACCTTGTCCCCTGCCTCCCACCCACACCCCATCATTTTGGCCTACCTAGCCCAGTTTTCGCAAAAAATTCTGCTAAGTCCGTTTAGAAAGAATCTCACATGGGGAGATGGAGAGGAGAAGGGAGTTGAGGGAAATTGGAAGGGGAGGTGAACCATGAGAGACCATGGACTCTGAAAAACAACCTGAGGGGTTTTGAAGGGGGTGGGGGAGGTTAGGGGAGCCAGGTGGTGGATATTGGGGAGGGCACGCATTGCATGGTGTGGTGTGGTGCCACACTGGGTGTGGTGCAAAAACAATGAATACTGTTACGCTGAAAAGAAATTTTAAAAATTTAAAAAAAAAGTAAAAATAAAAAATAAAACAAGATTGATCTAAAAAAAAAAAAAACCTCTCGCATTTGATATCTTGCCTTCAGCAAGATCCTGCTAAGTTGGCTCAGCAAGAACCACCCCACCTTGATATCTCCTCTTAGAAATTTTCCATCACTGACCTCTTCGTGCTGCTCATGGCCTATAAATTCCTGCTGTCCTTGTTGTATTGGGAGTTGAGCCAGATCCTTCTCTCCTATTGCAAGAGTCCTGAACAAAGCCTTCCTTACCATTTTAACAAGTCTTAGATCATTGTTTTCTTTAACAGGAGTAGAGAGCAAGGTGTCGGGGGAGACGAGAATGAGGGCGTGTTGAAATCAATTTCTAGGCCCGAGATGGAGCCACTCCTGCCGAGGGTGCCACGTCAGCATGCTCGAAACTTAGATAACTTTTGTGGCCCTGCCTGTCCTTTTGCATCTATCCACTCGACAAGAAACACAGCATAACAAGTTGGCGGTACCCAAATGCCAAGCCAGCTCTGGGATCTATACTTATTTCCGTGTTCCTGATCCATTTTCTCTTTTTCTTGTTCCTTACTCTTTAGCCTATCAATGCTTCTTGTCTTCCACCTCATTCTGCAGTTCTCTGGACCGTTGGGAATAGAGATCACCCACTCCATGAAGTGTTAATATCACCTAAATTGCCTTCTTTAATCATTTTTAGCAGCTGGAAGAAACAGAGGGTAAAGGAGTTGGGGGGAGCGGAGAGAACAGACCAGGCAGAGGCTCCTAGGCCACAATAAAGATTTTGGTTTTTAACTAAACGAGAACATAAAGGCATTGAAAAGTTTAAAGATACACAGGGCCATGATCAAATTTACATTTTTTGAAATGTCATTTTGGCCTTTAACAAAGAACAACAATACCAGTTTAAAACTTCTTTACAATATGTAAAGGGACATGAAAGAAAAGTGAGCTTATTTGTACCCATACAAAATGGTACCACCAGAGGCCACACTGCAGCAGGGATTTGAAATCTTGGTCATCCCACAGGTTGGTCCACGTTCCCCTACCTCATGTTCCCCTACCGCAGTCCATCTGCTGCTCAGAGATGGTAGCCCCGATTGGCCATGACCATTGTGCTAGGGACGCTTGCTGTGGGCGGATTTGCCGTCACTCCAACAACCTCCCCTGAGATTGGCATGGGGCTCTGGGGGACAGGGCTTGCTTGCAGCACAGTTTATTTTTTTTTAAGATTTATTTATTTATTTATTTGAGAGAGAAAAAGCATGCATGAGCGGGAAAGGGGCAGAGAGGGAGAGAATCTTCAAGCAGATTCCTTGCTGAGTGTGGAGCCCCGACTCTGGGCTCCATCCCGGGACCCTGAGTTCACGACCTGAGCCGAAACCAAGAGTCACGTGCTCAACCGACTCTGCCACCCAGGCGCCCCTGACAGCACAGTCTATACCCCCGGGTTCTATTTTAGATATGATGACATTAAGATTCTATGTTTAAAAAGCTCTTTTGGAACTGCCAGTTGGGTACCTGGCATCACAGAGATAGGAGGACAAGGTAGAACAACACAGGGAAACCATTTGGGGCTGTTAACCCTTCAGGCAAAATAGATGCATGGAGGTTGGCAGAATAAGAGCAGTGGTTGGAAAAGACTGAACAGAAGAGGTAAGTTTCAGGTCAAAGAAAGGTCTAATATATTCCGTATTGTGAGGCCGTGAACGGGTAGGAGGTGAGACAAGGGCAGGTATCCAAAGTGAGAGCCGAGTAGCCTTGACAATGGTCTCTAGCAACAAAGGAAACAGAGTTCCAAAGAACAAGGTGGGAAGTGTGATATGCAATCTATCGCCTGTATCTAGGAGGGGGCCTGCCCCCTTGTGACTGACGGGTCGGGGACCATAAGCTTCGTAGAGAAACCTCTGCTTATTTTACTCCATTCTACGATGTGACTTCATCTTTGTTTGCTGGGACAAATGGACTCACTGGGAAGCACGGCTTCCCTTCTGCCTTTCAGAACAGCACTCTCAAGTAAATTTTCTTGATGTTGCAGTTTGCCTCAAACACAGGTAGGTCACCTTATTACTAAATTAGACTCACCAAGAGCTTTGTTTTTCTCTGATTAAAAATAAAAAATGTAGCTTCCTACATTTCCCTCTGTAAGATTTCCCCATCCTCTCCTGAACTGTGGGATGCTGCTTTTCCATTCATGGTCAGCTCATTAGCAGAGAAGGTGAAGTTTCTAGCCTGAAAATTAAGCAAGCCTCTGGAGGGTAGCATTCACGATTGGCTGCCAGCTCTTTTAAGGTCTGATCTTTATAGGGTCTGGTTATGGTAGGTTATCCTGCTGCATAAGTGTTGGAAAATAAGATTGCGATTTGATGGTTGGGAACGTGAATCCTGTCTGCCAATGCTCTCCCAATGAGCGATGGAGGCCTTTTAAGAAATCGAGCCGAATGTACTTATGTTCTATCTCTGTTTGACTAACTGTGATAATGACAATAAACAAAAGAACTTGGCCATCCTGTAGGTACAAGCCAATATTCTATTATAATAGCTAAAAAGCACAGTTGCTTCTAACCTGTTATATAAAAATGGGTTGCAATCAAGGCCTCCTGGTGCAGTCATCACACAGACACAGGGATTTTTAAAAGCTGGGAAAGTGCACAAGAGGAACCACATCACATGAATTTTTTTCTCTCCCACCACTTTTTCTGTGGGTGGCAATCAGCAGTGGATATTACGTGGCAATTGACCTTTATATAAATGAATGAGCATTAGACTGGAGCATCGATTGGTAAGAATTTTGCTTTCATTAAGCAGTAGGACTTGTGGCTTGCTATTTGGGTCAGGAAAGCTTGACGCGATGAGAGTTTTAATTAGAAACATGCTAGCCTTAATTACCTGTTTGTCATTCTTGTTTGATGTCAGTGGAAATGGTCTTACTTTTGATTCACAGTCTCTAGTTCCACCTCCAATCTACCCCCTATGGCCAGTTAAATTGGTTGGACTAAAACCTAGAACATTTAGTTTTGGAAAATCACCTTCATAGTGGAAAGAGACCATTACAGGGTAAGAACATAAGTAATTACTCCATGGACTTCAGAAAACCATCTCTTTTTCTGGGAAGTGCTATGAAGGGGCATCCCAGGTGTCCTTTTATGGCCTCACAGCAGGTTGATGATGAAAGTGACTTGCACAAAATAAAGCAGATCCATTCCTGTCCCCTAAGCCCCAAATGCAGCAGATTTCTTCCCCCAGAGCCTCTGTGGAGCTCAAGCTATCAATATACCCACCTCCACCACTCTGGCCCCAGGCTCGAACCCACCCCCTGCGCTAGGAGATCTGTGCGGGTAATAGATGCCTAGAGAGAGAAGCCCAGAGGGCCTGTGACATAATAAAGTCCTAGGTGGATGAAACCCACCTTTGTCATCTGTGCCCCCTCACCACACACACTAACCTTCATACCACACAGCATGCACAAACACACATACACCACACCACACACCATACACACACACAACACACACTACCCCCCACACCACACCACACACCATACACACACACACACACACACACACTCCCCCATACCATGTAGGACACACACACACATACCATACCACACACCACACACACACACACACACACACTACCCCCCCCATACCACATAGCACACACACACACACACACACACACACCCTGCCCCAGGGCTTACCACATCACCCAACACACTGAACATGCCTAATGAATTGTTAGATATTGACTGACCCGTATGCTGGGCCAGGGAAAGTCTTCTTAACCCCCGGTATCACATAACCTAATTTGTCATATTGGGGAAATTCTGTAACAAGAGATGAAATGTTTTGTGGTAAGATGGTATTCTGAAGAAATCCTTTACCCTCCAAATGACTGGAATGAAATAGCCTCAAGTCATCAGCGTTCATTATTGTTTATGAGCGTTACTATGCTAACCAAACCACAAATATTTAAATCTCGACCCTATCCCTACAGAACATTTGGGCATACTCCTATTTCATACATGGGGAAAGTATTACTTTGCTCAGGTGAGTTTGTATCAGACCACATGAATGGTAAGTAGCCAAATCCTATAGTCCATCTATGGGGCCGGGCCTCCTAAACCTTACTTTGTATTGACAAGCTTATTTATGAAGTAGGGTGCAGAAAAAGTAGCCCATGTTCCCGAATCACTAGGACAGAGAATATATGTCTGGAAAGGAGGAGGAGAGGCCCAGGACATGGAGAGTGAGAGAACAGGGTGGCTTGGGACACCTATGGAGAGAAAGTCAGGTACAGGGAGAAGGCAGGCCTGAAACAAGCCCGCCTCATTCTTAATTTAAAACAGTCTGATTATTCTCAGTAGACAAGGAATGGAAACAACCCATATGTCCATTGATGGGTGACTGGAGATGGAAAATGTGGTGTATACATATACAGCAGAATATTATTCAGCCATAAGAAAGAAGGAAATTCTGCCTTTTGCAACAGCATTGAGAGTATTATGCTAAGTGAAACAAGTCAAGCAGAAAAAGACAAATACTGTATGTTCTCACTTATATGTTGAATCTTAAAAAAAGTTGAACTCATAAAAATAGAGAATAGAATATTGGTTGCCAGGGCAACGGGTGGGGGGGTGTGGAGAAATGCGAAGATGTCCACAGGGGTCAAAGGGTCAAAGGTTGCATACTCCCAGGTAAAAGATAAACGAAATCTAGGTATCTAGCACGAGTATGGTGATTACAATCAATACGGCACTATATACTTGAAGGTTAAGAGCATAGGTCATAAAGGTTATCACCCCACACACACCCGCATGCACGCACATGGCATAATTATATGGGGGGTTAGAGGTGTTAACTAACCTTATTGTACTAATCATATTTCACTGTATACTTGCATCTAATCATCATAATGTGTCCCGTAAACTTACCTGTGTTAGATGTGAATAATATCTCAGCAAAGCTGGGAAACAGAACGAAACTCCAAAAAGTTTTACATTAACTATTTCCCAATCTGGGATGCCTGGTGTTGGTTAAGATGTTGGTTAAGTGTCTGCCTTCACTCCGGGTTGTGATCCCAGGTCCTGGGATGGAGTTCTGCACCAGCTCCTTGCTCAGTAGGGAGCCTGCTTCTTCTTCTGCCTGCCGCTACCCCTGCTTGTGCTCTCTCTCTCTGACAAATAAATAAAATATTAATAAATAAATAAATAAATAAACAAACAAACAAATATTTCCCAGTCTAAAGATAAATAGATAAATAAAACTCTCTGAGATTGGCCCTGGGCGTGGCTTGGTTTTGCCAGCTTGCCATCATTTGGATAGACTCTTCAGAAGGGGAAAAGGGTCTACATATTTGTTTCCTACTGTTACTGTAAGAAGTTCCCACCAATTAGGTGGCTTAAAAGATCACAGATTTATCATCTTATAGCTCTGAAGGTCAGCGGTCCTAAAATCAAGGTGCTGTCAGGTTTCTGTTTTTTCTGGAAGTTCCAGGGGCAGAATACATTTGGTTGACTTTCCTGGCTTCTTAAGGATGCTTGCCGTCCACGGCTCGTGGCCCCATGCTTCCTTTTCAAAGCTGCAGTATAACCTCTTCCCATCTTCTTCTTTACTTCGGTCCTCCTGTGGCCTTTTTCTGGCTTTGACCTTCTTGTCTCCTTCTTATAAAAGACCCTAGTGGTTACACTGGGCTCATGCAGATAACCTATCTAGGAAGTCATCTATCCCAAGATCCTTCACCCAAGATCCCTAATCACATCTGCAAACTTTTATGTACCGAGTAGGGTAACCTATTCCCAGGCTCCGAGGATTAGGGTGTAGACATCTTTGGGGCACCGTTATTCAGTATGCCGCCGTCAGTAAAAATCCAAAGTGCTATGAATCCAATCTCCTGTCTGCCTGGCAAAAGTCACAAAGACCAGAAATCGTCTGTGCCGTTGAGCAGGTGCAGAGAGAAGAATCATCCCACACAACTAACAAGGACTGATGGGTAGAGAGGAGCTGATGACTATTGTTTTTTCTTTTTGAGAGGAGCTGGTATTATCAAAAATTTCAAAACTTGTACTTGCTTTTAACCAATAAGTTTAAAAGCACATGTTCCTTCAATTGTCCTGCTCTTGTTACGTGCTGTGTGCGTGGAAGGGAAGGAAGAGGAAGGACTCACTTGCCCACCTCTCCCGGGAGGAAGCACATCCTTGTCTGGCCTCCCTGCTCTCTGTGGTTTGTGACTTTACCTTGTCCTTGCCACAAAGCAGTGGCACTAATTCCACAGTTCTCTTTGCGAACGTTGTTGCTCTCACTCTGTGAGCATATAAAATCTGGTGTATAAATCTGTGTATATATATCCATGGGTATGTACAGTCTGTGGCCTGAGTAATGGCACTGAGCATAGTGGTCTAAACTTCTTTGTCCCCTTTTCCCACTTGAAGGCATTCAAATGAGAGCCCTGTTTTAACCCTGTTCAGAGTTCATGTGTATTCGTTAGACTGTTTGGCTACAAGCTATAGGACACCCAAAGCTTAACCCAATCAGGACTGTGTCCTCCCCAACAAGGAGTCTTTCTCTTGTTAAGCTGACCTAGCTCAGAGATGCCATCGGGGCCCAGATTCCTACTGGCTACTCCCCCTTGCCTAGAATTTGGCTTCATGGGAGCAGGAAGGCTCCTGCACCTTTCAGCGTTGGGTCTGTGTCCTGCGGGAAGGGAAGTGAGACAAAAGACAGACGAGAATCCAGGCTGCCTGCCTTTTCTAGAATGAGTTCCCAGTTCTCTTCTCAGTGGCTTCTGCCTCAATTTCACTGGCCAGACTGGGTCATATTGTGAGTCCAGAGGGTTGTAGCTTTCTGGATTCCCATGGTGGAGGAAAAGAAGGAAGGAGGGTGAACGGGTGTGGGTATAAACCATAGCATCCGCATTGACATGTTCCAGAAGTGCCTTAGAAGGAATTTGGGTTTTTGAGCTATTATCCGGGATGGAGCTAAATTCGTCTTATGCCAAAGGTTACTCGGATGGTGAATCCTGCCTGCATCATGGATGCCCCCTACCCTGAAGTCCTCCTCTAAGTAATGATCGCCACATATCTAGAAATCTGCCAGAATTACAATTCTGTGAATTAGGCAAACGCTGGTTATGTCTATACCAGTACAATGTCCCTCATTAAATTTTATTCATGCCATTATGGTATCACTTGCACTGTAAAAAAAATGGGACTTATAAACTGAAAAATGCTTCCGGTCTTATCCAGATTTGCTCTTTTATTTCACAGACGAGGTAGCAGACTAGAAGGGCAGAGACATGATTTTCTCAGGGTTACCCCGCTAGGCAGTCTCACAAAGGGGCTGTGTCCAAGCATCTTCCCCCACCACCAACTGTCGGAAGATCGGCTCCCACGAAGCAGCACTGTGGGAGGCAGACAGAGCCCCCGTCTTACCCGGGAGCCCTGCCCAGGGAGCTGCACCATCTCAGGCTTTCCTTTCATCCCCAGAAAATAATGCCATGCCACTATTGCTGTTTCGATCAACACATTCTATTTATACCTTAATAAATGCGAATTTGACATTAAGGGGAACATTTCTAAGCTGGAAGTGAGGAAATTCCAGTGTTGGTGTGTCTGGCTTAATGACAGCTAAAATATACTCCACGGACTACATATCTCCTTGCTAAAAATATAAACAGGAACATCTTGAGATGGATGTTTATTTTTAAATACTAAAGATGTTAATATCTTTAGTGAACCACAAAATTAATACATATAATTTTGCTAAGTAAAATTATCTGCCATTAGTAACGTAAGATTTAGGATCAACTTTGAGGTTGTCATATACTCTTTTTTTCCATTCTAATAACTGTTTCTAATGATTTTTTTAAGGAAAGTGAAATTCAGCACCTCTATGATGTACTGCCTAGTTTCTAGTCAGATATTAAACAAAATAATCCTTATCATCTCTCTATTTTGTAAAATAATGCTCCATGTAATGGCAAAGTAGTAATTACTACTTTGACACATCCCTTTTCTTTAAAGATTTTATTTATTGAATTCATTATTTTTTAAAGATTTTATTTGTTTATCTGAGAGAGAGAGAGAGAGCACAATCAGGGGGCAGGGGAGGGACAAGCAGACTCCCCTCTGAATGCAGAGCCCTACACAGGGTTCGATCTCACAACCCTGAGATCATGACCTGAGCCGAAATCAAGAGTTGGAAGCTCAATTGACTGAGGCACCCAGGTGCCCCCCCACTTTTTTAAATAAGCAAACTGACTTAATGTCAGTAATTTAATATAGGGCTCTAGTCGCCGCTTAAATAAAAAACTGTAAGAAACTGTAAAAGTATATAAGCTGGGACCTGCCCATGTCTGCCGATACAGCTGTGTGACTTTGAAGATGACCTTGATCTGTTGTTTCTGGGTTCCCGTTTCTTCATCTGTGAATGAGACTGGTAGTCTAGATGACCTCTGTGGTGCTCACAGTCAGTGCTTCGAAGAGAATGTCTGGTTTGCCTTGTCTTTGGTTCTGGGCACTGTTCTCACTGCCAGGGAACCTTTAAGAACTATGGGACAATTGATTTATTACAGGAATTACAGATTTTCCAATTTGGGGACCAGGGGTGGGGAGGAATGCCCTGGGGAACAGATGGTCTCACAGGGAAGGTGGAGGATCCCTGGGGTGCTTGACCTGGCCGTTTGAGAAGGCAAACCCAAGCATACACAGAAATAGTCACAAGGGAGGAGCCAATGGAGAAGTCTACAGGTGAAGTCTATGGGTCCGCAGCTATGTGTCTGGCTTTAGGCTTGGGACTGCAGGATCATTGGGGTCAGAAGTCAGGAGGAATGGAGGAAAGAGAAGCAGACAGTAAATTGAGATTGGAACCAGCCGCCACCTCTAACCACATGACCTGCAGAAAGGGAGGCGGCTGCTTCCTTCTGCCTTCCAAATCTTGCCCGAGCTTCCCTTCTCTTCAATTCCAACCTGGAACCACTCAAGGATGGGATTCTAGGAAGCATAGTTGCAGCATAAATAAGTTGATAATAGAACAATTTCAAACAAATGCAGGCCAAGAAAGTGGTGAGATCTTTGTTCTGATTCTCTTGGCCTATTTTCTTCATTCTTGCTATATTCTATGCATCTTTGTAAATAGTCTCAGATCCTTGGTGGAGAAAGTTAAGGAAGGAACGCTTTGGAAGAAGTATGGCTCTGAAACACTGAGGATTTAGGGACCACGTGGACAATCCGAAAGTGAAGCTCTGGTCTAGAATTAACCTGACTTCCTGCTCACGCCAGCCCCTCCCTCCTCACAGATGGCCAGGCTGTGGGCGGGAAGAGTAGGAGGTTCTGCAGAAATGGGACACAGAGCCAGAAGGGAAGGGGAGGCAGTGGGAGGAAGTGGCAGGTGGAGATACAGGATCGAAAAAGTGGGAGAGGAGTTCGAGAGAAGGGAATGGGAGGTAATAGGAGAAATGGGAGGCTGGAAGAATGATAGCTGGGGCAACAACGCTAAATGCACATGTGGTTGATCATAAGAATAACTTTGAGAACTTTAGGGGACGCCTGGGTGGCGCAGTCGGCTAAGCATCCTACCCTCAGTTTGGGCTTGGGTTTGATCTCAGGGTAGTGAGAGCCAGCGCCGAGTGGGGCTCCGAACTCAGAATGGAGTCTGCTTGAGCTTCTCTCTCCCTCTGCCTCTGCCCCCCACCCCCACCCCCAACCCCCCCAATAAATAAATCTAAAAAAAAAATTGCTTTGGAAACTTTTGGTTTCCATTACAATGAAATATTTTACATATGCCAAGGAATGTAGGTAACCTTTCTTTAAAGATTGGTCCTTATAATACCTCATATACCTACCCCCCAGCTAAAAGACAAACAACACTGGCCAGTGTTGAAGCTGCCTGGGTGCCAGGCCCATACTGATTCTCTTGCCCTGGGAAGGTAATTTCTTCCTTGAACTTAGAGCCCAGAAACATGAAGTTGCTTTTAAGGTTGCAAAGGAGAATAGATGGTGTGAGTAAACGGAGGGTAGATGGGGGTTCGTGCAGTCACTTCTTCCTCGGGTGAAGACCTCACTGAGTTTCTGTGTGTTCTGACTGTGACCTGCTTCTTGGCTTGGCAGAGGGGGCCTGGCTCCTCGGACCCCTTAAGTTACTTCAATGTCTTTCCTTCTTTTTGCCCCAGGCACACTTAAGTCCAATGGTGATTATATCTGAACTAGCAAAGTAACCTCGTCAGTTAATAGATGCTTTGTCCAAATCACAGGCACTCACTGAGCTTGTTCTTGGGTATAGAAATGCAGGCTCTAATAGCCCCCTGGAAGGCTGTTCCTTTGTAAATGATAAATTAGCAGAATCTTCCTAGACAGAAGGATATTGCTCTGTTGCCTTTTCTGGGGCTTCTAGATTGGTCTCTTTGGGGCCTTTTCGCTTTGAAGGCCCTAAGCAACCAATAGATAGAAGTAGCTTCTACGGAAGGGCTTTTTAGGAGGGAGAGGAGGAAGTAGCCAGCAGAGAGAAGGTGGAGGCAGCTGGGGCTGGGGCTCCTTGAGGAAAAGACTGTCTCATCCAATTTTGAATCCTTCCCTGTGTCTTACACTTTGCCTGGCACAGAAGCATTTGTTGAATTGTTGAGTTGAAACGAGAGATGCATAATTGGTCAGCAGAGCCTCCACAGCTTTCTAGTTTAACCAGGCTTTTCTATCATCTACTTTGATTCCAACTCCACTGTTTCTGAACTGCAAGTGGAACTAAAATCCGCTGAGAAATCCCTCCAGCGCCCGTGTGTCTGCCAAATGCCGTGGTGACTCAGGAGTGGCCACGTGGCAGCCAACTGGCCTTCAAATTGCCTCTGAAAGGTCAGAGATGAGCCAGCATTTCCCATCCTCCATCTCTGTACCCACGTTAGCAAGATGTTCTATAGTAAATCCCTGAGAGGGAGGGGCTGTGGGTCGGGGTAGGCGGTGAGCCCACTCCACGCACAGGCTTGACTTGTGGGGAAACTGCAGACTCAAGGCAGACTGTTGTGAGTTTTGGACCCACCTCTGAAGAGGTCAGTGTGGCTATAGGTGGGTTTTCTGACCCTCAACACCACTGTCATTTTGCATCAGGAGATCCTTTGTCTCAGGGGAGGCGGGGAGAGGTAGGGTGGGGCAGGGGAGTCCTGTCCACCAAGTTGTGACCATCAAAAATACCTCCAGACATTGTCCCAGGGGGCAAATGCACCTCCAGTTGAGAACTCCTGCTGTAGAAAACGTGTCTGCTGCAGTTTCTCTCAGAACATTAACCTTGTAGCGGAAACAACCTGGCATGTGCATTAAACTACAGAGTCCTAGAGGCCAGAGTTACTGGGATGGTAACATTTGAATGTTTGATGAGCATCCTAAGAAATCCACATATACATGAAATTTGCAATCATGTTCTTCACTGATACTAGAAATAAGGATTTAAAATAATTAAATTAAAATAATCCAATAAGATATGGTCTATAAGTAAAACTCTTTTAATAAATTTCCTTTAACTGTAAGACTTTTTTTAAGAAAGCATGTGCATGGGGTAATGGGGTGGCTCAGTCGGTTAAGCATCTGCCTTCAGCTCATGATCCCCAGGAGTCCCGGGATGGAGTCCCAGCCCAGCTCCCTTCTCAGCAGGGGGCCTGCTTCTCCCTCTCCTCTGCCTCTCCCTTCACTCATGCTTTCTCTCACTCTGTCTCTGAAATAAATAAATTTTTTTTAAAAGTTCATGTTCTGGAGGATAGGACTTGTTGATATCATAACCAACCCTTGTGTAGTTTATTAACATAAATTTTCCTGAATAAAGTATAGCCATCTTCCTGGCACTGACGTTCCTTGGGTCACACTAACTGATGTCCCCTCTGCTCTGCTCAGGCAGCACAGCTGCGAGCCCCACCACAGGACATCCGGGTGAGCGGGCAGAGAAGGCCGCTGCCTCTACACAAACACACTTACCTGACAGAGAAAACTCTTTAAAACTTGGTACCACTTAAAGGTTAGTCCTCGAATCCTGCATGGAGGAATGGGCAACAGGCATTTACATTTAGGGGAGGGATAAGATGTTTTTTTGAGCATTGAATAAAAAGTTAATTGTTTTTTCGTTTTTTAAACTGGACAACTTCTTAAGATGCTGCTTGGGAAGCAATCTCAATCTCAACATTCTTTGGTTGGGGAGGGGTGCTGGGTGCTCTGCGCCTGGTTAATTTAGGGGAGGGGCCTATGTTGTCAGAGTCCTGGGTGGTAGTTACAGGGAACGTGGTTCGTGGACATTCTGCGGGGCGGCGGAGTGCAGCTGCACAATACGATGCAGAAGAACTGAAAGAAGACTAAAAAGACTAAAAATGAACAGAGTCTCCTTTAACATTTTGCTTAAGGCTGACTGCGCCCATAACAGCAGCTAACATGTGCGATACGCTCACTACGTGCCTAATTTAATCTTATCAACAGCCCTAGGAGGAAGGCACTCTTCCTCCTCCTTTTTGCAGGTGAGAACACTCAAGTTTAGAGTTAGCCCCACGGGCCTCTCTTCTCTAACCCATGCTCCTACCACCCTACGATGGGCTTCGGAGATTCCTGAGAATTCGACTTGGGAGACACCCTCTAGGGACAAATGTTCACTGGCTTCTGTCACCTAGCAGGTAACCTACTCTATGACATAGCTTTGGGGTGCCTTGGTGGCTCTGTCGGTTAAGTGAACAACTCTTGATTTCAGCTCAGGTCTTGATCTCAGGGACCTGCGATCCAGCTGAGCCCGTTGCACTCCACGATCAACAGGGAATCTGCTCAAGGATTCTCCCTCTCCACCTTCTCCTCTGCCTGCTCGAACTCTCTGTCTTGCTCTCTAAAATAAATAAATCTTAAAAAAAAATGGCTTTGAGTTGGTTCACAATGTGGACTTCTGTTGTAGCAGCCTGGTATCTGCCTGCCCCTGGGCTGTGGGGTAAAGGAACAGAGCTGTCCCAAGGGTGAAGGAGGGCCTGGGAGGAATACAGTGCAGTCAACGGGCCACCCCCAGGGAAGGTCAGCAGGGCCTGGCACCCCAGGAACCACAGGACAGGAGGCGGGTCTCCCAGTGGGGGCAAATGGAGACTGGGGTGCTTTAAGCATGCCAGAGTCCTTTGATTTCTTTTCCTGCACTCTGCCCTTCTGCTGTGTACTCCCTTCTTTTCCTAAGACTCTCTTCCAACTGAATTCATTCACTTAATTCACCAACTTTCTCTTCCAACTGAATTCATTCACTTAAGATAAAAGGGAGGCAAGGAGGATGATTCCAAGAGATTTTTCCAGCTCTGCAGCCCCACAGGAAAGGCTCTAGAGCTCTGTCCAGAGCCCCAGAGGAGGCTGCTGGGCACCGTGGAGGAGAGAGGTCAGGCTGGAAGGAAGGTGGCTGTCACAGCTGGCTGTCTTAAGAGAAGCTGCAAGCTTGCTTTATTCAAAGCAGGAAGCAGAGACAAAACACATGGTATTCGGCTAGCCCATGGAATTCTAAGGTCCAATCAAGTGTATTTCACAGCATTTACTTGTACTGGTCTACTCCGAGCTTCCACGATTCTGCCATCTTTGACGTCTTTTGCTCCCTTTGTTTTTTGCTCTCCCTTCTCACCTGGTCTGAAAAACATGGTGCCTCTGGAGGCAGAACCTCAGGCAACGACAATGTGACCTTTACAGCTGCCAGCATGATGAATGACCTGGTATTCTATTGACGCTCCGCCCCCGCAAAGTTCAAGTTCCCTAAGTCACGCAGAAATGTCAATCAGAATGCAAAACTTGTCCTCAAAGCACACCATGCCCCTACAGTAGGGCATCCCCCCAAAGGGAGCCAGCACAGAGCTTTGCAGAACAGAGTCCCCCTTCTTTCTGCTCAAGGTCATCTTCTAAGCCACCTGCAAATCGAAGATACTGTGATGGAGGGCTTTTACGGACTTACTTCAGCCTCTTGCTGCTTCAGCTTGGTTCACTTACAATCATTCTGGGGGGGAACCTGGCTCTCATTGAGCCACTTATGCCTCCTTTTCCTGTGCATGGGGCAAGTCAGCGGAAAGGGTGAGGCTTTACTTCCAAGACTGCTGTGTCCAGTACTTTGTAAACACTCCACACCAACTAGCAAGATGTGTCTTTGTGGCCCTGTGTTTGGAACAGAGAACTAGATGCCTGTGACACAATGAGAAAGTCCTCAAAGTTGAAGACAAGTGAATCAGAACTTGGAAATAAAGAAAGCACAGGAAGTGACTCACTTTCCCGCAAGAGAGAGAGAGAGACAGACAGACAAAACCGACAGTGCTGTGGAGAAACCCAGATTTCCATACTTACCCAGTAGAGAGCAGCCACCACCAGGATCCCAGACTCTGGAGCTGGCTTACCTAATATAATTTGGTTTTATAGAATCCCATCAACTTCTTTATCTTCCAAGTCTTCACCTAGGGGAGTGTCCACTCTCGGAAGAGCCCCGCCTCCAGAATTACAGGCTCTCTTTAAGAGAACCAGCCTAATTACCCTGATGTCTAATTCAAATGATTCCTTTTATCAAGATGACAGTGGACTTTGAAATCAATGTGAGATTCTGTGGGGATTTTCCTCATTATAAGCATAAACACGTGACAGAGAAGCAGACCTAATTACTGCGTCCCAGCGTTGGCAGTGTTTTAGTGTCCTTCCCCCATCCCCCTGCTTTATACTGGAAGCACTGAAAGAAATAAATAGAACCACTTAATTGCTGACTTTCAAATTTGTGCAGAAGTAGCAGAGACTCAGATGGCATTCATTCTGGGTGGTCATATTGTCCTATCTGGAGCTATCCACTGTCTCTGAATTAAGGAATACAGTAGAAAAAGTTCAAAAGTTTGGAAAGGTGCATCCTGAGATTGTTTTTTTTTTTTAAAGACTTTATTATTTATTTGACAGAAACACAGCGAGAGAGGGAACACAAGCAGGGGAAGTGGGAGAGGAAGAAGCTGGCTTCCCACTGAGCAGGGAGCCTTACTCGGGGCTCGATCCCAGGACTCGGGGATCATGACCTGAGCCAAAGGCAGACGTTTAACGACTGAATCACCCAGGCGCCCCAAGACTATTCTTTGTTTCTTGACGAGAGATGGGGTTTCTCCTCCCCTCTTCTTGCAGTGTGTCCTCTGAGCACAACGGGGGTGAAATCCCCCTTCTGGGAGCTCGGCTTCCCTGACTTTGTCTCTGCAACCAGCAGGCACCAGGTGTGAACACTTCCAAACTTCCCGGGGTAGCTCTCGTTGGAGAACAGGATAGGAGTCTCAGTGCCCACAGCTGTGTGGCCCTTCTTCTTCTCTACGGATTTATTTATTTATTTGTATGTGAGAGAGAGAAAAGAGAGAACTCAGTGAGCGGGGGAGGGGAAAACAGAATCCTCAAGCAGTCACCTGGCTGGGCGCGGAGCCCAACTAGGGCTCTATCCCAGGACCCTGAGATCATGACCTGAGCCGAAATCTAGAGTCGGCTGCTTAACCGCCTGAGCTACCTGGTGCCCCAGCTGTGGCCCTTCTAAGCGGCCAGTCTGCAGTTGGTGACTTCAGTCTCTGTCCCCACACTTCCCCACTCCACCCCAGCTCATAGCTTTCCCCGCTCTCGGCCCCAGAGATGTTAACAGCAGGTTTTTAAGGGGGCAATGTGCTATTCTGTGGTACCTTTCTAACCCTTGGTGGTGGAAAAAGACGGAGTCAATTTTGCATACAGGCAGGAGGGAAGGTGCCTACATGGCGTGATTTTTTTTTTTTTAATCTAGGAGAGCTAGCATTTTAAAATGTATTAATCTAATCAGTTAATTGGATATTTTAAAAGACATGCAGGATAGAAAGACCTTGAAGAAACGTGACAGGGATACAAACACAATTAATTCAAAGGACTGAGAATCTGTCATTTTGCCTCAGGCCATATTTCACAAAAGCCTTTCTTCCACGTTTGACTCTACTAAGGTGTAAGCCTGCTCGCCTCCATTGTTCAGGAGACTTTCTAGGAAAATCTTATATCTGATACAATATTTATTACTTCTGATGAAGACAGGAAAGATCTGAGACTTCTCATTTGCAATTCACCCTTGAATACGGGTAATTTTAATGAAATGCAGAAACTCTAATTCGTTGTCAGTTGGTCTTGATTGATATCTCTGTTTTGGAGAATACATAAAGTCATACTTAATATTTATTTTCTTTTTCCTTGAAGGAATTATAGGGAGACCTCCTCAGCCTATTTTCATATAAATATGGTAATAATACATTATGTATGTTTAAAATTATTATGAAAATGTGGATGGAAATACCAGGAGCTTCTTTAGTCAGCAAAAACCCTTTGGACCTTAAAGCCTCGCAACCTGGAACCAAAGGACAGGATGGGTTCAGAACAGCCTTGTAATTCAATTGCCAGAATACAGATTAGTATTAAAACTTGCAAGTGATAAACCGGTTTTCTAACATCAGCAATGAGAAATTTATGACTGAGACATAGCATTTCAGGATTACTCTGCCCTCCAACCATTAGAGACCAGCCAGTGCTGTAGTACAAAAATAAATATTACAGTTGCCACGGAAACTGAATCACCTTGGAGATGATTAATACCAGGAGGGCTAACAGTAGAGGCTGTAATCTCATCATTTCTGGCCAAATTAATCGTGATCAAACAAAGTGCAGCAAACACTTTATAAAGGCATATGAGCTCAACCTTTTTTTCCTCAATCATTTAAGAAGAATTATCAAGTTTTGGGGGCACCTGGGTGACTCCATTGATTGAGCGTCCCACTCTCAGTTTCAGCTCAGGTTGTGATCTCCGGGTCATGAGATTGAGCCCTGTGTTGGGCTCCAAGCTGGGTGGGGAGACTGCTGGAAGGTTCTCTCCCTGCAGACCCCTCCCCCTACTCACATTCCCAATCTCTCTCCAACATAAATAAATCTAAAAAAAAAAAAAAAAGAATTAGTATCAAGTTTTGTTCTCTGTCAGGAAGTTTCCTAGTAAACTGTTACATTTTTCATTCACTGAGCAGTTTTTTACTAGCTCATCTATAGGGGGTGTACAATTCCTCTTACCTTGTTGGGAGGAAAGTTTCATGATGAAAGTCCACCTGGTAAAGGAAAGCTCTCCAGCTTGTTTTCTATTTATTTCCAACCCCCTTTGCTGTGAATCCTCATCTTTTGAGAGTCTGGTGACTCTAGATTATTATAATCATTGAGGTTTTGATTGTTTTTTTATTTTATAAAAATTGCTTTGCTTATGAGAGCCTTGCCAGACCTTCAATACATGATGATGTTATCAAGAAGTCTATTATTGAACAGGAAGAAATTGTTACTATTCAAACAAAAGAGTTCATAATGGAATGTAGAGACAATAAAAAACTTTTGTTACTTGGCATGGTTGTTTGGTGATTAGGCTGTTCTAGTTTCCAAAGACAATAAAATTGTTATCAACAAAGAGACTGTTTCAGTCACATATTGCTCTCAGAAATTATAGCATCAGAGAGATAAATAAGAGTAGAAATAGTTATGGTTTTTTTTTTTCAGATAAGGAGGACCTATAAAAATATTATTGAAAATTGATCAGGTCAAAATGATTGTCTTGATGCCTATAATTAGTTTATAATACTTCCTCCTGGACAAAGTGATGTTATTATCGATGTATTAGTAAGGTTGAGCAACCTGGCTTCTGTAGCAGAAAATCCCAGAAATCTCAGAGATTTTATTCAATAAAGGTGATTTCTCAACCCCAATGCAAGGCAAATTTAACAGCCCACTTATCACAAAGAGGGATTGTGCATCTCCTGTACCTCCTAAGAGGATCCAATGAAAAGTACACAGCACCGTCTATAAAATGCTTTTGCCAAAAAACCTCACGCATACACAGGACATGTGGGGAAGAGAAACTCTCAAATAACACCAGAGACACGCGATCAGGCTAAATCTAGAATATGGTGAATGATGGATGACAAATGGTCTGGTTTCTTCAATAAAGAATTTATGAGGATCAGGGGCAGGGAGGGAGAGGAATCTAAAGATTAAAAGAGACTTAAGAGATTTTAAATTGTAATGTGTCGACCTTATTTGGATCCAAGGATAAAGAAACCAACATAAGAAAAATATGGCATGATTAGGGAAGTTTTAATACCAAGTGAATATTTGATAATATTAAGAAATTAATGTTAATTTTTTTTTTTGCTGTGATAATGGTATTGTAATTAAATTAAGATGAAAGAAGTCTCCTTTAGGGTGAAATGCTGAAAATTTACAATGAAATGGTATATCTGGGATCTGCTCCAAAATAATTCAGTGGGAAGTGGTGGTAGAGATGAGATCTTCATCTTTTTGTTTTTTTAATCTAATTGGCAATAAGAAGAGATTTTGCTCAATAGTATAATGATATTAGAAAGGAGCTTCCATTGTTAAAATTAGTGCCTTTCTAAAAGGATGGTGCCTGAGGTTTGAGTTTAGGAACCCCTACTTTAGGTTGTTACCATGTCTGTCTTGAGTAAAACTGTCATTCAAGGCATTGATGGGGTTCAGGACACAGAAGCCCAAAATATGGCACCTTGCCATAATGAATATTTTAAGCTGAAGGAGTCTGAGAAAACAGCAGAAGCAGGCAGGTCTATCTGATCTCCTCTCCGCACCTGCTTTTCTTCCCTGAAAAACAGGGGATGAATCTCCCTGTATCAAGAGGAAGATACTCTTATCACCACAGAAGGGGATTTAGGGGTAAGAAAGCTGTATAAACAAATCTTGTTACTTTCTCACCATTCACTACCCATACCTTAAACCCCTTTGTCTTGTTAATTTTTCACAAATTTATTGTTTCTTTGTCTAAAAGGTATAAAAGTTTCTTCCTTTGGCCATTTCTTCAGGTCTTTATTCTCTTATGAAGGCTCCCATATGCATGCAAAATTTTAATAAAATCTGCATTCTTTTCTCCTGTTAATCTGTCTTTGTCGGTTTCATTTTCAGACCCAACCAGGACTGTAAGAGGGTCAAGGTTAACTTTTTCTTCCTCTGCAATGTAGTAGAAGCACATAATTTTTTTTTTTAATTAAGACTTTACCAAGCTTGCTGAACAAACTGTTCTACTCCTATTTGCTAATAAATGCCCATATTGTCACACAACATGCTAAGAGACTTGTCTTCATTTTTACCCAATAGCAAGAGACCAGCTACATCTGTCTGTAACTATTGGCAAGTATTATACTCAACCAAAAAGAACTTAATGGTGATTTGTGCTCCCATAGGCTTAGATCAATTTGACCAGTCGTAAAAGCCATAAAGCTTGTACTCGGGAGACTTAGAGGAGATGTTTGGGAAGTTGAAGGAGGAATAGGCTAAGGGATGAGCAGAGAGAATGGAAGCCAAATTCGGGTAGAGAGGAGAGCAGAAGGAGTTGGGGGCGTGGCCTGTAGGGAGGGAATGGAGAGTTTCTAGGTGGAGAGGTTCTAGGTCCTAGAAAAAGCATGTGGTATGGGTCTTAGGCTCCTCCATTCCCAGCAGTTCCTGTGATAGTTCCTTGACAGCTAAGCCAGCTCTGGTTTTCCCTTCTGGAGAAGGAAGTTTCCAAAAGCCTGCAGAAGTAGAATTTCTCCCTGCCCTGCCTGCTTGCAAAGACCGGAATGATTTAAGGACAGCAAAGATGTTTGCGCCCCAGTTAGAGGAGAAAAGGCTAAACATCAGAGTGTACTCAATGAATCAATGAATAGGCATGAATGATTATTTTAGATCTTTACCTCTTGGGAGCTCAAGGGGTGGAGGAAGTTGCTCCCAAAGAGCCATGCACAGAGACAGGAATAGGCAGAGACAGTAGTGAAGGCGGAATTGCCAATAGACGTATATTGAAAATTTCCTAGGGTCTCCCCTGGCCTGTGACCAGTACACCTTTTGCCTGGATGCCTTTTCAAGTATAGCTAAGAATATAGGCCAATCTGTTGCTCAAGGTTTCAGAAGATTTGTTTGAGCCTAGGGGAATATATTTTTCTTCTTTTTTAAATAATAATTTTAGTTCTCAGAAGATCTGTCCCTGAGAAAGCAAGAAGCTTAGAATATATGCAAATCCATTCAACGACAGGTGAAATGACTTAGTAAATTCTGAGTGTCTAGATCATTGGAGAAACAGACTTTTCAAAAACCTCTGCCTTCCTGATTCAGCCTCTTCATTCTCAGTCCGTGGGCCCCATCTTTTCCCCACTCCTGTGCTCAGCAGGGGATTCTGTGCAGGTTAGGGCAGGCCAAAGAGGCAGGAAGGTGACCCCAGCTAACAGTTATAGCACAGTGGCTATGCCCATGCTATGAAGGAGGTTTTAGCTGTTTGAACTTTGCAAGCTCCTTGAAGGACAATGTCTAATTTGGTTTTGTTTTCACCGCCCTTCACACAAAGGCTGGTACACAATGGGCTTTCAAAAAGTGATTGTCACATCGACCATCGAAGGGTGGGATCTTGGGACACATTTCATTTTCTAAACGGTGCAGTTCCATTTTGTTGGGATGTGGATTGTTTTTAATAGGGACCCCACATTATTTCCATAACCGGTAATATCAGGCAAATAATTCTAAACATATGAACAAGAGTTGATGAAAGTCCTGAAAGCCAAAGAGAAGTAAAAGCATGGGGTGTCAAAGCAAAAGGAAAAACCTAGACATGGTTGAGAGACTAAAGAGACTGGGGACAGCGAATGGCAGGAAGAGCCCAAGAGGGAGATGTGAAAGACATAGTTTGGTAGAAGCCAGCATCCACTGTCCAAAAGATGCCGGATGCAGGTGTAGGTTCAAGCCATGCCTTGGGGAACTGGGGGAGGGAGAGAGTATGAGAAAAGGGTGAACTGTCAGCCTTTCTCAGAGTATTTCTCTTATGCGTGGGGAGTCTCTCCACTACCCTGGGACCTAGCTCCTTGGCCTGGCTTTTGAAGTTCCTGCTAATTTCCAATTTATCTTCTGTCCCTCTCTAGTTCAGACTCAATACTCTAGGCGGGCCAGGTGTCCTGCAGGCTTTACTTCTCCCTGATTCCAGTTCTTAACCTGAGCTGCAATTTCTCTCTAAAACACTGTCCTTGAAATATTTCCAGGATTCATACAAATCTTTCAAAATCTAGTTCAAGTTGTTTCACTTCAGAGAGCATTACTTTCTTCTTGATACTACTCTTCAGTGTGTTGAGGACGGTGCCGGTCTCCTTGAGGCTTCCCAATGCCACAAACAGAAGTCACACAGGTGTGCGTGAGATACTTAAGAGTCTTTTAAAGAATCTATTTCTTTACCTTAAACAATGGCGGGATTTTTTTTTTCTTACTTAACTTGGAAGAGTGAATGTTTACATCTTAAATTTCTATTTTCCCACTCTCCTGGTATCTGCTCTTGGCACATAGGTGTAAAATTTCATTAAGAGCAAGTTTCTATTTCAGGTTTACATCTAGGAAATGAAAGTAATTTGCACACTCGGGTGCTGTTGGGATTCCTGAGAGACGTGAGCATGGGAACGATGTGCTATACCCAATAACAAGAACTTGGTAATGAACCATACCCTGCAACTCTAAGGAAACACTAACTGAAAATGATCATTTTGACTTACAAATTCATGCAACTGAAATATTATGTACACCTGGGTAGTTGTTTCATTGATGAAATGAACTTCAAATAGGGCTTAGGCCTTAAAGACTGAAAGCAAATATATGGGACAAAAAGATAATACAGAGATGTTTCAAAAAGGCCACTGACCAACTCTCTAAGTATTGAATTCCTTTTGCGTTTCAGAAATAGCTTTTCTGTTTCCTATGCTTTTAAAAAGATATTCAAGCTTTTGAAATTGCTTTCTTATTATTTCTAGATGACCAAGAGTACCACTGGATTAATTCTTCCTTTAGTTTCCTGAAGTTGGTTTATAGACCAGCCCATGCTTTCCACTTTTAGAACCAGCCACATATGTTCTCCCTTTCTTATCGTAGAGATTTTTGCAAACTGACCCATAAATATAGGATAGTGAAATACAGTCTGTATTTTTCACCACAAACCGAAAAGTAAGTTCTCCCAATTCCATTAGGAGCCCAGTATGTACCAACATTGTGCAAGAGTCTGAGGCATCCTCATGAATGGAGTCTGAAGTCTAGAAGAACAGAAATAATGAGATGAGAGTCTACGACAAATATATCAAAATCAATTCCTAAATTTTCTGGACTTTCCAGTATACAATTTATTCAGTGACACACCCAAAGTGAAAATAATCTCCATTCTGATCAAAAGTCAACTCTTGGTTGACTATGGCAACAGGAGCAAGACATCAGAAATAACACACATAAAGTATACCTAGAAATACCCAACATCACACCTTCTCAGATATTCTCCCTTTCCTTCCATTGCAAGCCCATGGCAGTGTTACCATTATGCTGTAGATGGTCAATACTCAATTTTATCTCTCCTTTAGCCAGAAAACAGAGCCATAAAATTGTGTCGACAAAGAAAATAATGAAATATATAAGCTTAAAAAAAAAAAAAAGAATTGAAAGAGAAGAGCTTGAAGGAGCCACAGATGAAATACTACACATTTAAATATTGGGTAGTGGTCTATAGTTTTAGAATGAAACTTTTTTGGTGTAAGTTTATAAACATACAACAATTTTGCACCAGAATTTCCTAATGTATATCATTGCCAGAACTCTAGCATAAGAAAAGAATGGCTTCTATTAAATTTACTTTGTAAGTTGCTAAATATCTTGCAAGTCAGTATAAAACACAACGCAGTGTTCGCACAACAGAGTGTATTCCCTTAGATTACTTCCTAAGAGACCTTTTTTCCCTGTAAATTGGTAATGAGCATACTGTACTGTAAAGGATGATTAATAATCTATATTGAACATGATCCTGACTCTACATCCCCTTTATATTTTTGCTCATTTGTATTTCATTTGACTATCTTAAGGTCTTGAAACAGTAACAGACTGTAATAACAAACATAAAATACAAGAGCCTTTGAAAGATACTTCCTTAACTCTTCAATTAACTGGCTGGAAAGTTCATTTGACTTCTCAGGCTATTAACATTGTAAATGGTAACACACTTGGAATTGGAAGTGCTTTAGAGAAAAAAATATACCTAATGAACACAGAAAATATCAGAGTGTAGAAAAAAAGTGATTTCATTTATTTCTTATTTTTTATTTATTGACAGACCGAGATCACAAGCAGGCAGAGAGGCAGGCAGAGAGAGAGGAGGAAGCAGGCTCCCTGCTGAGCAGAGAGCCCGATGTGGGGCTCGTTCCCAGGATCCTGGGATCATGACCTGAGCCGAAGGCAGAGGCTTTAACCCACTGAGCCAGCCAGGCACCCCATGATTTCATTTTTTAAAATAATAATCTCCGAACAGCTTTGAGCTATCGATGACTCATTAGTTGACAACCTCAAATTAGTGATTAATTTGCTAACCCTTAGGGTGACTATCGGAAATAAGCTGGAAAATAAACACTGATAATACCTATTAAAATGTATTTTTAAATCAACTAAGAATGTTTTCTCACTGCTTCCATGATTAAACATTATAAGCTTGGTTTTATTCCAAAATAAAGTGTAAATGGCATGCCATTTGCTATGCATGGGTTTTCAATAAGCATTAAAAACATATGGTATTGTCTCCGCTCTATCCCTCAAATCCCACACTTCTTCCTTCCCTCCTCCTTGTCTCCCTGCCTTCCTTCTTGTACATGTGGTTTATTGAATATGGATGCAAATGACTCATTTTAGTTCCATAAATCTTGTTCAAAGATAATATAATAGCTCAGGCAGGCATAATGGCATACTTTTCATGGCAGAGCTTCATAGTTAATATGTTAAAATGCAGGAAGTCAATGTGTAAGATAAATACTAAAAATTCCCATTCCTAACTCTGTGCCTTATCTAACATCTGTCCCAAGTATATCACACCCTGTGTACCTCACACATACTTCTAAGATGTGATGAAAGTTTCAACACTCTATTTCCTACCTGAAATTTTAGGTATTTTCCTCCATGCTAGTCCTAATCAACTCAAAATCTAGTCATCAGAGTTTGAACATATGTGTTTTAAAAAATCTTTAAAAAAAACTGACTTGAAGGGCACCTGGGTGGCTCAGTGGGTTAAAGCCTCTACCTTTGGCTCAGGTCTTGATCCCAGGGTCCTGGGATGGAGCCCCACATAGGGCTTTCTGCTCAGCAGGGAGCCTGCTTCCTCCTCTCTCTCTCTCTCTGCCTGCCTCTCTGCCTACTTGTGATCTGTATCTGTCAAATAAATAAATAATATCTTTAAAAAAAAACTGACTTGATTTTAATTGATGTAGATCATGGGAATCAACAGTCTCGGATTCAAGTCCTGGTTCTGCCACTAACTTGTGTGTCCCACTGGGTATCAGCTCTAATGTCTTATAGCTTCCAAATTCTAGGCTTTTATGTTTCCATCAGCAAATATTCAATCTTTGTATCATAAGTATCATGGCACTATGATCTAGATTATAAATAATTGCACTGCAAACAAAATCTCTGAATTTAATTGACAGAGTACACATGCCCCTGGAGATACAATCCACATATTTGGTGATGAGAAGGAACTAGAAAATCATTAGAAATCTCCAAATATTAGATGGGGAATTAGTAGGGAGGAATGAAAATAAATTTCTCAGTAATTTCTGTGTAACTACTGAACCAACCAGTAGTAAAGGGAAGCAATAAGAAGAGAATACTCAGAGTTAAAGATTAAAGTGAAGACTAACTTAATGCCTGAGAAAGACAAGATCCTATGTGCAGAAATTCCTGTATCCTCTGTATTACTTACTTTCTCTTTTCTTACAGTCAGCAAAAGAAGAAATACATATGTAAATCAGTTTACTAGCGATGTGTGTCCAGAATAGGAATTGACCTGCTGACATTTAAAGGTTGAGGGACCTAATTCTGTCACTTTAATGAACCCTGTTCTTGGGCAGGCCTGATTTTTAAATTCTATCTCAAGAAGGCATCAATGAGTCAACGGCACTTCAATGAAGTTGGCCTTTTCCCCCTTATGCCATCATCCTGAGAGAAGTAGCATAGAGAAAGAAACCAACTGGACTACTTAAGTTTGAATTCAGATCACAGAGGACTTAAATCATTGAATGGGGATCAGATCCAATATTATGGTTATTATTACTATCGATATAAGGCCAGAGATGGGATTATATATAGCAAGGGGGAAGTGTAAAGGACAATTCTTTGGAATTAAGCGGCAGGATGCTACTTGGAGAAGAGTGCTTAAGATCTTTGAACAATCTGAAGACCACAGAGGTTGGATGTATATCATGGGGCAAGCCAAGACTTTCATATTTAAAACACTGTAGGTAAAGTTTTGGTAAATTGATGGATTTTTTAAAAAAAATTTATTTTACTTCTTTTAGTCATTCATGGTATGTTTCCATAAAATAAAGAGGGTTAAATTTGAACTTGCTAAAGCAAGTAACTAAATATTTATCTTTAGTACATTGTTCATTGCTAGTACAATATCCATTTTGCTACAAAGCTGGGCTAAAAAAGTTTCCTTTTTACTGATATTACCACTGTTTCTTCTAAAATTACATGAACAGAAACACTAATTTGACGCTGAAAACTTACAATTGGTAGCTTCTTTGAAGCCAAGAGTTTAAGATATTCTCTTATCCAAATATGGGGGGGAAAATATATATTATATATATATATAGAGAGAGAGGAAAGAGTTTGTACCTCTTAATACTCTCCACCTATTTTCCCCATCTCTTCATCCCCTCCCTTCTGGCAACCACTAGTCTGTTCTCTTTATTTATGAGTCTGTTTCTGGGGGTTTTTTTGTTTTTTGTTTTTTGTTTTTGCTTTCTTGCTTATTTCTTCATTGGTTTTGTTTTTTAGACTCTACATATAAATGAAATCATATATTATTTGCCTTTTTCTGTCCAACTTATTCACACAGAATAATACCTTCTAGGTCCATCCATGTTGTCACAAATGACAAGATTTCTTTCTCTTTTATAGACAAGTAATAATCAATTGTGTATACATACCACACCATCTTTATTCATTTATCTATCGATGGACATCTCAGTTGCCTCCATATCTTGGCTCTTGTGAATAATGCTGCAATAAACACAGGGGTGCATACATCTTTTTGAATTAGTGTTTTCATATTCCTCAGATTAAAAACCCAGAAGTGGAATTACTAGATTGTATGGAACTTCCATTTTTAGCCTTTTGAGGAACTTCCATACTGTTTTCCACATTGGGTGCACCAATTTACATTCTTACCAACAGTGTACAGTCTCCACATCCTTGCCAACATCTTTTTTTTTTTTTTTTTGTCTTTTTGATACTAGCCAATTTGACAGGTGGAAGGTGTTATTTCATTGTGGTTTTGATTTGCAATTCTGTGATTAGTTATGTTGAGCATTTTTTCATGTGTCTATTGGCCATTTATTTTTTATTATTTCCCAAAGTCAATATTTCCTGCTTCAAAGAAGCTCTACTTTTGTCTAAATTGTTATACTTACATTATCAATGTCAAAGTAAATTTTATGTTGATCATACATCAACTTTGGGCCACCTGCCATCACCTGGGATGGATGCCTTTCACCCTGCTTAGTAGTCTGCTGACAACTGGCTCACTTCTCTGAAAAAACTCCTTTGGTTTGGGGGAATGTATTAGTTCCCTGTGGCTGCTGTAACAAAATACATGGAGTTAGTGGATTAACATAACATATACTTATGTTCTGGAGGCCAGAAATCCAGTCAGTCTCACTGGGCTCGAGTCAAGGTGTCAGCAGGACTGCTTCCTGCAGAGGCTCTAAGGGGAGAATCCATTTCCCTGCTTTTTCTAGTGTCTAGAGCTTTGTTCCTCCATTTGTTGGCTTGTGACTCCTCCCTCCATCTTCAAACCAAGGATCTTGGCATCTTCTGTTTTCTCTCTGATGTGATCACATCATCTCCTCTGTAGCCAACTCTTTTAGTCTCCTTCTCATGAGGACGCTTGTAATCACATGGGACCCATCTGAATAATACAGGATAATTTCCCCCATCTCAACATCCTTCATTTAGTTAGGGTTACAAGTGTTTGTTTTGTTATCATTGTTGTTGTTGTTTTTGTTTTTTGTTCTTCTTGCTTTTTTTTGTGGGGGTTTTTTTGGCCACATAAGATAACATTCACAGTTATGGGGGGGTGTTTAGAGTAACTATTTTCAAACTTGGGAGCATCACTGACATTCACTAGGTGCTATATACCTAGTTATTTTCCTGAAAGCCAATGAAGTTTTAAGTGAGTGATCCCAAGTTTACTAGTCAGGGTTCTCCAGAAAAAGTGAACCAATAGGATAGATAGAGAGAGAGAGATGGATAGATAAGATACAGAGACATTTATTATGAAACATTAGCTCACATAATTGTGGAGGCCAAGAAATCCCATGATCTGCCATCTGCAAACTGGAGAGGCCCTGGAGAGGTAGTGGTGTAGTTCCACTCCCAGCCTGAAGGCCTAAGAACCAGGGAAGCCAGTGGAATAAACCCCAGTCCAATTCCAAAGGCCCAAGAAACAGGAGTACCAATGTCTGAGGGCCGGAAGACAGATATCTCAGCTCAAGCACAAAGAACAGATCTGCTCTTCTTCTTTTTGTTCTATTCAATCCCTCGACAGATTAGATGATGTCCATCTGCACTGGTGATCTGCTGATGGATTCAGATGTGACTCTCTTCTGTAAATACTCTTATAAACACACCTAGAAATCTGGGCATGCCTTAGTCTAGTCGACATCTAAAGTTAATGATCACACAAGAACAAATATGGAAATAGTCTAATTCAATAGGTGGATAGACCTAGCTCTTTAATAGGAGCAAAATAAGAAAGCCACAGAACCCAATACATATACTGGAGTATCAGGCTTCGTCAGCAGAATATATCTTGTAAGTTTGAAAAACAATTCTTTAAGCAGAATTGCATATTTAAAAAATAATAGCAAACATAGGCAGAACACAAATTTATAGTAAGAACAGAAGTTTATTAAATGCTTTATAGTAAAATATTGAGTACACTCTATTATAGTATACAAGCTTGGTGTTCTGACAAGTAACATTGACTCAATTCAGGGAAGCTTATGATGCCATCACAAGATGGAATTGTGGGGAGCTACGAACAGAAATATATCTTCCTTCTCCTTTTCCACAATAGCTGCAATAATACTGATGCTCGATAACATTTAGGCATTAGGAAGAACCTGTAAAATTTCCTGAGTATTCCACTAAACAGTTCTTACAATTAAATGTTACCTTAATGGGAAACATGAACATTTTCTGATGGAAACATTCATTTTCATATTTGTTATCGTCAATAATTAAGAGTTACAATCCCAAAACTGTATTACACCATAAGAAAGTCTTTGGGGTCTTCATAAGGCTTTCCAGCACAAGATAAATTTCAAGGCAATTTGTCAAGGACTAAATTTTCTTGAATCACCAAGCTAGTGATACACAAAGATAAAAAGAAATGTCAAGGTTAGCTGATTATTTTCCAAAGAACAGGATCTGAAAAATCTTGAGGGAAAAGACGGATGTGGGAATGAATGGATGCTGGATGATAAAAGAGATAGCTAGGAAAGATATGGAGACTAGTTAGCGTTAACTAACCCATAGTGTATTTTTGTGACTAATCAACATCTTCTTCATGTATATAATTATTTCAAGATAGCATTCCTACAAACTAAATTGGTTCACTCCTTTTTCAAGTTAGATGCAGATAAATTTTGATTCTGAGTATCTAAAGTTATAGCTAATAGCATTTTGATATTTACCCCTAAGAATACCTGGCACTCTCAGCCATGGTTCTTGAATACATGGTTTCTTGATAAAATAGCACTAAAATAGAACAAATAATGAAAAAAGAGCCCCAGAGCTCAGGGTACTAGCCACAATGAACTTAAATAATTCCTATCAATTAGCTCACATAGAACTAGACCAATTTCACCAATCCAAATTATTTAGCTCACCCAGAAACTAGATCTTTCTCCTTTTAAATAATTTAATTGATTTTATACTTTTTTAAAAAAGCAGTTGTTTGGAAAATTTGTACTCTGGACAATTCATCCTATGCAGATGACCATGAATGAGAGAACTTAAAAGTAAAGAAAGGGAGTTTTAGTACAGATGGGAGTGTTCTGTGTTCATATTGATAGAAGATATACGTTTTCAAAAGAAGGGAGAATATAAAATCACGGGTGATTAGAGAAAGTCCTGTGATCATAAGTAACCCGAACATACAGCCATCGATCGCCACCACAGAATTAAGCAACCAGGTCTAACCCACTACAAACCGTTTGATTAAAAATGCGTATGACCCATACTTTAACAGGGAAACACCAGTGAAAATAGCTTTAAAATATATAGCCTTGTAAAATGATATATTTTTTGAACATTAAAACCTCGTTTCAGAAGTTCCCCGCTTTAGGTTGTTACTCAAGAATTCATCATGTTCAAAACTCAAATTGTTATGAGATCTTGAAATCATGAGAAGCTTCTCCTTATTGGTAAAGTCTTTTTTGATCGCAGCTTGGGGTACAAGCAGCTTCTCCATGGGGTCCTCTTTATTCTCTAGTTTCACGTATCCTTTGCTGTTGCTTCGATCCAACCGAGGCCAACTTGGGTGTTTCCGTTGTTCTGCCTGAACAGTTAGGGTGGAGGGACCCCTGTCTAAGTCTAAGGATTTTGAATGTGATGAGAGCAAATGTAAAGAAGTGTTGGACCCAAACTGTCTTCTAGCAGCCCCAGGAGACAAGAGCTGTCCAGCCCCAGGTCCGAGGGCCACAGAAGACTTGTACTGGCTCGACAACGACTCCCCAATGGAATTATTCCTTGGGAACATGGTGCTGACTGGCTGGAAGGACTCATTGGCATTGGGCACAGGGACCATGAGCGAATCCATCGACAAATTCCTTGACCTACTTTTGAGGTTCTCAGCATCTTCAGTGATGTTATCTATACTGGGCTCATCAATAACACAGTTATTAAGTTTGATCACAGGCAATGTAAAAGCACTGATGGACGATGACACAATTGATTTGGTTTCACATTTCTTAGGGCCAGTGGTCTTATCATCAGTCGTCTTGGAGGGAGGTGGATAAAGGCCAAAGACGGAGATGGAGCTGTCTGAAAGCAAAGGGGGCATGAGATGCCCCAAACTCTTATTTTCGTTTAGTGCAAACTCATCCTCCTCGACAGAGCTGTCCATCCGAAAACTGCTCCTGAAACCCGAGAAAGAGGCAATGGTATTTGCGGCCAGTCTTGAGGCACAGGAGCTCCCGTTCTGTTTTACTTCTGTGTCTCCCATCAACCCAGTGTAGATGCCATTCATATGCTTTTGCTCCTTGATTCTCAGTGTGTGGATGTCGATAACTGTGGAATAGATATCCCTCATGTGTATGATTTTGGTTTCTTTGTCTCGGTTCTCATGGAGAATGGCATTGGCACAAATGAATATGAAAATGCCAATCCCCATGGTGAAAGGGCCAAGCATTTTCATTTTATCAGAATGCAAATGTTGCTCAAAGAAGCGGACCACCACGCCACCTTGGTTCCGAATGACCTGAGTCTCGTTGGTTGACAGTGTTGTCTCAGCATCAATAAAATGTTCTTTTTGGGGCCAATATCCAAGGACTGCCATTGCAATTCCTACAATGGAGATAAGCACTCCCAAAATGAGGAAAAAACCAGATGGGGAATAAAGCCGGATTTTGCCTCGAACGACTACGACATCAGCCTGAGGCCGCCGCCTGACCGGTTTCTTCTCGTGGGCAGTAGGCGAGGGGCTGAGGCTGACATGATGCTGCGACCTGGCAGAGTCTTGCCTTTTCAAGGCAGCCAGGCCGGTTATCACGCCACCAGTTGCTATCATAGCTCAGTCTTTTGCTCTGAAAAGAAGGAAACAAGATGATAATCTAACATGTTCTGGGACATGCTCATCTGTTCAACAATTGTTTATATGTTCTTGCTGTTGTTGTTTCATATAACGAAAAAGGGCAGAACAGTATATTTTTAATTGACATAGTTTGAGTAGAAGTTTTGCTTATTGAGTAATGTAAAATCCTGGGGATTTCCTTCATCAGCTAAATTGATATCTCTATTATTAAGGAAACGTGAGCTCAAGGTATATTTTACTTAAATAATTTTTCACTTATGTAAAACAGTCCCTGGTCATAAGGTGCTCTCTCTGTCTCTTTCTCTCTCTCTCTCTCACACACACACACCATCTTTTATTATTGGTCTTATTTTAAAGAAATGCGACAATAGGCCCCAAACCATCAAACCCTAGACTTACAAAAAGAATAGATTCTAGCAATGTACAGTGTAAAATCCACTCTTGTGACAGTCACCAGTGAACTCTTAACTCCCACATTTCATTTCTCCTGTTCCATTCTCAACCTCCTTAGTTCTTTGTGTCCATGAACACTCTTGGCCCCTCCTTGCTTGAAACTCTCTTCTCCAGTCTTTTATGATTCTAAGTATGGCTCTTCTCTGACCTCACTGACCACTTCAATCTTGGCTCATCTTCCCTCCCCTACATGTAGACCACCTTCTCTTGAGAGGCCTATCTTTGGCCATCTTCTCTTTAGACCCTCCCTTGGTGTTCATATCTACTCCTACACCTGCCACCATTACCTCTGTGCTAGTGAATCCCAAGCCAGTCTTTCAGACTCTAGCTGAGTTCCCGTTTCCAATCTCCGGCTCACCATTGGGGAGCGCACGTACATTCATGCACCACTAGCAAAGCTGAACCCACCTTTCCCCAGTACTGTTTGACTTGTCTGCCTTCCTTAAGAATGTCACTTCTTAGGTTTGACTCTTCATAATTATCTTTGGCTCCTCCCTTTCTTTTTCCCCTCGTCTTCTCATCAGGTTCTAAATCCTAGGAATGTTCACTACCTGGTGTCCCTCAATTCTACCCTCCATCCCAGCCCAGGGCAGCTCGAAGTACCTCTTACTAGACTATTATAATAACCTACGAGCCTCCCTTCCAAACTCCAATTTCTCTTCCTCCAGTCAAGCTTTTACACTGAGGACAGATTAATTATCTGATTAATTATCCTCAAACACAGCTCTGAAACTGTTTAAAGAGTGGAATAATAGATAAAACATTCCCCATTACCTAGCAGAGTTAAATCGGGGATTTCAGACGCAGGGGATTTAGCTTTATCTCTAACTGCTCCCTTTCATTTACATAAAACAAAAACCTTACAATGTTCCCTGTACTTCATACTGTACTATTTCTGAAACTTTGTTAATAATGTCTCACTATCTAGATTCCCCCTTACCCTCCACACCACACTGCACATATTAACATCTGGCTAGTCATCAAAGCTCATATCCCATTTCCTTCAGAAAGCCTTCCTTGACTCACTCAGCAAATCCCACCCGAGCCCTCATTTCTTAGTGCATTTTAGCAAGTATTATATGGCGCTTGCTGCATTATAATGTCTCCGTTCTTTCAATTCTTGTGGTCAAACATCAAGTTCAAGTCATATTTTCATTACCAAAAACATTCAATGTAATAACTTGTACATAGCCAGTGTTCAAGAAACATATGCTAAAACGTTCAATAAAAGAGTAATCCTTTCCCTGAAATTTGTTGGATGACCATCACATTATTATTCCAACTTTGCTAGTTAAAAATATGAACAAACAAAATTAATACCAAAACAAAAAGCAACATGTTGTGAGTTGGTAAAATATTTGTCATTATTTGTAAAAATAGTTCTCAAGCTGCCAGAACTGGCTGGTAGGAAACAGAGGATATTTTAAGACTCACAAGGTCTCTGGCAAATTTTGGAGAGGATTGCTTCACAGCATCAAATCTCATCTTGTGAAACTGAGCTCTCTTTTGAGTTGATAGTTGTGATTTCTGAATTGTGTTTCAGTAACCAGGGTTGTGGATGGTATCTACCCTTTAAACTAGCTGAACAAGCTGGTGAGGAAACCCAGCATTCATTGGAATTATAAGTAGGATTAAAACAGTTTGATGCTGAAAGAAGAAGCTAGACTGTAACCCACAGCATAAGTGTATGAAATTTATCAACGCATACATAATACAGTACAGAATGTCTTCCCAACCTTAGCTACCACAGGGCTTCATGTCAACCTATGTTTTCTTGATCCCAAAACAGTTTCAAATGTTTGAGTACAGTAATTTGATTAGATAGAAGCCATCTCACTCAGTTACTTCCATGTGGCGGACTGAGGATTTCATCTGAGATCCTTCTGAACAAAATGAAAACAAGGCAAAGGCTTTCATCTGCTTTGAAAGACAACACCGTGGTTGACCCTTCCATTCAGAGTCCACGCTCACCTCCATTTGTCAAAACCTTTCTGCTCGTACTGCCACTCTCCATTCCTGAGGCTGACAGAGGAGAGGGGGCTGGAAGAGAAAATCGTGTTCGACAAGGATGGGTGAGAACAGGAAGGCAGGAAAGAGCGACAGTGAGTGGCTTTGTGAGCAAGTGGGTTAGACTAGACAGGAAGGAAAAGCAAGCGTAGTCTAAGCGGGAAAAGTTACAACAAACGGAAGGAGAAAAGAGTCTGGGCGGAGTTTGGAAAAATCAAGAATAGAGTAGGGGCAAATGAAAGGATCCCACGGCTTCTTCAACAGGGTTGCCCTGGCCAGGCCCAGACAGGGGCACCACGAGTCTCAAGGAACAGGAAGCTCAGGGTAGGTGCCAACATCCTTCTTCAGTGAGCTGTTGTTATGATTAGGCCCAAAGTGACCCAGAGGGGAAAGCAAAGGTGCTTAACACACTCACTGCTTCAAAGAATTTGAACCCCAGTGTAGGAGCTAGTCCATCTCCATAAAATAGAATTAATACCACTAGAATGAAAGTTTCTATGATGGAGGAGCTTAATAGCTTCCAGCAGGCGAAAGCTTTCTAACTTCCATCACAGTGAGAAGTCGAATGAATTGCATTTCAGGTAGAGTCAACGGAAAGCAAGGCTGGCACACAGAGCCCTGGTCTGCCTCTAGCACCCAGCTCAGCACTGGAGGAGGAAACCAGGTAAGGCTCAAGAGGAAAGGGAAGGCCAGGTCTTGGAAGGTAGCAAGTGTCACTCCCAAGCACCTGAATATTCCATTCATATGCGACGGGGTTGGAGTAAGACACACATACTTTTGTTATAATCTTAGGAAAATTAATCTCAACTTGTAGACCAAAGCAGCAATGAGGGACTGACCCTGGGAACAATATAAAGATGCTAATGGCAGTTCTGCAATAAGAAGCCCATGGAACTGTAAACGTGGAGAGAGTACACGCACAGGCCTCTGCACCCCCAAAGCGCAGGTCAGCTTGGTCTATGGGGTGCAGTCTATGCGAAAGCAGCCTCAATCTATTTTTTTAAACTTATGCTGCAAAGTCACATCCCCTCCACTCTATACTTTCATGACTGTGCATGTGCTCTCTGCCATCCCAGGGCAGGGCTGGGACTTATCTCCTTAAAGATCCAAGTGGAGAATTTTACTAACTGAATTTCATTCTGTTAACTTGGGCACAGAATTTATGCTTCTTAATCTCTCTGGATCCAAAGCTTTACCTAACCTTCTGGAACCTGAAGGAAGCCATGTGCTGTTCCAATAGAGCCCTCCTCCTAAGTGGGTGCTGTTACTTTGGGTAGCTATTCTCTCATGTAATTAGTCAACACCGACATCTTGTATGGCCCTTACAGCAGAAGACTCAAAATCGGTTTTCTGGCCTCAAGAATGTAATGATCAGCAACTACCTTCTTGAAGAAGCCATTAGACTAATTATAAATAAACCTAACTAGAGGGTCAGCCACACTCACTTTCCATATTCTTCAAAAAGATACCATGATTTTGTCAGAAGTCAAACTAAAAGACAGGTAAGACAGGTATCATCATCTGTTGACAACCAAAAATAAAAAAGAAATTTAGATAGGGTTAACTTTCAGCTACATATTCATCAGCCTCTTTTCCATTCCTGGGGCTTGTAAATCAGTGACAGTGTTGCTAGCCACAGCTACGAAGATGGCCAGCTTACGAATGACACGTGCATTTTCTTCCTCACTGGGCAAACTGGCTTCCTGCTGGGCTGTCTCTGGTCTTTCACAATCTTACCCATTCACCGTAGATCTCCAGAAATCATCAGGATGGATTCAATATCAGAGGCCACCTTTCTCCCTATAGATGTAGACTCTTGGACTCACTTGTGCGCCCCATTCTTATCTACTAGTCTACCTGAGACTCATCTTCCCCTGGGACCATGCTTATTCTACCCCCTCAGCCAAAACCTCTTTCTCCTTGACTGAGCAGATCTCTGCTTTGCATATCATATGTTAACCCCACACCATCCTGTCTCATCTTAGGCTTCACCTCTCCTCCCCTTGCTCTGCTAATCATTTTAAAAGCCTTGTAGTTGTCCTTCACCCCGTCACAAGCTTAAAAGCACATCGTGGAATTGGCTCTTCACGGCATTCATCCACGCTTAGAACTCACATCCTCACATAAGCTTATTTCCTGTACTCTTATGTCCTCATCTGACCACACTGACCTACTGTTCTGACCACAGGATGAGTCTCCCATACATCAGATGTGGTTCCAGAGGCATGCGCATACTTCCATCTGAGATAGTAAGTAAGTATACTTGCAAAGTTGACAGACGTTAGAAGTCTTTGAATCAGACATTCCTTTTAACCAACTAAGTACCAGGAATGCTGTCTGAGATCCAACAATGAAGTTGCAGAAAGAACAGGATTGGAATTCAAGTTTTCAGATTCCCGGCCCAATGTTCACTTTTGGTTAAATATTCCTCTTCTTATTTTTTTTTCATGCGATCTCAATGCCTCACAGAATGCCAGAAATGTGATATATGCTCAGCAAGTTTCTCTGTTGACTATAAATTGACTTGAGGAAAGCCAACCCATGACTGAAATGTACTGCAGACCAGGGACACCGAGTCAATAACACCTGGTCCTTAATTTCAAGGAGTATGGAGTCCAGTTGGAGAGCGACAAAGTATATATTTAAAATAAAATGATCCAGAGTCTATGATGATGGACTTATCCTGGAGAAAGCTCTTCTACACTATCTGGAGGAATCAGGGGGAGGCTTCCAAGAAGCGGCAGGGGTGGAGACTCACTGTATCAGTAGGAGTTTGCCATGCAAACAGATTTGAATTCATTTGTGTTCCTCACTGTTTCACGACGGTCCTAGCATTAGGGTTTTTCTTCATCTTCTCAGCTGAAGGATGCTTATTGTCCTAAATATATTTGATATTGTCTTACTTCTATGTTTGAATTTTTATTCTTACTCAAGGTTTAAAAATTCACCAGAATATGAGGCTATCTGCCAAAGGAAGTAAAAATTAATCTGTGCCTTCAGGACCAAACAAAAACATTATATAAAAACCCCATGTGGTATCCACAAATGTGACAGATGGAAATATTTTCTGTTCAAGCTAGAATAGTTTTAAGGCTTTCTTCCCAGTAGAGACATTTTAAACTTTCAGACTGGGATTTTTAATCTATATCCTTGCCAGATTTGGAAGAAAAAATGCCTGTGGGTGACTAATAGTTCTATCACATTAAAGTTTAAAAAGTAAGGATAGAGTAGAAATCATTTTTTAATGTGTAGAAATGGTTTTGCACATGGACACTGGAATTGCAGAAACCTGGTAGCCAGGCAACCTTGGACAAGTTTTTGTTATTGTTGTTGTTTGTTTTTGTTTTTGTTTTTAAGATTTATTCATTGGGCACCTGGGTGGCTCAGTTGGTTAAGCGTCTGCCTTCAGCTCAGGTCATGATCCCAGGATCCTGGGATCAAGCCCCACATTGGGCTCCCTGCTCAATGGGGAGTCTGCTTCTCTCTCTACCCCTCCCCCCAGCTCATTTGTGCACACTCTCTCTCTCGGAAAAAAAATAAATAAAATCTTTAAAAAATGATTTTTGAAAAAGATTTTATTTATTCATTTGACAGAGAGATCACAAGTAGGCAGAG